>VXAC01007368.1:0-14443 GCA_013399225.1 Rhipidura dahli
AGGGGGGAAGGGGAAGGGACATGTGTCCTTGTAGTGTAAGCAGAGCACAGCTCTCGTCTCCATGCTGTCTTCTCTGGAGAGCCTTCCAGACAAATCACAAAGGAGGAGCTCAGGGCCATTTCTAGTTATTGCAGTGTTCATTTAGAGCCATCAATAACTCAGAGAAATGCTTCCTGAATGGATCCATTTAAAGCACACATGATTTGAAAAGATGAATCCTATTATGGGGGATGCATGCAGCAATAACAAAACCTCTCCAATCCTCTTTTAAACAAACAAGTATTTTGAGAAGAGTTTTTGGGCATGTTTTGCAAAGAACAGCAAATAACCTTTGTGTTTCACACTGAACCATTATTTTCTGTTACTTGTCTTTCAGAAAAAAATGAAGTGCAGCTGAGCTGAAGCTACATCACAACAATCTCATTGACCAAGAATTCAAATTTCAAAGGATATGCAAGCAAATAGAAATATCATCAAAAGATGTACGTTCTCAAATAAGAAGGAAATAGGCAAGTGATAGAGAAAATGTGTTCTCTGCTGAAGAACTGATTTCAGGACACATCAAAGGAAGAAAAGGTGCAAGACTCTGGTGGTTAAAGGATTCTTCTAATAGGACATGAAAGATGACTAAATGCTCAGCAGAGCAATTAATGATTGGTCCAAGAGAAAACTTTTCAAAACAAGCCTTAATATTCAGGCTCTCACTTGGATCAAAACTTATGTAATTGCCAGGGAAACCATGAGGGTGCCATTTTGGCATTCTCCTTCCTTCAAACAGAAAAGATTTCCTTCCTTCAGCAACTCTGAAGAACTGTAAAACAGAGCATATGGACACGAATCCAGAAATTTATCACCACAGAAGCATGAAATCCTTCAGATATTTGAAATGATATAGGCAAGAATGTTAATTATTCAGTGGCTAAGGGGTAATCTCAGGCTTGTGTTGGCTATGAGTTTGGCAGCAGATGCAGTTGCCATCCAGTTCTTTTGCTTAATCTTTGTGAAAATAGAGCTGAAATGGAAATTGATGCAGGATTAAGGGAAAGGTCAAGATCTGTTTTCTGGCTGGTTTTTGAGATGGTGTGTCTCACTACTGACTGGGAGAAAAAAATATACTTTTGACCCTTCTTCCAAGTTTCACGGGGAGCTCAATTAATTTTATGGGTTTTATGTCTAGTCTGTTGGGTTGCCTCGGAAGGGGAAGGTTTTGTTTGAATCTCTGAGTGATGGTTCTCAAAAATCAACCCTTAAAGGCTTACAGGTTATGTCTTTTCCTGACTTTACTCCTAATTTGGAAAATCCATGTTTAGATTCCACAACTGCTCTCTCTAGACTTCATAGGGCCATGGAATCCCAAAATGGTTTGGGTTTGAAAGACCTTAAAGCCCATTCTACCCCTGCCATGGGCAGGGACACCTCCCACTGTCCCAGGCTGCGCCCAGCCCCAATGTCCAGCCTGGCCTTGGGCACTGCCAGGGATCCAGGGGCAGCCCCAGCTGCTCTGGGCACCCTGTGCCAGGGCCTGCCCACCCTGCCAGGGAACAATTCCTGCCCAAGATCCCATCCAGCCCTGCCCTCTGGCCCTGGGAAGCCATTCCCTGGCTCCTGACGTTGCAAGGAAATGTTCCTAAATCTTTATTATACATCTATGAATCTTTGTGAAAATTTATGGTGTATTTTTGGCTTTTTATTAGAAAAATTTGGCCGTTATATGTAAATGGGTTATTTAGTGTCCAGTGAAGTCCCTGAAGTCAGTGAACACAGGGGCTTTTTTGGGTTTTATTTTCTGTAGGTGATTTGCATTAGATTAGTTGAGTCTGCTCTCTGTTATTATACAGTTGTTCTTTCCAAGGTGAAATTTCATTTCCACCTGAGTAGAAACTTATAAAATGTGGATTTTTTTGTTTGTCTTCTGCCCCATCCCCTGATATGCTGGATTGTTGCTTTGTATATGTATGAACAAGATCACCTTGCATGTGATCAAAAATCGCATGTGTATGAACAAGATCACCTTTGATACCCAAAAATGAGGCATTTTACAACACAAAAAGCATCTTCATCCAGTCAAGTCTGTCCACCTATTTGAGCAGGCATTAGAATATTCCCTCATACTCTCAGGTTTCAGCCCAAGGTGAACACAGTCTGTCACTCAAGGCCTTGTATTTGTCCCCAGCAGCATTAAAAAGAGTTTTCCCATTAGACTCCAGGATGCTGCCTGGTACATACAAATCTCTTTCTTTTTTTTTTTTTTTTTTTAGCTTAAACAAAAATCCTTTACATTTTCATTATAGGAAGATTGGGATGTTCAGGATGGTTTTTTTGGGATTTTTGTGTCTTTCTTCTGCGTTAAAACAAGCTCATGTTCTGTTGGCACATCAATCAATTCATAAAAAGAGATAAAGGTTAAAATTATCAAATTGATATGAAGACTGAAAAGATGAAAGCTGAAAAATGTAAATTCAAAGCCATTTTAGCTCAGTGACTTCAGCTGACTCTAAGTTATGTTTTTCATCCATAACTTATGTATAACTTGCATCATAAATATATATAATATTTCTATCTCCAGTGTTCTTTATCACTCCTCTCTGTTTTCCTGCTATTCCTAAACAAGAAGGATTTAGTTCTTTTATAAAAAAAATTAGCAAATCTCTCCAGAAATAAGCAAGTGGTTAGTGTTTCATCATCTGTTTCAAAGTTACTTTTTTGAAAAAATAACCCTTTCAGTTTAAGTATTTCTTTTTTTTTTTTTTCCTCAAAACAGCATTTTTCAGTGTTTTTGTGCAGTGTTTTTTTTTGCATTAAACAGGTTTTTTTTGTAAATGATGCATTGCAGGCTGCCCCAAGGCAGGGATGGTTTTCCCCTCATCATTTTCTCTCTCCTTTTCCATCCTCAAGCTCTGTTAAAAGTCAACCAAGCCACTCTCCATTTTCAAAGGTTTGGATACAGAACTGAAACTTCCATTATTTTCCCACCTGTAGCAATGCTCACTCTGGGAAGCTCAGTTAGAGCTGCAGAAAAATAGGTTCATTAAATGCTATTTGCACAATAATGCACCATGAAGAACCTATTATTTTATATTTAAATTACTGTAAATGAGAGAAGAAACAGGATTAAAATACTCAGAACAGCTGCCTGGGCTGGTTTCAGCTCTGCACCGAGGATGGCAAGAGGAGGTGTTGGAGCTGTGCTGCGGCTCTTTGGAGCTGGCAGGAAGATCTCTGGGATGCCAGTACCATCTTCAGGCAAGTCAGGGCATAACAGAGGAATCCCTCAAAACTAAAGGCCAAAGCATAAATCAGCCTGAAAATCATTCATTTCACCTTGTTCAGGTGTTACACTTTGTTGCAGTCAAAAATGTTGCATTTTACCTACTCTTGAACCTACAAATATTTGCACAGCAGTAATGGATTTTTAAACACATGCACAGCTGAGTAACCTTAACTATTTTTTAAAAAAAAAAGGGCATTAATATTCCATTTTCAAGTACAGACTGACTGCAGACAGACTGAGGGGACAGAGCTGAACTTTCCTCATCAGTACTATAATATATTAATTTCAAATATCTCAAAATTTAACATTTATCTTGTTAAACACTGAAATCCCTTGCTGCAGGATGTACAGCAGCTGATAATTTGTTTGGATTTCAAGGTGACTCTGAATTGTGGAGCAGAAATCCATCAAGAGCTGTGAAAATAAAACCACACCTGGCCGAGGAAACCCCCTCAGTGTAAATTTTGAGAGAGAACTTTTCAGCTACTTACTCCTTTTTTTATTATCCTCTTTCCTAGACACCCAGTTGGAACTGGGATGGTTGAGCAATTAAAATAAATGGGGCTTTGACCTGAGGCAGCAGCCTGTGGGAATGTTGCTGGTAACAAGATTTTTGGAAAGCATTTGGGTAAAATGGTGATTTATGCATTTTTAGAAGGATAATTGGACAACACACTAATATTGGAAAACTATCCTACATCATTTTCCTGAGGACACACTAGGTTTAATTCTGTCAATTCAAATATCTCGGGTCAATTGCAGAATCAATTTTGTTTTCATGCTCCCTGTGAGAAAAGCCTTTTTCTACTTAAGGCTTTTTTAATTTCTTAGTGCTCTGTTGTGCCTTGTCTTAGCAACTTTCTCAAGTATCTGCAAAACCAGTGTTTAAATGCTGCTTTGAGAAACAGTCTGACCTTGCCAATCCCTTTTTTTTGCTGTTGGATAGTATTGGCACCTTCCAGTTTCTGCTTATGGCTTGTCTTTGAAATGTTCAGGGGGAGGGTTACTTCAAATTTTTGCCTTCCACCCCTCAAATTCAATATTTACTATCAATGTGCTGCGTGCTGTAGGACATTTAGGACTCTGTATGGAATAGAGTAATTTTTAAATGTAATTTTTTTAAAGATTAGCAGTAAGAAAGGTTGTACACAAACCATATTGGCTCTTCTGTGGCTAAAGCTTTATTCTAATTAAGAATTATGGCTATGATGGCTGTTGTTGCTGTATAAAACTGCACTGTCATTCCCAGGAGATTTAGGGAAGATTTTCAACAGTTGGATCTTGAAGTTTTATTTTCTGTTTCAGAAAGGGAAAACTCATTTGAGGCTTTCAGGCTTCAGCGATTTTGAAATTAAGCTGCTATAGAGACCTATCACAGCACTTCTTATCCATGTGGAAGCCCAGGCCAGATGATCCAAGCTGGAATTGAGGTCTCATTTCTCAGTTGCTGGTGTGTGGATTAATATGTCAGAGAGAAATTGTAGCATCAGTATGAGCTGCCTTTGTAAAAGCATTTGCCAGCCCTTCCCACTGCCCACTGCAGAGCTGTTCCCTGAAATCCTGATTCGTTTTTCCTGCACACCTGAGAACTCCTGGGCTCTGAAGCAACTCCATGCAAGCAGAGCTGCAGCTCCCTAAAAGTTTGAAGGAGCCAGACCTCCGCTAAAGGAATATTTTGCTTCTGTTGGCTCCCTGAGCTTTGTGTTTGAGCTCTGATGAGAAAGAGGAGGAAGTGTGATGTCAGTGTGATCCTATCACCGTCAGTGGTTTTGGCAGCCTGCTAAGCTGCTCTTCCCTGCCAGCACTGCCTCTCCTGCAGCAGCAATCACATGCACATCTGCCAGATCTCACCATGCTGCTGTGGATAGTCCTCAGTTCAGTTAAACAATGTTAAAAATCGTTAAATTTAGTTTAAACACTGCAAACTGCAGAGGGCAGCTGGCAAGGAAGCCATCAGCTACTGCCACAGCTTCAACTGGCTTAGAGGAGGATGAGGATGGGGAGGGGTCTGGAGGGGAAGCTGAATGAGGAATTGCTGAAGGCACTTGATCTGTTCAGCTGGAAAAGAGGAGACTGAGGGGAGAGCTCAGCAGGGGCTGCAGCTTTCTTGTGAGTGGAAGAGGAGGGGCAGGCACTGATCTCTGCTCTGGAACAGGGACAGCACCCAGGGCACTGCTGGAGCTGGGCCAGGGCAGGGTTAGGTTGGATCTCAGGGAAAGGTTCTGCTTCCCCCAGAGGGTGCTGGCACTGCCCAGGCTCCCCAGGGAATGGTCCCGGCCCCGAGGCTGCCAGAGCTCCAGGAGCGTTTGGGCAGCGCTGCCAGGGATGCCCAGGGTGGGGCTGGTGGGTGGCTGGGCAGGGACAGGAGTCAGACTCCATGATCCTGGTGAGACCTTCCAGGTTATTCTTATATCTGATTCATGTTATTCTGTGAGCCTGTAAAATGCTGCAGGAAGTTATTGAAAACAAGGCCTACATAGTTTCATTGGACCTAGGCTGGACTTTGGGATTTTCATCCATAATGCACTAATTTAAAATTCACTGCAAACTCAGAATGAACCTGGCTAACCTGTGCCAGCCGTGTCCTGGACACCAGCTTTTGATATCATGTGCTTGATTCTGCTCTGTGCCAGCAAGTGTGTCTTGTCCTCCTTTCTGAACAAGCACAGATGTTTGTTGAGCAGTTTGGGGCCAGACTCCCCAGGTGTTTGTCTGGGCACTGCCATGCCTGGCTTGTGCCACACTCTCCTCTGCTGGAAGAGAGGGAAAGGCAGGAGCAGCTGTCAGAGGGACAAAGTGGCACCAGAACAGACATTTAAGGATCATCCAGCACTGGCCAACACTGAGGCATCAGCTCAGGCTGTGGTTTTGTTATTTAGTTGTTGCATCAAGATTAAATCATTTTGAGGATCGAGACATCTGAGACTCTGCCATGGGAATCCTGGGGCTGAGCTGGTGAGGAAACCTGGTGTGGGGTGTGGGTGTGAGGGGAGCAGCTGTGGAGGGACCTTGATCCCAGCTCAGATGCTGCCAGCAGCACTTTCAGAGTGGGTCCTGCATGGCTGGAATGGGAAGTTTCCTTAAGTCACCCCATGGGCACATGGCAGCTTCTTGCCAAAATCTGGCTGTCTCATGCCTTCGTGAGAGCAAAACCCTCTGCCATTAGCAGAAAGATCCCCATCTGCTTTTTTAGGACCATCAGTTTCAAGCTCTTTAGATATTTATCTGTAGCTAAAAGTGACTGAAAGTAATAGAGATATATGTCACAATTTGCCACTGTATGGAGAATGGATCAATGAATTTAAGATTTACAGTGAGTACATTGGGAAAAAATAAAGCACACAGTGGTTTCCAGCACTATTTTTTGGAGCAGGGGGAAGGAGGAGGAAAAGACCACTGTAATACTTGTATAAAATGATTTACTAAAAATAAGCTAAGCAATTGTCTTCCTCAAAGTTTGCAAAGAAAGCCAAAAGGAAGTGGATAGGAGAGTTTGAAAGAAGAACAGTCCCTCTCCATCTTTCCACAGGGATGTTTAAGATGAGAGAAATCTGCTGGCGATGGGTAAATATTTCCATGTGGCCAAAGGGAAATGCTTTCACACTGAGAACACTTTACCCAAGGCACTCAGAGGTGAACTTCAGTTGCTGAAAATAAGGCCTTTGGAATAAAATATGAAGTAAGATTGACACCCAAGTCAACAATGTTACTCACCATTTAAGGTTACTAACACAATTTGTCTTAGAATGTTGATAGTTTCTTGATTCTAGATGATGCCATAGCTAAATTAAAACAAAGATGCCCTGAAGCCAAAACTAATTTTTTCCTTTCCTCTTTTGATTGCATTGCCCTTCTTCTGTAGAGAGGAGAGCTAATGGATGAAGCTGCAGGTTTATTTTAATACAGCTCATTAACTGGGGAAATATTAAGGATGAATATATTCTATCCATAGTCCACATCCAGCTCCTCAGCCACACCGTGCAGTGCAGCTGCGTGGAGTGCAGGGCAATTCTTCCCAAAAAGAGAAGCACTCGAATAAGGTAGAATTTCAGAGTTCTGTGATCTGTGACAGTATTAGAAAGAGTAAGAAAAGGCTGTCCTTTGCTTTGGGTCAGTAAAAACGGGTGCCCAGTGCTGGCTGAGCCTCAGAGCTTGTGGGAAATCCAGGGCTGACAGTCAGAAGAGCTGCACAGCACTGGCTGTCAGAATTTATTTGCCTGCAACATTTCATATTGCCCTGGATCACTGAGACAGCAGAGGACACATCACAACTCTGAGTGGTGTTCTGGTTTAAACAGGGCTATGAACATGTCCTGTTGGTACAGATTAACAAAGCATTGTCTTTGGTCTAAAAAAGAGCCTTAATTGGGCTGTGAAGCCTTCTTAGATGGAATCTAGCACAAACCATTATGGTGTAGACGGATGCAGGAGGTATTCTTTGTCAGTGTATATTTAAATTTTTCAAAAAGCACCCTAATTCAGGAGGATGTTTATTACTTCAACAGGGAGTGTTTCTTCCCCTGTTGAAGGGAACAAGCTGGCACTTCACTCCCAGTGTCCCTACCTGGCACCACTGTTACAGGGCTGTGTCTGCACCTCCTGCACTCAAGCCTTGTTCTGAACATTGGCACTCCTGAACTGGTGTCCAGTTCAGTTTATTATCAGATCTGCTTTTAGCATAAACCCTGCTTTGAAGGATAATAGCTGGGGTCTAAATTAGCAGATCTGATGCAGAATATGCTTTTTATGGGAGGTTTGTCTCACAGATGATCTAAACTGTGCTGCAAAGCTCTCTGAAGTCACTAGAGGTTTCTGTTGATATCAAGAACCTTTGGTCCAAGCTTTTAGAGTCAAGCACACCTGCACTCATCTGTGTGAGGTCACAATAAATCTGCATTAATGGGCAAGTACAAGAACAGATTGTGTGATAACTGTGTGGTTTTTCTGTTAATATATTCTCCCATGACTATACATGTTGTTTCATTAATCTAAATCTTCCTTAACACCACTTCTAATCCTGTCAGCAGGAGCTGCAGTAATGTCTAAACACAGAGAAAAGGCAGTCAAGTATTTGCTTGTTTTATTAAATACTTATTGCATTCCTTGGTCATGAAGGTACTTAGTTGAAACCAGTCCTAATTCAAATAAATATTCTGTGGAAATATTGTGAAAGCTCTGATTAATCTAGCAATGGAATGTTTGTTTAATCAAGGTATTGCAGAGATGCTTTTACAAAGGCTGATAAATTACACTGAAATCCAAGGTGGTAGCAGCTATAAATGATAGCAACTAAATATTCAAATGCTGTTATAAGAGTTGTGTATACAGAAAACAAGTAGAGCTGTTTCCTTTTTTCAAGCCACTAAAACTGTTATTTAATGCAAATGAATGATACAAAGTTCCCAAATGTGAAGCTAAATTATTTTATGAATAAACATTTTTAATCATGAGAAAAAAAAAACCCCAAAACTGTCTAGACTAAAATTCATTGTGATGAGTATTGTGATGATAGAGAGAACAGAAATGATGACTCTTGCTATAAATGCTCACTAAATATGCAAAGAATCATTTCCTGTTGTATGTGTGAATGCCTTTGAAGAAATGCTGAAATTCAAAGTTTTTGTGTCATGTGCCAAAGCAGGGAGTTTTTTTCAGTCTTTCAAAATGCAGACTTGCACTAGAACTTTAATTCATGATGTGAAATTTCCAGGGTTTCAGATACAAACTCTCTCCTTTCTTTGCAGCCTGTACAATACAGCTGTGAGGTCACCATGGCTCTTACTCTGCATCTCCTACTGACCCTGAGCTGCTGCACTCCTGCAGAACAAACTTACAATAACTAGAGGCTTGTCAGAAGAGTAAAGGAAAATAATTTTTTAAAGTAGCTCAGGGTTCCATAAATCACACAACTTGGCCAGGCTGCCTTTGTAACAAGAGGTGAATATTCCTGTTTTCATCCACTAAGCTCCTTCCTGTTCTTGCCTAAGAGCTGGAGCTGGGAGCCCAGAGGAGGCAGCAGCATGATCAGAGGCACGGAGCAGCTCTGCTGGCAGGAAAGGCTGCCAGAGCTGGGATTGTTCAGCCTGCACAGGAGAAGCTTTGGGCTGAGAGTTTGGTTTGCTCTCAGCAGCACTTGATAAATGTTCTTTATTTGGCCCAGAAGTTTTCCTGCTCTAGTTCTTCCCATTTTCTCCCTCATCCCACTGTGGGGGTGAATGACAGTGAGCAAGCTGCTAAAATACCTGAAGTTCCCTCTCTAGTCCTCATTTTCTGGTACCAAATCTTTGTTAGCCTTTTTGCCATTTTAACTCCTTTATAAGTTGAGTTCAAGTACATTATTCTGATAGAAAAATTGAAAATATGTGGAAGCAGGTGTTATTTTGTTGTCAAAGTCTTCCTTGTGCAGGGGGAAATGTGGGCTCCTCTTGTTTGTGTGTTCTGTCAACCTGGTGAGAGGGAGCATAGGAACTCCTCCTTCCTCTAAAGGGAGGAGCTCTGCCTCTCTTCTCAGTGGTTAATTCAGTCTGTGCCACAATTCTGTGGAATAGAAGAGGAGGAATTGTTATTCACCTCCAGCCCAGAGGAGCCTCCAGCCTTTTTCAGGTCTGCAGGCAGTACTGCTCTGTGAAATTGTTCCAGAAGTAGAACAAATCAATGGAGCAGGAAGAGGCTAAAGCAACTGAAATTCCAGTTATTTTTTTTTTTCTCTTCCATTTTATCCCTTGCTGACAGCAATTGTGAACATTGCAGGAGTGTGTAAATACCTGACGGGGTAGGAAGGAAGATGGAGCCAAACCCTTCTCAGTGGTGTGGAGTGAAAGGAGAGGATCCTGCAATCTGAAATTCAGGAAAGCCCATTTAAACCCCCCAAAAAAACCAAAAAACAAACAAACCAAAAAAAACCAAAAAAACCCCAAAACCTTTTCACTGTGAGGACAGACAAACCTGGAACAGCTTGTCCAAAGGGATTTTGGGCTCTCCATCTTTGGAGATACCAGCCTGCTCTGTCTGACCCTGGTCTGGGCAGGAGGGTGGATTAGAAACTCTCCAGAGGTCCCTCCCAGCATTGTGCAGGGTGTGATCCAGTGGTGGCCCCTCCAGCAGCTGAACAGCAGCACAGAAATAAAAGAAATGAATATAGTACCTGCAATTAACACAGGGCAATGTCACTGATATCCATAAAAAGCCATCTGAAACTGCCTGAAATGGTGGCTTGTGAAAATAAATTGCACTCCTATCAGCCAGCTGCAGACAGTTGCAGTAAAAGCATTGCTGAGCTGCTGTGTGGGTGGATGGTGTTTCACTGGCCATGGTTTGCACACCTCCCATTAATTTCTCAACTGGGGCTGCATGGTCATTCATCTTTAGAAAAGCTGTTGCAAAGATTTATGGAAGTATAGTATGAAAATAAGACGAAGGGATTACCTGGAAAGGGCATTAATGTTCCTGTTACTCACAACATAAATCAGGGGTCAAATGGTCACTCACCTCAGCGTGGCTCAGGCTCCCTCAAGCCCTCATCCAACTTCTGTTACCTGTTTTCAGAAACGAGACAAAGTACAAATTCCTGTGGCCTGAACAGGAGGTGAATATGAGAATATTATCAAACATAACAGCTCACAAAAGGAACAGAGGAAGGCAAATATTCTGAAGAGAATACCTCATGTCTTCCCGTGGGTTTGATCATCCAGAGGTAAATGCTTTTCTTGTACACAACAGAGTTTTGTCAAAAATACTTTTTGTTGTGAGACAGTGGAGCAGCAAGAGTTTCAATAAAACAGCTACTAACAATGCTTTGCATTCCTGGGAAGCAACTAAAATACAGAACACAGCTGATAGGAGTGCCAGGGTGGTAAAAATAGGATTAAGCACTCCAAATCCCAATTAGGTGAATCATAAGAGATTCCTGAAGCAGACTTTATTCCAGGTCTGCTGTACATAAATTGCTGTAATTATGCTGGTCTTGTGCTTTGTAGAATGACAAGAATGAAAATACTTTGAGCATTTATTTTACAGAGATGAAAAACTGCCTCCAGTTTTATGTCTCTTTTTGTTTTGATGATTTTGAGGGGTTTTTGCTTTGTGGTGCATCAAGGGAAGACTGGTGCCACCTCTAGGGGAAATGCAGCCACCTCTAAGGTGAAATGCAGCCACTGGAACAGTGATTAGCACAGCCACAAAATGATTGTTGATAGGGATTTCAAGAGTACCATTAAAAACCAGGAGGTGTGCAGTAGTAGTTGCCTCAATTGCAATGAGAGCCAAGCAATCACAGAAGGCAAGAAACTTCCTGAGCAGGCTTCAGTTTTTGGATTTCCTGTGAGAAAAATGCCTTTATAGAGAGAAGCAGCAAGTTAACCTGGGCTCTGTGTGGTGTAATTTTTCCTGTACCACTACCTTGCCATGAACAATGCTGTGCATCCTCTGATGCCTGCAGAGAGCACTCCTCCCAGCTCCAGGTCAGGAATTATCTCTCTTGATAGCAGCTTGTCAAGCAACTCTTCATGGCCCCTTTATTTAAACTGAGCTATTAGTTTGCTTCTTGGAAAAAATAAGTAGCTCAGTGAATAAATATTGGTTGCTTCTATTTCTGGAAATTTCCTTGGAGATCTCATCTTAATGTTCTGTGAGCTTCCAAGTCACTTTGTGCATTAGATATAAACACCCCCACATACACATCCAAGGCTGTTCTAGCTTCAGGAGTTCTTTGTTCTAATAGCAGGACTACTGATTATTTGTTGATTATTCTTTTGACTGTCACATATGTATAGATTTCCAAAAGCTCTTGCCATTTCTGCAGCTGTGGGTTATCCAAAAGGTCCTTTTTTAAACAGACGAGAAAAGATTAAAAATGGAATTTTGCAAAGGACTATGGGATTCATGCCATAAAGTTGGGATGGATCTGTAACTTTACATGCTGAAATCTTTAATTCTATATTTTTCAAGTATTACTCTAAATCTGACCTGAAATTAAAATAATCACCCCCCAAAAAAGGTTAAGCAACTTCATCTTGACTTATAGAATAACAGAATGGTTTGGGGTGGAAGGGACCTTAAAGCCCACCCAGTGCCACCCCTGCCATGGGCAGGGACACCTCCCACTGTCCCAGGCTGCTCCCAGCCCCAATGTCCAGCCTGGCCTTGGGCACTGCCAGGGATCCAGGGGCAGCCCCAGCTGCTCTGGGCACCCTGTGCCAGGGCCTGCCCACCCTGCCAGGGAACAATTCTGTCCTAATCTCTGATCTAAACCTACTTTCTGTCAGTTTGAAGCCATTCCTCCTTGTCCTGGCACTTCAGGCCCTTGGAAACAGATTTGTCAAGTTTCTGTTCTTTGGATTGTGGCTAAAAGCAGCAGAGTGCAAGAAAAAAGAGTCATCAAGATGGTCTTGATAATATTAAAGTGAGGAATACCAATCAGAGAGATTTTTCTTATTAAAATTCTTAGATGCAGCAATTTACATAGCTCAGTGTTCTTCCATGCTGTGCAGGTAAAAAAAATTCAGCACCAGATATATTAATTTTTAAATTTTTTTTTTATTTGGTACAAACTCTCTATTGTACTGATGTTTCTAGCAAGAGTATTGTTATTCTGATGAAATCATTTTTATTCTGGGAATATCACTTAGTGATGAATCCTATGCCATTTAAATAATCATGAGTCTTTTGAGAAAATAATTACAATATAACGATTTCTGCAGAGAACAATTTAAATTTTGATCAGAGGTTATCGGGGTCAAACATGATGTATTGCCTATCAGCATTTTCCTGATGTGTCCAATCAGGAGGGATTTCTTGCTCCATTTTCTAATTTTCTTTATTTTTTTGAAACATTTTCATTTAAGATTAGGACAATTTCTGAAGTAGGAACTGCTTTTCCTTGTCAGACTGTGACTGATACTGATGTATGAGGGGTTTGTTTGCTTTTCAGGAAGGTATTCTGTTTTCACCTGAATATAGATGAGGCTTTTACCAGTGGCTTTAGAGGTATCCAATTTTTATTGCCAGCGATTTTTTTTTCTTGCTTAAATATTTGCCTTTCTGAAATTCAGGCAGCAGTGAAATTTCTGAAAGTGAAACAATTAATCTCTTCTTTGGTCAACAAAAGCATAAGAGACACTCCAGGAAGTGTGAATGCAACGCATGAGGCTGGTCTTGTGTTCATTCCTACACTCAGATACCTCCATCAGTGTGAATCTGGTTTAAAGCTTTCATTCCCCTAAAGTCAGAAGAACTCAAGGCCATGTGTTTAAAGCTAAGCAGTCTGTTATTTGCTCCTCAGTGAAGGACAAATGTGCATTTTCAGATGTTTTCAGATGTTTTACCCTATTTTTAGGGGAAGTAGATACACCATAAGCTTTTTTCAGTTTGCTAAAGGCAGAGCAAAATTTTAGCCCAAGGATCACTTTTTACCAAGGTACTCCCAGAATTTCCTTACTTGTTAGGAAACCAGTCAGAACTGGGAAACCTTTTTGTGCAAGTTGTGTATCCCAGAATCCCAGAATCAGTGAGGCTGGAAAAGCTCTCCCAGCCCATGGAGTCCCAGCTGTGCCCAGTCCCAACCTTGTCCCCAGCCCAGAGCTCTGAGTGCCACCTCCAGCCCTTCCTGGGACACCTCCAGGGATGGGCACTCCAAAGCTCCCTGGGCAGCCCCTGCCAAGGCCTGAGCACCCTTTCCATGGGGAAATTCCTGCTGCTGTCCACCCTGAGCCTCCCCTGGCCCAGCCTGAGGCTGTTCCCTCTCCTCCTGTCCTTTTTATGTCTTAATCAGCCACAGAGGCTGGGTAGAAAATCAGTGTAGGACCCAACAGAATCTTGTTTCTTCTACCATTGGTATATAATGATATCCCAAAATACTCTGATGTGCTAATAACTCCTGATTTATGTCAAATATGCAGCCTTGGTTCACTTTAATAGGTATTTTTTTCCTTATTCATTTATTCTTAGTCCGGAAAAGTTTCACCAGAACAACAACCAAACAAGCATTTGGAAAGGAAATATGAAGTGAATTCTTGCTTTTTGACTGAAATCCCAAACCAGCACCTACCTGCCTTTTGAAGGGACGATGTATGTAAATAAATGTGAACACTGCAACCAGGTGATTAAAAGTTCATATTAATAGGAAAGAAAAGAAAAGAAAAGAAAAGAAAAGAAAAGAAAAGAAAAGAAAAGAAA
>VXAC01007368.1:14561-25138 GCA_013399225.1 Rhipidura dahli
AAAGAAAAGAAAAGAAAAGAAAAGAAAAGAAAAGAAAAGAAAAGAAAAGAAAAGAAAAGAAAAGAAAAGAAAAGAAAAGAAAAGAAAAGAAAAGAAAAGAAGCATAACATGTTCATGCCAAATTAGGGGACATTTTTCAGGTATTTTAATGGAAAAAATGTCAGGAGGTTTGGAATCTTTGAAGCCTCTTCCAACCCAAACCAACTTGTGATTCTATGAAATGTCCTGGTTTGGTTCTGCACATCCAAATTATTTCTGCCCTTCAGCTACTCACAAGTCTTAATTATCTGCTAACTGATTTATATTTTGTGTCCATGGATTCATTAAAGCACATTCAGACCTGGGCAGACTGTTCAGATGTATATTTTATAGTTTAGCAGACCTCTCTTGCCTGAAATTACCTTTTTTAGTTTATCATATGCTTACCCTAAAGACTCTGCCTTGATCATACAAATTTCTGTGCGGCTGAATTTCTCTTGGCATCCAATCTGTGTTCTTGAGGAGATGGAAATTTTCTCTTTCCCTCAATAGTTTGCTCCTGTTACTCTATCACAGTCACTTCTAAAGCCAATTGTTTTTAACAGCTTTTATTTGCCAGCCTTCACTTTTCATGTTGTGCTGTTCTTTGCTTAGTTGTAGAGCCCTTTTGTAACTGATATTTTCTCCTCATAAATGTGCCCTATACAACAACAATTTTAATTGCTTTCAATCTCCCTTTTACAAAGCTGAATAGATTGAACTCTTTCAATATTTCACTATGAGGATTTTTCTGCAATGCTCATATAACATTGTGTCTCTCTCTGAGCTTGCTCCATTCTGCAGGCATGATTTTAAACATGGGAACACCCAATCCATGAGAAATATTCCTTGGCAGAGGAGTAAAATGATTTGTTTCCTTTAGGTTTGCACTGTGAATTGCTCAATCAGTGTGACATTAAGACCAGGCAGGGTCTGTCTTTCCAAGGGTGTTCCCTTTCTGTTTGTATATTTTGTATTTCCTGTCCATTAAAGTTAATTTCTTTATTCAATTTCTTTATTTCAATTTACTCTGCATAGAAATGTATGTTATGCCCTGAACCAAACTCTAAGGAAATAATTATATACACATTGGATCATATACTCAAATAACTTTAAGGTCTACATACACTGTCACCTTAGAACTGAATGAACTGTTACCTAAATATTATTTCCTTTTCTGAAATAAATGATAATTAGGAGATTTAACAGAGCTCTGCTCTGTTAAAATGCATCTTGTATGAATTGGGATGTTTTGCCAGATGCTAGGATTAACCTGTAAAAAAAACCCTGTTGTAGTTGTTTATCACTTTGCTGCTTTTTGTATACCCTGCTGATTCTGTCAGTGGTGGTTGAGATGTTTCCAGATGGTAGTAACTGGAATAAAGTCATAAAAATTAAAGCCAACCCACCTCTTCACCTGTTCTCTTAGCACAGAGACTGGGGGAAATAATGCTTGCACAAACATAAGCCTGTAGGAGATTTTTATGGAAGAAGCAGTGTTCCTCTTCTTCCTAGATCTGGAGGATGAAAAACCTGGTTCAGGGCTTACCTTCTCAGGCAGGTTCTCAAAACCCTGCAGAAAACAGGAAGAAGCAGCAACCTGATTTCAAGATCTTTTGCCAAACACAGGTAGAGAATTTAATTTCCAGTTTTATCTGCTAAACCACTGTTTCCTCATTTGAATTCTTCATCTGATCAGCTTTCTCAAGGCATTCCTATCAATCTTTTCAAGTGAATCACACATCTGGGTTTCCCATTGTACTCTTCTCTGTAATGTTGCATTTTTCTCCTACTGAATAAACTTCTATGAAAAATCTCTTAATTTTGCCTTGGGCAATTCATTCTCTGATATGCAAATATTGTAAATAATTCAAAGCATGGGACTTGTGGATTGTGTGGTTTTTGGTTTTTTTTTTTTCTTGATTCATTCAAAAATAGCAGCAGCTTTTATTTTGAAACCCCTTTGCTGAATAAACCTGTGTGGGACAGTCCTGTCCCTAGGGTACAAAATTTCCAGGTGAGTTGTGCACCCAGAAGTGCTGAAATCTGAGGAAATCTGTGGTTAGGTGGTGCTCTGTTGATGTGTCAGCCTCTGCTGGCCAGGTAAGGATTTTGGGGACAGACAAAGGTGAAACAGCAAAGGTGCCATCACTGAGAGAAGGAAAAAATCAGCTTCACAGCTAATGAACTCCTTGCTGAACAATTAGGCCTTCAGAACGGGGAATAGGTTTTGATTCTTTATTCAGTGTATCAAAATAACATTCTGTATTTAGGAGGAGATGATGAGGTTTGTCATTTGAGTGCACAGTGCTGTTGCTCTATTTTGGCTTGCAAAGAATTTTTTAAAATGTGATTTATAATTTTAAAATAAATCTCACTAATCTGTGAACTTGTGTTCTGAGTTTCCCCACGTCATTCTGACCAGTGCTGCCCCAGAACTTTTTCCAGAGCACAGAAGGACATCCACTGCAGGGCCAGAGAGCAAGGAACTCATAAACCTCATTATTCACTTTATCTAAGTAGGAAGATGCGATACAAATTTATGAAACTCTTGTGTTGTGACACATCTTTGTGTGTCAGATTGAACAAAACCAACCAAAATCAACACCTCAGTCTTTAATTCTTCTGCCTGTCTATTTAATTTTGTTTGTAGCCAATTAGCTGTGGCTACCTTCACTGTGCAGTTCTAGAAGTGCCACGTTCTCCTGACTCACATGAAAATGTTCTTTACCACTGCTTCAGTTTATGGGGTCAGGTTAAATCCTGTGACATTCAAATCCTGGCTCAGCTCTAAGGACGAGTGAAGGGTGATTTGGTTTGATTGTTTTTCAGTGGATTATTTATCAATGGATTATTCATCCATCAGCAGCCACTGAGTCATCTGAGGTTGTTACCAGGGTGGGTTATAGGTGTGTGACGTGTAGTATGAATAATCTAAAGTAGAATCCAGGGAATGCCATTTGGTCTTCCACAGGATTTCAGCAGGAATTTTAACCTTGCAGTCAACCTCCAATGACACAGTCTCCGTAATGAGTTAATTTCTTTATTCAATTTCTTTATTTCAATTTCCTCAGCATAGAAATGTATGGTAAGCCCTGAACCAAACTCTAATAAAACAATTATATACATATTGGTCATATACTCAAATAACAAGTTAAAGTCTACATACACTGTCACCTTAGAATTGAATGAACTGTTACCTAAATAACATTTTATTTTTTGAAGTAAATGATAATTAGGAGCTTTAACCGGACTGATTCACTGATGAAAAGAAAATTAATATGAAGCCAAGATTCACTTTGAGATGAATAATTAGAATTGACAACTGTGATTTTTTTTTTTTTTTTTTACCAGTGTAAGATACATTTTTTGGACGAGGCTGAAATTGCTCATGAAACAGTTGGCACTTGGTGTAGCCTTGCTCTGTGTGAGCTCTGTTCCTTGGAATTGCTCCAGGAGCAAGGTATCAGCAAAAGTAACTCGTCTCTAATCCCCACATTCTAACACATGCAATACTAGTGTGTAGTAGGACTGCACAGACAGCTCCTAAATGTAGTCACAAGGAGCAGGTACAGAGCTCTCCAGAAACTTGAAGCTTGAAGGATTTCAGGATATTCCTCTCTTCATGGCCACTGGAGCTTAAGTGCCAACGCAAAAGCTGATGATCCTTTGCCAAGATCCTTTTAAGCCCATAAATGAGATCCATGAGGGCTGGGATGGACCACAGGGGTCTGGGGCAGCCTCAGTGCAGAGGATCACGGGTGGGATGTGCTACAGGAACCTGTGACACGCACCTAGAGAGCCCCTTCTGCATCTACAGCGGCCGTGCGTGGAATTCCAAGGACTTTCCAGTTTTATGTGGTCACTGAAGTCTTCACTGTCACAGAATCCCTGAATCATTGAGGTTGGAAAAGCTCCCCCAGCCCATCCTGTCCAGCCCAATCCCAACCTTGTCCCCAGCTCAGAGCTCTGAGTGCCACCTCCAGCCCTTCCTGGGACACCTCCAGGGATGGGCACTCCAAAGCTCCCTGGGCAGCCCCTGCCAAGGCCTGAGCACCCCTTCTGTTTTTTTCTACAAAAAGGAACTTTTTGTATTAAAGACATTCTGTATCTCTGACATCACTTTTCCTGTTCCTGTGCTTGGAAAATTTCCTTACTGTGGTTTGATTTAAATAGTCCCCAAATAAAAGAAAACCTCAAAGCTGCTGATTCTTTCTCTCTTCTTCTTTCACCCCCCTTTTAATTTTCATCTTCTTCACGATGCTCTTTCTTTTCCTCTCCATCACACACAACTCCTGTCTTTTAGTACTCTCAGTCATTTCTGTTCCACATCTATTCATCAGCAAGAGGTAGGAAAGAATAAATGGAACTGTGTCTGTCTGGAGCTGTGTAGCTCCAAGTTTTCACAGCATTCCTGGTAATCTATTTTCTGTGAGACCATTGCTCATTTGTCAAGTTCAACTGAACTGCTGGATGGACAAACAGATGCTGCAATTACACAGAAGACACTGTGTTGTCTTCTCCTTTCCTGGAGGCTGAGTAGCAAATTGTTTCAATTTTTTCCTCTCCTCATCTTTTCGCTATAAAATCATGAAAGCAGGGAAGTGTAGCTGCTTTGACAGGCTTCAAGAACACCACTTAACCCAGGTCCTTCCTACTTTAATTATTTTTTATCTAATCATACAGAGATTACTGAGTAGTATTAATGAATTACTCTAAAAATTGTCAGCTGTGATGCATTGTTGTACACACTTGCACTAGCACCATGATCCAGTCAGACCCTCAGATTTAAGCTAAATTCTAGCCCATGTCCAATGTGGGAAGAGGAAGAGTGATTCCCAGGAAGAAAGTTAAACTTCCAAACAAAAAATTCAATATTTGATGAGCTTTCTGACAAAGATTAAGTGTATTTTTAATACAATGCTAATGATCATAGCGGAGCAGGGCCGTAATATATCAAAATGTAGCAGAATGGAAGTCCTGCAGGTTGGTATAATGAGAACTATTATTGTCACTTAGAAGATTGAACTGTTTCATTTAAGCAGTTCTGAATGCCAAAATGCTGAAAGTAAAATATCAGGAGTTGTTAACTGTAACGATTTTAAAATCAGGATCATTAAACAGAAGGATTACTGCAGGAGCTGGTGATGAAAGCTGTGGCAATAATGCAGCCATTTAGCAGGCACTCAAGTTGTAGCAAAGGAACATGAGTGTTAAAGTTAACAGTTCATGATTTAGAAAATTTCACTTCGTTCTTGAGCATTTTCCACTGTTTTTGTGTATGATTCAAGCAGTCTTTATTGACAGTGTGTGCTTAATATGCCATGGTGGGGTGGGAGCTACTGCGCAGAGGAGAGGACATTCTTCATTCTCACAGGTCCAACTTTTTTTCTGCAGCAAATGGAAAATAAATTAAAGAAAAATACAAATCATATCCCCAAAACCTGCACTGTTGCATTGCTCTGATTTTGTTATAAGTTTATGGAGCTGTGAAAACAAGGCACTGTTCATAAAGTTTAGAGTTTTGTAGCCATTTGCCCCTGTTTTGCTCGGTTTTGTATCTCCTTCCCAAGACTTGATGTGTTAGACTAATGGCTACAGAACTGCTTTCCTAATCAAAGGAAAGCCCAATTTCTTGATTAAAAACTTCTACTTTTGGGTGTCTTGCTTGCTATACAGCTCCATGCCACAGATCATGTAATTCCAAATCACTCTGTGGGAGGAAATTATTAAAGGGAAGATGCAGCCTGCATAATCAAGGACATAAAAGGCTGGGTTTAAAAGGATTCATTCCAGAAGGCTCTTGAGGTTGTTTTGAGCTTCCTTAACAAAATAATTTCTCCATCCTTGCTCCTGTCCCTTCCCTCTGCCTCTCTTTTCTTAATTTTTTTTTTAAATAAAATAGAGTAAATATTCTAAAGCACAGTGAAAGCATTACACTGTGCTCAGCACATTCAGGACTCCTTGTGTAGAAGGGCTTGGGATATTTGAAACAGCCATATAAGTAAAGTACAGCAGAAACATTCTCCATGTTGTAACCTTCCACAGAGAAAGAAAGATGTGATCTTAAGGGTCAGAATAAAAAAAAAAAAAAATCTGACAGTGATACAATAAAATCTCTAACAGGTTATCAGGAGAACCAAAGAAATAAAAATATAAAGAAGGAAAAGAGTTGGAATGAGTTTTTTGGGAAATATGACCAGTGTTCTCAGGATACTAACAATGTGTCCAATTAAGCATCATTTTTGGTGTGCTGTGAAAACACCCAGGAGTCCCAGGACTCTGTTGCCATCAGCAAACAGACCCCAGAAAGAATTCCCATCCAGTTACGTGGCCAGGAAACAGGGACACAAACTCCAGCTTGCTGTTGGCACTCTAAGATGTATCCAAAGGAACATTTCCAGTTAAACTCCAGATTCCATGCAATGCCTGCACTGCACAGATGTGAATCTTGCTAGGGTGAAGTAGAATGATGATTCGAGGTAAAATGACTCTGCTGTCTTTAATGTTTTCTTTTGCATATTTACTCTTATATTTGGAATAATTATCCATAACATATGTAAATCAAATGTTGTTGAACATACACAGACTCCACAAGCAAACAAATTCATTTTCCAGTGAAGTCTCAACTTCCCTTCTTCCTATTCCAATTGAGAACATTTATAGAGTTTGGAGCATACAAAGTCTGGAAAGTGAAGTGCAAGCACAGTCTGTACCACAGAGTGTCTCTTTTTGCATTAAGAGAATGAAGTCTTGTCAGTGCCATTTATGACTTTATTTAAGAATGTACAGCTGGTGCTTTTGAGGAGAATATGTAAATGATGGATTCTTTATAGGTTCAGTATTAAGTAAATACAGACTGCTCCGGCGTCATCCTATTTGATGCTGCTGAAAGGAACTAATCAAATAGTCTATAAATATCTGCAGCGTCCTTTTCCCTCGGAGGAGAAAGTTACTTTCTGCGAAATTAATTTCCATATTGTGTGCGCTAAGCAGAGTAAGTGACAGATCTCCTTTCAAACGCCTCGTGTCATTACCTAGCAAACAAGTTTTGCATCACTGAAATTTAATGTGGGCATCAATTTATAAATAGAGGGGTCAGTGGCCTGATACACCATCTCTGGATCATGACAATGAAGCGTTCTACTTTTTATCCTAAGGATGGAGGGAGGTGAAAAGCTGCAAAGTAGCCAGTCTGATCACTGTGTCCATCCCTGTGAGAATCTGGATCTTTTTCTTTTGTATTATGTTATTCCTGGAGTATCCACAGGCACAATCCAAGCTCTACTGTGCCTTAAAATATAACCAGCTGTCTTCAGCTCAACAGGCGAAAAAGGCAACTTCCTTTGTTGTTGAGTGTCCTATGGCTGTGTTTGTTAGAGAACACTGGATCTGATGCTGCCCAAGATGGGGAAAAAAGGGTCCATTTTTAGCTGCTTTCTGTCCTGGATTCCTGCAGTTTTTCAGGTATCTGAAGAAAAGGCATGTGAGTATTTCAATGCTTTCTTGACTGAGCAAGGAACAATTCTGGATAGCTTTGCTCCCGGCCTGCCCAGTTGGAAGGGTGGAATCTTTGCACAACGCCGACCGAATCCCGACTAACGGGACCTCGGGGAAGGAGCCTCCTGCCCCTTGAGAGCAGCGCTTGCCAAGCAGAGCAGGCGTGGAAAACACATCCTTGCACTCACCTATAAACTCACTCACTTTGGGTTTCCAGCAGCCACTGGATTATTTCCTGCTGGACTGCGGACACAAAGATACAAATTCACTCCTTTCACACTTGGGTTGCCAGTGGTATTATTTTATTTTAAAGTCCCAAGTTGAACCAGCTTGAACTGACAGCAGAATATAATTTATTCCCATATTGTGCATGCCGTAAGTGTTTGGATGGATGACTCATTTTGAAAATTTTAAGAGCGAGTTCATTCTGTCCTAATTTAAACCCACTCATTTTGCAAAGTCTCTTTTACACCCTTGTTCCTTATAAGAAAAATATCCCATCGTAGAACAAAACCTTTTAAATTATCAGAAAGGTAAGACCTCAAAAACTGTAAGCTGACAACCAATCTATGGATAAAATTCTCCAAATACTTAATGTGGCTGTGCAGCATCTTATTGTTTATATTTCTGACAGGTAGTGTGGCCTTTCCAATGATTTTCACTACATTTCACATCCTCCCTTTGAAAGGCACTTTATTGTCATCCAGGTGTAGGTTATGTGCCTGCTCAACTAAAACATGGCTGTAGTTTAATTCTAGCAGTGATGAATTGCTGGAGTGAATTCATGCAAACAGGGAAATAGAAATTAAATTCATCACACTATGAAAACCATTCCTCCCCATGTAAATTAGTAGCTTTACTGCTAAAATAAATTTGTTTTGGAAAATTATGCAAAAATTCTCAAAGGACTTAGGTAGATGATTTATTATACTCTTACTGTTTCATAATATTAGAAAATGAAATTTATTCACACAATATTAGATGGCATAAGCTGAGAGATTTAGTGACAATTTCTGTTTATTACAATTAATCTAGGTTGTCTGTGGTGACAGAATTCCCCCAATGTGTAGGACATAATCTTTATGAGAGATGCTTTTTATTAAACCGTACACAAGTGTTCTTCATTTGAATGGAACAGATCAATTACTTCTCTGTTGCAAGGCCTTTCAATTGTTTTAATAATCTCTAATGAAATTCAGTGTTTATATGAAAACTGTTTGTATTCTGAATTCATTGAAATACCAGAACTTCACATTGCCCTCAGAAAATAAACAGCTCCTCAGATCTTTTCAGCAATGTAAGTGGGAGCTATTTAAAATTACTTTAGGCAGCTTGCTCAGAGTTCTAAAACTCAGTTTGTAGTTCATTCATGCCAAAGATCCTGCAGCTGAAATCATCAGTGTTCCTGTTAAATGCATGTGGCTATCACTTAATGGGATCTACATCCCTAAAGAAATACAATAACACTGTGCTAGGGATACTGGGGGTGAGGAGAGAGGGAGCAGAAAATAGGATTCAATCAAATAAGTAACATCTGGGCAATAAATCATACAGCCAGAGAAATATATTAAAGATAATAAATAGGCATTTATAATTTTTACATCTTATTTATGGAATGCTGGGCTGGACAATATAAATTGTACACGTTTGCATAAGCTTTTCTTCTGTTGCCCTCTCTGGGAATTAACCAGTTGTAGCAAGTCCAGAAGGTCTGTCCTCTGTGAGGGGCCTCTGCCCATTTACCTGCACAGGCTTAAGTGGACAATGGGGCCCCAGGGAGAAAAGCCTAAAGGGAAACAAACAGCACAGAGCTCAGCTTAACCAGAATGCAATTAAAAATATATAACAATTAAAAATATATAACAAAAAAGCACTGAAATATTGCTTGCCATATTTCAAGATCTATTGCAAAGATGCAATAGGTGGTTTGGGCTGGAGGGAACCTTAAGGCTCATCCCATCCCACCCCCTGCCATGGGCAGGGACACCTCCCACTGTCCCAGGCTGCTCCAAGCCCCAATGTCCAGCCCAGCCTTGAACACTGCCAGGGATGAATTTTGTTCCTTTCTCCTAGTAAATCATAATCCAAATGAACTGTAGTAACTTTTTTGCAGAGGGAGATGAAAACTTTTAAAGTTTCTACCACTGTCCCCTTTAATAATTTCAAAAGATAACTTTTGACATGAAAAAAATACATCATGCAAAATATTGTGAACTTGAACATTCATGTCAGTTTTAAGCACCAGACAGCTTGCCTGTGTTACCTCAGAAATCTCTAAATATCTTTATGTGAAGAATACCAAATTAGTATTTTCAGACAAAATTTAAATATTTTTTTTAACCAATGGTATCAGTTTTTTAAAAAAAGGTCTTCTATGCCAGAACTGTCTTACATTCACTAACTTGTGTCTTACCATGTTGCACTGAGTCAGGGAGATGTAGAAACAGCTCTGAAGGGTGAGGAACACTTTGTGAACATTAATTTTAATGTCAGTGGGCTGGCAGGAGCCCCAGGCCCCAAGGGTGATGCTATATGGAGCCAGGTGACAAAATGTGGTGATCCTGTGTAGATGCTGAAAGAGCTTTAGCAGTGAATTTCTTCAGCTCTCTGGTATTTTGTGAGAACTCTCTTTTCCATACAAGCTGACCAAAACAAAGTTACCAGGGTTTATCAATATCCACACCTGCACTTGTTTTTCCCAGATTGTTGTGGCTTCAAATAGAAAAACACTTGGGAGCAGACGTGTTAGAGTTGGGCCAACCCCCTCGAGGGGTGGATGGCCAGAGAACCAATTACTTTATGTCATTTACCTCACTTAGGGAACTGACATATAAAAACCTCGGGAAAAAAGACACTAAAGTGCTTGGCCACCTTTTCTACTGAACTGGACTCGTGTGGTTTTTCTGTGCGTCCGCGTTACAGCAGTGGCAGCCCTGGATGTGGCCCCGTGAAGTGGCCACTGAAACTGGCAGGTTCCAGTGTGGTTCACACCTGTGTTCCTAAACCTTGATCTCCAGGAGCTCCATTGTGGGAAACTTAGAACTCTCTGTGTCCACCTT
>VXAC01007375.1:8279-52023 GCA_013399225.1 Rhipidura dahli
AAAAAAAAAAAAGAGAGAGAAAAAGAGAGAGAGAGAGAAAGATACGTTTGGCTGACTGTGAATGAATCTTATAAAATGGAAATGGGAAACATGTGCAAACACTTTAAATATTTTTGCCCCTGCAAGATACTTGAAGACTTCCCTTGTAAAACAAATAGGGAACAAAATAAAACCAGGTTTCCTTCAGTCAGCACATAATCATTTTCATGTTAATTTTTATCTTGTTAACCCCAAAAATCTATTAGAAGAAAATTATCTGCCTGAAATCTGGCTTGTGACTCGCGCTAAGTGGTTCTGATATTTTGAGAAAATAAATCTTTACACTGTTTACACAAGTCTATCTGAAATTACAGTGTGTAAGAGAAACGATGGTTTCGAGTGACCATAGGTGACAAATGATCAGGCTTCTGATGTTATTCCCCTTGCCCTTGTCTGCAGGGGAGTTTTTTTCCTTTTCTTTTAATCCCCCACTCGTTGTGACAATGGCAAACCACGCCCAGAGCCAAATGCAAAACTAATTGAAGTCATTCGACAGCAAAATAATCGTGGTGTGGATTCTGCCCAGGTGCTGGATGGTCAGATCCGGCCGTAATTAAAATGGGCAGAAAAATAATTTAATTACAGATCTGCCCTTAATTGTGAGAAGCCTCCCTGCTTTCCATGCCAAGTTGTGCCACCAAAGGGTTTGGGTTTTAGAAAAGGTCGTTTGCACACCCAGGGCAAGGTGGTTTTGAATGGAATAATGGAATCACAGATTCATGGAATCACAGAAACACAGAATATGGAAAGGACCCACAAGGATGATCCAAGTCCAACTCCTCCCCTCCCCTCCAATGTTTCATAATCGTCACCTTAATTCTTCATTTTCTCAACAGGCCCACTGATTGCCATGAAAAGGAGAATTAAAGTTCTTCCAGGATTTAAACATTCCTACTTCTCCTCACAGATGCCACCGGTCTCCACACATTCCTTGTGTCATTCCCAAAGTACGGTACAATAATAATAATAATTCAACATCTGTGGCTAATCCTCCAAGCCAAAGGCTATAATTAATTCTAACCCCTTTCTTCTGCTTGAATTTCAGCAGCATAAAATAACAGGTAGAAGGAGATGTTCAATAGTGAGAAATCTGGATAAATACACAGAAGTTCATTAATAAGAACAAGTGGTGTGTTTTGGCTGGGAAACATCTTTTTGGGGTAAAGAGAAGGAAGCAAATGAAATGAAAACCTGGGCATTTTATTCCAGGATTTGAACATTCCATATTCTGCCCTGAGTTGTTTTATTAGCTAAAGCTCTGGGAGGACGATTATTGAGTGGTTTCTATTGAAGCTGTTACTTAAATTCCCTTAAATTCATAGTGGGCAGCTTGGAAACTCTGCCTGGGGTACTGGGATTCTGAGGACGGCACAGACTGCAGGCAAAAGCTGCTTTTTAGCAGCTTTGTGTTATTTTGCAAACTGATCCCACTTCAGCTCTACCAGTTATCAAAACCTTTACAGCTGACTTTTGTTTTAAGGGGAATAGAATCCTTCCCACCCCGCTTTGCCAAGTCCTTTCCCATGCCAGGTTTCCCATCCTCTGGTTTTGAGTCTGGCTAACTTCATAAATAAAAAATAAACAGGTAAATGCCTCTCCTAGAGGCTGAAATCCTGGGAAGGGCAGCCAATCCCAGCATCCACCTGATGGGATGGATGGATTCTCTCTTTATCCACAGTGGCACAGACTGGCAGGAAGAAATGTTGGGAATAAATATTTGGGTGGCACCTCAGAATTCCCAGTAGGATCAGGAAAAGCAGGAAGGGCTTTTGGCTGTAGGTGAAAAGGGTGAGGGGCAGCTGGGATGGGACTGGAGCGGGGGAAGAGGAGCTGCCCCCGAGTGGGAGCTCAGACCTGGAGCCTGAATTCCTTTGGGAATTTTCTCTTCTGTTTAAAATCCCATGGCTGGGCACCCTGGAGCTGTTTAACAGGGATCACCCAGGTGCTTCTTCTTCTCCCAGGTGAGACAGGGCAGCACCCAAAGGGAAAGCCCAGCAGGCGCCTTTGCTGGTCAGGGGTTCCCACCGCAGAGCTCTGGATTAACACGGAGCCATGAAGCCAACTCTTCCTTCCCACGTGCTCATCCCATCCCCTGTCCCAAACCTTGGGTGATCCATGGATGGCACAGCACAGGGGACAGCTCAGCACCCCACCAGGGCTGAGCAAGGAGCTGGATCCCAGCAGGAGAAGGGGAGCAAGAACCATTTGTTGGAAACCAGCTCCGCAGGCTGCGGAGTTCCGAGGTGACGGGATTTGTTTGGCGGCACTGAACAGCATCCCAGCCCAGCAGGGTGAGGTCGATGCCCAGACCACTCTGGGATGGGCTCCATGGCACTTCTGGGCTGTTTGCAACAGGAGAACTTCCCAGGAATGCCGGGGCTGAGCTGCCCACCCAGGCCACGGGCGATAATTTGGTTTGGTTTGAGGTGCAGATCTCCCACCACAACAAGCAGAGCTCCCAGCTGGGCAGCTGGCACCGAAAACAGCTCCGGGAAATCCGATCCCACTCAGCAGGGGGAAAAGATTCCTGTTGGGAACTGCAGGGAGAAGCTGCCCCTGCCCCAAAGAGCCGCCCTGCCATCCCTCCCCAGGTACCTGCTGGGGTTGCTCCTTCCAGGTGCTTGAGGATTTAAAATACACAAGAATTTCGGAGAAAGGAAGAGCCAGGCCGAGCCCCACCACAAGATCAGCCGCAGAATTATACCCTGCGCTTCCTGCAGCAAGCAGAGTCTGCTTCTCCATTACCCAAAAACGACACAGCTGAGCTCCGTGGCTGGAGGTTAACATGGCTTGGAAACACGAGGAGGAGTGATTTAAGGATTTCAGCAGTGAATTGCAGTGATTCCGTCAAAAAGTGTCTCGGTGGCTGTTAAAACATTTAAAAATTCCTTGGAATTTCTTTAATCCCGAGCCCATCTCATTATCTTTATGCTCACATCCAATAACCCAGATTCTTGTCTGTGGATGTGAACTTGAGATTATTGAATCATCGTGAACCACATACAAAGCCTCGTGAAAAGGCCTTAAAATGGAGCGAATTCTGGTCATTTAATTTAATTAATTTAATGACCACAATATACATTATTCACACAGCACCATCAAACAGAGCCCAGAACGTGAGAGATGATATAAAGTCTAGAATTTAGCTAATTTAGGGAGAGAAGTGTGGGTTGAGCAGCATTTCTGATGAGAGGGAATTCAGTGTAAGTGAGATTTTGTCCGAATTTAGGACAAGCTCTTTAATTCAGGACAAGCTCTGCTTGGTTGTGTTGACGACTGTGAAGTCCACAAAACAAAGGCCTGGCAGAAAGAGAATTTTTGCAGGAATTTCTGCTCTGAAAGATCTTCCCTGGGGGGATTAAAAGTCCCAGAGCTCTGTAATTAATGTCACCACGGCCACTGCTGTTGCTGGAGCCGGGGGACCACCACAGGTGAGGCTGTTCAGATGTTCCACCTGCTGGGGAAAGGGCTTTTTCCAATTGGTTTTCCCCCCCCTGAAGGAATGGCAGGCCTGGGGTTATCTCAGCCCCGGTGCCACCGGCCAAATAAAGCAGGGACTGGCTGCCAGCTGCTCCCCAGGGATTAATAACGTGGCAAAGTTCACAGGGAAGTCAGCTCCAGCTGCTTTCCAAAAAACATGAATCAAAGCCGTTATATTGTCCTGGATGGATGGCATCAGTAAATGGATCTGATGGGTTTCTGGCAGGAGGACACCCAGATAGGCTGGGATGTGTTTTACCAGAGCTGTGAGGGCAAGGGGAAGGAGGATGTGAAGCACACGGGGTTAAATTAAATAATTAAATTAATTAAACCCCTCTCAAAATGGCCTCGCTGAAGTTAACGAGGTTTTACAGCTTTGCAGCAGACACAGAGGTGTGGAAATCAAAGGCACTGGGACATCAGGGAGCCTCTCCAGAGCTGGAAAGGCCCCTTCTCTGTCAACATCTTTCCTTCTTTTTGGATCTCCCTGGAGATTCTTAGGGCTCGGGAATGTTGGTTCCTCAGCGTTGCCTTCCGTTTTTCATGGCCCCGGGGCTGGACTGGATGATCTTTAAGGTCCCTTCCTACACAAACTGTTCCACGAATCCATGAACCCTTCTAGGAATCCTTTTTAAAGATGCTCTTCTGGGGCTGAAACCTCCCAAGTTTGTGTAATGAAAGGAAACAGTTTGATTTATCGAGGTAAAATGAAAGGTAGGCAATGATTTGAACATTATTTTGCCCAGGCTCATGAAAAGCACTTTTCATCCCCACCGTTGCAAAACCCAAGCGATTGCCCAGGTTCAGCTGAGCAACGGTGACATCATTCCAAGGCTTTTTTTTTTTAAGATCCAAGCAATTATTGCCTGCTGGAGGTGAGGCTGGCACCGAGTTCCTGTCCAACAGAGCTCGAGTGCTGAGGTGAAACCACATCTTTGGAAGGGCTGCTTGTTTGTGTTGTTTTGGGGTTTGTTTTGCTGCATTTGCCTGATCATCGTCCATACAAATACGCTGCTGCTGCACCTCGGGTTGTTGTCTAAGAAAATAAAGAACAAAGCTCCTGTCTGGAGGGGCTTGGCCTGGATCTTGGGGATAAACCAAGCAGCAGGTCCAGGCACATCCAGGATGTCTCTGTGTGGTTCAAACAGCCCCAAACCACAGAGGTTACCTGGAGGATTGAGTCAGGAAAGCTCCTCGCCTTCCACCTGATCTGCTGGAATTACTGAAGGTCTGGTGAGCTGAGAGAATAAAGATGTTACTGAAAGGTTGGCTAAGGCTGGGGAAAAGAGAGAGAGGATCAGCTGGAGAGGGGATTGGGTCCGGGGAATTTCTGTACACGCATTTTGTGTTTAAGGGACAAAGAGTGAGAGCTAGAAAGAGTCACGGAATCATGGAATGGTTTGGGTTGGAAGGGACCTTAAAATCATCCAGTTCCACGGCCAGGGACAACTTCCACCATCCCAGGTTGCTCCAAGCCCTGTCCAAGCTGGTCCTGGACACTTCCAGGGATCCAGGGGCAGCCACAGCTTCTCTGTGCTAGGGCCTCCCCACGCTCACAGGGGAGAAGGTGAAGGCCAAGACAGAAGAACCGTGGTCCAAGACCAAGAAAAGCAAATACTCCAGTGTTTTGTTCAGGGAGGGAGAGCCAGTCCTTTTGAAACAGCACACTGGAGCCGGAATCACTTGGATCCTTTGGAAAATCGGATTGCATTTTGATACACAAAGATCATTAAACGTGGAGGTGGTGGACAACGAAGAACAGAGAGTAACATTCTCCTCAAAATTCAAAAATAACATAAACTTCATGGAATGAACACAGTGAGCAGTCCCAGGAAGACACCTCTGGGTGCTTGGATTGGGTAGGAGTTAATCTGGATGAAAATAAGACCAATCCAGCAGCAAAAACATCCCTGACAGGCTAATGTTCAATTTAAATAAACAGTTCTAATGAGATCTGTTATTACCTGCTATTTGGTCATGCTCTGGCATGCAGTCCCAAGTCTAATGTTTCTAAACGCTGTCATAAATTTTTTTCAACCTAATCTGCTCCTAAAAGTTTCAGCTCATGTCTCTCCTGGTTCACAGTAAATTACAGTCAGTGTTGAAGCCTGTGAGGGAATCTAAAGCTCTCTCAGAAAACCCCAGAGCACCAAACCCAGTCTTTGCCCATCCCACAGGTTGCTGGGACTGGGGAGTTTTATGAAGAACTCTTCAGATGGACACGTCAGGCACCCGATTTTGCATCAAATACACGCAGAAAATCACACAGCTCATCCAAAATTACCTGTTCAGTGCCCAGAGAGGGGAAAAAAGCTGCAAGAACCTGTGCCTGGCAGCACTCAGACCCTGGCACGATCAACCGTGTCCTCTGCTGTAGAAAAAACCCTCCAGGTAACGCCTCTCCTGTCCTGCCACTGCTGGTCTGAGCAGCTGTGCCCAAGTTTTGGGTAAGAAAACCCATTTCTGGCAGTTCCTGCTGGTCTCAGCAGAGCTGTGGCCATGGCATTGTCCTTGAGGGCATCTGCACCTGCTTTAGAGGGAAAGGAAGCAGGAGCTGTGTCCTGGACATTCCCTTGCCATTTATTGTGTCCTCACCCTCAGTGTATCCACGTTTTTTTGGGCACAGGGGATGTGCCCTGGAGGATCCCAGGGTGGTGATGCCCTTCAGATGGGTTCAGCACGGGAGGCAGCTCCCTGTTCCATGGTTTTGTTTTTCCATGGCAGAATCCAGCCAGGTTTTGTTCAGACTCGCCCTGCAGGAATTGCGGAACAGCTCCACTTATTCCACTGGGTTTGCTCTTAATTTTTTAATGGGAAGTGGTATCTGCAGGCCTCTGATGGATGAAGAGGGCTGAGAATCTCTCACTGACCCAGAAAACAGTGGGAATGCTCGAATTGCAGCATTCTGGGCTGGGTGTTCTGTACACACCAACACCTCTCCTGCTGGGAGAAGAGCACTAAAATCCTGGGAAACTCAGAGGGAAAAGGGCAATGAAAGAATTCTGGGAGAATCCTGAGTGATCCAATCTGGGGTCTGACCCAGATGTGGTGACACAACACGTGGGGAATGACAAAGAATTTTATCATGTGGGGAATGACAAAGAATTTTGGATGGTTAAGCCCCTGAAATAACGCTCCAGGCAAGTGGTGATGCTCTAAAAAAATACCAGAGACCTCAAACCGCTAAAATTATCCAACAATTCTGAATTCTGCTGGCTTGGGACAATGGCTTTGCTCCAGCACCCCCAAAATCAGACCCCAGGCGCTGTTTGGAGCTGGAAGGTTTGTGAGTCCCTGTCCTGCATCCTGGGGACACCCAGGACGGGTGGAGGGGAGCTGCTGTTCAGCGCAACATGAGGGATGTCACCCACTGGAAAAAGAACCGTAATTCCAATTTCTCTGTGAATTGTGCAGTGTTAAAAACCTTATCGCTGCCATGCAAGCAAACTTTATTTGGGACCGCATTGGGAACACATTTTTTGGGCGTAAGAAACTTTTAAAACTTTTTTTCCCCCTGTAATATATAAATCTGCACAAGTGTTGTCACTCCCACAGTCCAAACAGTTTATTCAAAGGCTGAGTGGAGTTTCAGTTTTCCACCAAGGTCAGGACAACTTTGCTGTGCTCTGACAATCCCCGAGCAGGTAATACTTCTAATGCTTTATTAACACAGCCTGGGGTCAATAAACACTTTGTACTGCCCTCCTCCCATATCTCCCGACGTAATTCCCCAATCCTAACGCCTAAAGACCGGAGGGATTCCCAGAGCCAAGCCAGGGAAAGCTCAGCAGTTCAGCTCCATTTCAGCTCCTTCTAAGGCCACCGTGGCTGCCACCTTGATAAATGCAGTTGTTACTAGGAAAGAACAAAATCCTTTAATCATTTTCAAACATTAAATTCCATCATGTCTGGCCCGTAAATGTAAAGTTCACTTTCCAGGAAGGATTTACCAAAGTTGATACCTCGTGCTGGCAGAACGTTCACTGTACATTTAGCAAAACGATTTTTCGGGGGAGGTTTTTTTGATCCATTCAGCTCCAAACCTACAACCATGCCCTAATTTGCCCCGAGTGGCTGCAGCTGAATGTTGTCATCTGTCCCTAATAAGGGCTTTGTTTGTCCCGGGCTTATCCCGGGATAGTTAAGGCTGCAAAAAAAAAAAAAAAAAAAAAAAAAAAAAAAAAAANGCAGTAAAAAAAAAAAAAAAGAAATAAAAACCCAACAACAACAAAAAAGTGACTCGAGCTCCAAGTCTGTTCTCCCTCCCCATGCAGCCTCCAAAGCCTGACGTCTGTGCTGGTTTTTCAGAGGCAACGTTCAACATCTGGTGCCGAACCAGTGGGGTCAAATAATGTTCTCACCATTTAGCGTAATTAACTCCAACCGCCCGTCTGCTGCACGGCCCCGCCGCAGCCAACACAAGCAAAGCCGGGCCAAGGCGAAATTTCTGCTCATTATTAAACCCAAATCTAAGCACTTGTCTGTCTGTAAAAACAGAGCAAAGGGAGGAAAACTGAAACCAGCGAACAGGGTCTGAGGTTTCAATAAATGTCAGAGAGCGTCAAGTCTGTTTGGATTGCAAATTATTGCTGGCTGATGGTCTATTATTTTACAACTGGCGATTGCTGTCAGGAGGTGGGGAGGGGGTGGAGGGAGAGGGTGCTCGAATCCCAGCCAGAGGGGAACAGAAGTTGCAAAATACTGTAACAATCGTCTTAAAAAAAAAAAAAAAAAAATCCAGTGTCACTTTAATGCTGGCTAAATTGAGAGTTTTCATCGAGTATCTCTTCGAAGAGTGAGGAGGGCTTTGGTGGATGTCCCATCATCAAGGACAGGTTGGATGGGGCTTGCAGCAACCTGGGGGAGTGGAAGGTGTCCCTGCCCATGGCAGGGGGGTGGGATTGGATGGGCTTTAAGGTCTCTTCCAACCCAAACCCTTCCATGATTCCAAGTCATTCCTATTTCTGGGATAGGAACCACCCCCAGTCCCTCTCTGCCATCCCTCTGCTTCCAATCACCGTCCCTGGGAGAATTAAGACCTCTGCACAACCATGAGCACGCAGAGTGAAAAAGGTCACCCCACCCTCCTGCTGGGCTCCAGGTGAGCTCAGATCTTGTCAAACAGAGATAAGAGAACTTTGAAATGGTTCTTAAATTCTTTTGGTAAAATAATTAAAAATATGAGTGCAGTGTGTGGTTGCTTCTTGAAATGTCCTGTTGGGTGAGGACATCTGATCATAAAATCCCAGATTCCCAGAATGGTTTGGGTTGGACAGGACCTTAAATTCCATCCCATGCCACCCCCTGCCATGGGCAGGGACACCTTCCACTGTCCCAGGCTGCTCCAAGCCCCATCCAACCTGGCCTTGGACACTTCCAGGGATCCAGGGGCAGCCACCAACAAATCTTGATGGATTTGACTCCCACTGACCCCAAATGCAGAGGATCAGACCCAGTTTTTGGGGAGAATGGAGATGGTGAGGGATGAGCTGTGGGAAAAGCTCAAATCAGCAGATGGACAAACGTCCCCAGCCACAGCAAAGTGCTCATTGCCCCGAAGAAGGGGACATTGTCTCAATTCCAGAAAAATCTTCCAGTTGCTGGAACCTGTTGGTTTTGGACTCTACCAAACAGCCCAGCTGAGGCTTCTGACACGGGGAAAAGTAAATAAATCGGCACCATGTGCAAAACAATCAATGAAAACATCCTGCAGTTAATGGGGGGAAACATTTCCCCCAACAACGCCGGTTCCAGATCCAAATTTCTCAGCCAGCTTTTTTGGAAGCGAACCAAGCCATTGAATAGAACTTTACAACTCAACACAGACCGGGGAGCTTTGAAATCTGTGAAGGGATGAAATGCAGGGAGATGTTTTCACATGGAAAACATGGTTGCTCTAGATCAATATGTGAGGTGGGCTCAAATAATTTGCCATTTTATAAAGCGAGAATAAGTCTTTACAGCCCACCAGTTTCTGGGGTTTTTAAAATTTCTTTTCAGCAATGCAAAGTGAAGAATTCAAGTTTGAAGACAAGAAGGCTTTAAACGAAATATAAATATTCAAAACACGGCTGTTTGGTGCTGCATGGAAAAGTAAATTCTATTTTTTTTTTCCCCTATTTTTCTCTCCCTAAATTAAACCCGTGTTTTGCAAAGCGAAATAAAAAAGAATGGATTCAAGGTTACAAAAGAGTGGTTATGCTCTCCTGTGCCCAGCACCTCCTCCTCTCCCCCTCACACGCACACAGCCACTGGTAATAAAACTGTAACTTATGATTTCGCACCAATAATATCCCAAGAAGGGTGCCTCGATTTTCCCCTGGAGCAAAGGAAAGAGGCCAAAACAATCAACGTCTCTCTGGTGCAGGGCTGAGCTTGGGCTCCGCTTGGACTCCGCTCTGCGTCCCCCCTGAGCCTGTGGAATATTCTTTACCTGCCAAACTCCTCAGCCCCGAACGTGAGGGTGACCCCGGAGCTTTTTTTGGCCCCTCTCAAAGTCGGGGGAGAAACAGGAGGAACGGGGATCACCCAAAGGTTTCTCCTCCACTTCTCCTCCACCATCCCAACAGGAGCTGTCAGGCAGAGCTGATTGATATTTTCCCAGTGCAACAGCTTTTCTGCTGTGGAATCCAAAGGTTCTAAAGACACGTTTTAGTTTTTTGGGCTTTTGTCAGAAATGATCACAATTCCTGGTTTCTGGGAGCAGGAACGTTTTGCTGTCCCCTCACTTGCTCTGACTGTAGAGTACAATGGCTTTGGATTTTATCAAGGGGAATTTCTCCTTCGCATCAATCTCAGACTTCGGTCAGCTCACACAGAGCTGGAAAATACTCCAGGGATGGGAAATCTCTGGAACACACGGCCCATGGGTTGCTGTGCACATGGCAGGGGGTGTGTTCCAGGCTTTGGAAGGATTCCTGGTTATCCACACTGAGCAACATGAGGCACTGCCCAGGAAAGAGGAGATGTGCTCTTTGTAATGCACAGTAATTAAATCAGCTCTAATCAACCACAGCATCTCTTTGGGAAGCATCCATGAGTGAAAGGCTCCCTTTTATTATTTTATTTTTTTTTTTAGTACGAGTTTTTCTCATTAGTTACACCAAAGCTGCATTTAATTCTTGTCTTGGCCGAGCTAAACTCAGATGCACAGAGAGGGCTGAGAATAAACTTTAACTCTTCCATTTGGAACTGCCCCTGGAAAGCTGAGAATCAACACAATCCTGGTCAGACCCCCTGTGACCAAACATGCACTTAAAGGAGGAGTAAACAGCCAAACCTCCTCGAGCTGCTTGGCCCCAGCCCCGCTCCTTCCCTTTGGCGCTTGTTCCCTTGGAATGATGGATGAACAACTCCCAATTTCAGCAGTTTCTTTCCCCCCCGCTTTCCCCTGTATTGGGATGAAGTGTTTGGGTGTAATTAGTTTCTAATTGCTGCTTCCAGACCATGGGAGTTGAGGGGTGGATATCCATGGACATCTCATCCCTCCCCAGGCAGGAGGGAGCGACTTTCCTTGGGAAGAGAGGGAAGAGAGGCTGGCTGTGCTTAATGAGCACTCGTGGCCTGACAAATGGCTGTGTGAAGCGCTTCCTCCCTCGCCCTGTGCTCCCTGCGTGCCTGGGAGTGCCGAGCTCTTCACTTTTGGATTAACTGTCACACGCTCGGCGATTATTTTGTCTCCTTGTCAGATGCTCACGGTGGAAAGCGGCCGCTGGCTTTGTTCCCCACCCGGGTGGTGTTAATGGGCTGCTCAGTCACCCCAGACATGAAGAATAATCAGGGATTTCTCAGCTTTAGGGAGAAAACCGATTTTTCCCCCTCTGTCAGCACCAGGATGGACACCCAGAACCCTCAGCTCCATTCCAGACTTCAGCATTTTAGAACAGAACCACGGAATGGGATGGGTTGGAAGGGACCTTAAAAATTATCTCATTCCACCCCCTGCCATGGGCAGGGACACCTTCCACTACCCCAGGGTGCTCCAGCCTGGCCTGGGACACTTCCTCAGACACTTCTCACAGAGGTAAATTTATCTGCACCCCTTTGCAGCCTGAATCTCGGGTGAACTCTGCCCACAATTGGCTGCTGTGGGGCTGGACTGCTCAGAGCTCAGGAAACACGAGGATCCTCAGTGACCTTCCATGGGTCCCTTCCAGCTCTGTGCACCCAGGACTGGGTGAAAACCTAAAGAGAGCAAATCCTCACACCACATTTTACAGCCGAAAAAATTTGAAAATAAAAGTTCAGCAGATTCCCGTTGAAATGTGACCCCAGAATTGCACCAGCCTCAATAAATCTCATTCTCCTTGGCTAAAATATCCTCGGAACAGTTCTCCAGTTTTAACCAGGCACATCTATTCATCGGCCTCACCCAGATGAGAAAAACACTGGGAAAGAACATCCCTTTTATTGGACCTTCAAAACATTTTCCAGCCAAAAATTTCATCCAAACTGGGGGTTAACATTTAGAAATTGGACTTGGTATTTTTAAGACCCGGTCGATACAAAATTCGGGACAAACCAAAAAAAAAAAAAAAAGAAAAAAAGATTGTTGAACAAAACCTGAGCTGAGCCCATGATGGATGGACCCTTTCTTTGGTCTCATTCAGCACTGAAACCACCCGTTGGGTTGGCCACCCCGAGCTCAAATATTATTTAATGCTGGCGTAAAAAGAAAATAATAATTCTGCAGTGTGAGTGTTCCACAGCGCGGCTTCCAATTCACCTCTGGCCTTCCAGGCTCTGGGCAATGATTCATTTTCCTCCTGACAGGAGGGCTACAACATTCTCAGGACTTCTTGGGTGGAAGAAAGCTTGTAGGAAGCAAATCCACAGCGAGCCGTTAAAGTTGATGAGGATTAATCCCCTCCCTCACCGGTTCCATGTCCAAAATGCATCGGTGGCTCCGAGAATTGGACTGAAGTCCCCAGCTGGGAGCAGAGCTGTGATCTGGGGGTTTTGGGGAGCGTGTAGGAACGACCTCACTAATGGTGGAACAAACCCCAGTGCTCCGGGCTTGGGGAGTCCCACTCCAGCAATAACAGATTGTAAAAGATCGAGTTTCAGCACAATTAGCTCCTGGCTGCAGTTTATTACCCCATCGGAGATTTAAAACATGATTTTTTTTCTCCCCCCCCACCACTGCATTCCAACAATACTTAAGTGTCTGGAGCTGACACTGTAAAACAATAATAGAGTGACAAATATCTGTCTCTCTGAAGGCAAACCCAGTGGCCGGGCTTGTTTGGAGACAGTAAATTGTAAGATGTGCTTTAAAATTGGCTTTTCCCCTTCTTCTCGCAGGTTACACAGCTGAGTGGAAATGGTTTTGGTTTGCACTGTTTGTTGGGAATTCAGGATGGTTGAGGCTTCTGAAGGACAAGGCCCAAGGGGGCTGAAGGGAGAAATCCCTGTTATTTCCAGCAGAACTGAAGGACAACACCCAATGCCTCAACGTGGAAAAGAATGAAGTGGATTAAATTCCTCTCTGCGGATGTGCAGCTCTTCCCATCCCTGGATGTCCCCTGGGGTGACAGAAGCTCTCCAGGGTCAGTCTCGCCTGTTTGATTCATCCAGGCTGTGCAGGAAGCCTTCAGCAGAGCAAATAACTGAATGGAGATTGGGAGAGACCTCAGAGGTTCTCAAAACCACCTCCCCAACCAAACACCTTCTAAACCAGCTTCTGATTAAAACAACCAAACCGAAATCCAAGAAAAAAAATGGGTTTTGCTGGAAAACACAAATCTGCTCCCCAGGAAGGGACTGGGAAGTCCCTGGCAAGCTCAGATTTGGTGGGTGTGAAGGGGCTGAGCAGTGAACTGGGCTCATGGCACATCAATCCCTGGAACAGGATTTCAGACCCCAGGACAGGATTTTTGGGATAAACGTGGCTGTGTTTCTGGGGGTGGCACAGGGAGCTGAGGCACCACTGGCTCTTTGTGTCCCACACAGCTCCCCATGCACACCCTGTCCTGTCCTGCAGGGACACAGGGAGCCATCCAGGACCTGCAGGGCTTTCCCAGAGTGGCTTCGTGGGGAGCTCAGCTTCCTTGGGGGGGAATTCTTGTGCCACAGCCACAGCCAGTGGATAGAAGAGGTGCTGGGAATTCAGTCTTTGGGCCCAAATTTCTTCTGATCAATGCAATTATCTGCCAGACTGAGGTACCCAGTGTCCCCCCAAGCAGAGCTCTGCTGGCTCTGCTTCCAAGCCACGTTTGTCCTCTCCAGCCCCAGTGTAAAACCCCTGGGGCTGGATTTGCACGAGGCTTCTCCTTGCACCGCTGGTGGTGGCAGAGCCGAGGTTTCCTCATTGCTGAGCACCTTTGTGAGCTCAGAAACCAGGATAAAGTGTTCCCTGAAGCCTTGAGCCCCCCAGGAGACCACAATGTGCCAGACAGGACCCTCAGAGCAGTTCTTGGAGCCTCCCCTCTGCCAGAACACGTGGGAGACCAAACAACAAAGCCTCAGCTGTGGGACCAAGTCCCTACAACGTTCCTATAAAACTGTCCCTAAACCCCCTGCACTGAGGAGCATCTGTAGCACTGAAGCCAAGCTGTGTCATTCCTGCAGCTTGGGACACGGAGAGCATTCCAGCAGTTTTATTTCCCTGGGCTGGATGGAGCCCACTGGCACAGCATCTGCAGGACACCACGAGCAGGAATTTATTTGGGGACATCTCGCTCTGCTGGTTTTTTAATAAGAACACCCTGTGAGCAGCCCTGCAGCTTCCAAAGCACCGTGCCAAGAGCGAGCAGGAGAAATGAAAGCACACAGAGGGGGGAAGAAGGGAAAGTTGGGAGCTGTCAGGGCCGACCTGGGAGAGTTTCCATGGATTGGAAGCGAGGAGCATTGTGCGTTTCACAAAGCGCAGAGTCGCAATTACGGAGCAAATTGTAGCCATGAGAGCGAGTGTGAAACCTCTCAGCACAACACAACACCCAGCAGGGCAGGGTTCTCCCCATTCCACTGAAGTCCTGTTTGCTCAGAGCCCGATGTTTCAGTGTGAAGCAGAGCCCCAGGACCCCACCTGCCCCACTGCTCGGGGTGTTGTGCGAAGCTGGGCAGCCGCAGGAGCTGCCCTGGTGGGTCACTGCACCCCAGAGGGGCAGCTCTGCTGTCCAGGGATGGTGGCAGCACAGCTGGAGGAGTCTCCAGGAATCCAGGGGAGGGCTGGGCCCTGAGAAAGCATGGAGCAATTGGAGCAACCCCGGGCTGCTCAGCGTGGCTTTGCCTCCCGTCGCTTTGGGCGGGATGGAACTCGCTAAGCTCTGCCCAGCTCCAGGCCACCCGTCTGGTTTAAGCTGCTCCTTAAATCCACCTCAAAGCCAGCAGAGCAGAGGAAAGTCAGAAATGGAGCTGTGCCACCTCCCTCTCATGGGGGTCTTACAGAGACCCTTTCCTTTTTCAGGGACTCATGGAATGGTTTGGGTGGGAAGGGACCTTAAAGATAATTTCATTCCACCCCCTGCCAGGGCAGGGACACCTCCCACCATCCCAGGCTGCTCCAAACCCTGTCCAGCCTGGCTTTGGACACTGCCAGAGATCCAGGGGCAGCCACAGCTTCTCTGGGCACCCTGTGCCAGGCCCTCCCCACCCTCCCAGGGAGTGTCCAGCTCGGAGCAGACACCTCATCTGTCAACAGCAGGAGCTGGAGAAGCCAAATCCCAGCTGTCCTGGGTAAGACTCCTGTGCAGGAGGACGTTACCGGTGCCATGGAAGCTGCAGTTCCAGCCCGAGGGCTGTCTGCCTTCCAGAGCAACCAGGACAAGGGGATTTGGTGGTTTTGTTGGCTGCCTGCACGGGGCAGTTTGAGCCCAGCCTGGTTTCCACAGGTCAGGCTTCAGGCAGGCTGGTGGAGAGGTGCAGGATTCAGCCTGTGGATAAACACAGCCTGCTCTCCGTGCAAGAACAGCAGCCCTGCAACGTCATTTTTCCAGTGATGTCGATCTGGCACCTTCCTGCTGCACTAAACTCACTTTGAGGGAGTCAAGAGAGAAAAAAAAAATTAAAAAGGGAAAAAAAAAAAAAAAAGAAAAGTGGGAAAACCAGCAATGCTAAAAAAAGGCCTGCTATATTTAGGATAAAGCTGAGGATGCATTGGTCAGTGTCCAAGGGAAGTGGCCCAATGACCTGATTACTGCTCAGCAAAGTCGATGGGAAAAGCTGAAACTGGAAAACTCGATCGGTTTTATGACCTTTAAGGAGTGCAGTCAGAAAGGGGAGCTCAGTGCCTCTATCTTCCCATTTGTTTATAATATTAGTCATTCTTAGAAGAGGGCCTGAGTCGCCCTGCCAGGGTTTCTCCTCCTGTATAAACTAAAAACGCTGTGACATCCAATTATTGAATTATTTTAGGCCCCTCCCAAATGAATGCTCTCCCTGAAGCGCCTTCTCCTCCCAGTGACACCAAGTCTGCACAGAACAACATCTGGCACTTGTTCCTTCCACTCTGCTCCGGGTGCCTGCTGCAGAGGGCCAGAATTAGCAGCACATTCATGCTCAGCCCCGTGCTCAGTGCTCAGAGGGGATAAATGTCCAGATTCTGGGATTTCAGCTTGATTTAGGGCGAGGATTTTCAGGCCTGGCACACGCTGGTATCTCTGCACTCAGAGACACTCGAACACGTTTATCTCCGTGCCTTTACGAGCTCCTGAGCTGAGAAAGTGGGGATTGGGCAATAAAGATCATTCCACTGAAATCATCACCCCCACCCCCATCAAGCCGGAGATTTCACACTCGATTTTAAAAGATGGGCTGCGAATCACGGCTGCGTTTTTCCTGCTGATTCCTCCTGGATGCCTCCACCTCTGTTCCGCACGGCTGCGGAGCTGGAAGGTCTATTTATAAATAAATTACAGCCTGATACCATCTGCACAGAGCCATCAGATCTCCACTCGATGCCAGCTCGGAGCTGCAATCCCCAAACGTGCCCTTGGAGCCCTCCACCAGAAGTGTTCTGGGTGGAGACCTTCCCGCTTTGGCTCCCAACCACCCCGCAGGTGTGTTCAGTTCCAGGAGTGTCACCGAGGTGTGAGGCAAAGAAAGCCATTCCAGCCAGGGCTGGTTAATTCTGATTTTCTTTGCTGCTAATTGTACCCGCGGATTCCCTGGCTGGCCGCGGGAACTCGGCTGGATCCCCGCGGCTGCTCTCTCTCCCTTCCCACCCCGCACGGATTTTATTCCCAAAGCTGGCAGGCTGGAAAACTGGCCCTGCTCCAACCCTGGAACACAACCCTTGCACAACCCTCCCAAGGCTCCTCTTTCCCCGTTGCCACCTCCGCTGGCAGCTCCATCCCGGGCTGCTCCCTCTTGCCCAACATCCCGGAGCGTTCCCCTGGGAAAGCTGACGGCCGGGTCTGGAATGGAAAATGATGTTTGAAAACAAAGCCACGTGGCAGCCGTGGAAGGGGCAGCTGAACGAGGGAGAGGGGTGATTGATTGTGGGGAAATCTGCAATTTGGTCATGGTGGCGTGGTGAAATTTAATTCCCATGGAGCTCATCCCGGTTTCCAGGCTCAGGCAGGGGTTTTGTCTGCTCTGGAGGGATTTGCAGCATCCCCAGGTGATGCCGCTGGAAGGCACGGCCTGGGCAGTCCTCAGGAGCAGCCGGATTTGTCACCAACTGTCCCCTGCCTGCTGGGCACAAGCTCTGCCTAAATTCAGCCGTGAGGGGGATGCAACTCAACCCAAACTCTGGAAAATGGAAGGAATTTGTCTGCCCAGTGAGTGCCCAGAGCTCTGGAGCAGCTTTCTGCCTCCTGAGTAACCACAGCAAGCAGACGAGCCCCAGTTCTAATGGGATGCTTTAATTCCATCTGGGTATTGAAGGGCAGTTCCAACCCACGTTATTGAGGGGCTTTAACTCAGGGGGTCAGGGGGTGGTTTGGGTGGGAAGGGCCCTCAAAGCCCCCCCAGGGCCCCCCCTGCCATGGGCAGGGACACCTCCCACTGTCCCAGGCTGCTCCCAGCCCTGTCCAGCCTGGCCGTGGGCACTGCCAGGGATCCAGGGGCAGCCACAGCTCCTCTGGGAATTCCATCCCAGCCCCTCCCCACCCTCACTCCTTCCCAAGATCCCATTTAAATCTCCCCTTTTCCAGTGGGAAGCCATTCCCTGGGTCCTGTCCCTCCATCCCTTGTCTCAAGTCCCTCTCCAGCTCCCCTGGAGCCCCTTCAGGCCCTGGCAGGGGCTCCGAGCTCTCCCCAGAGCTTTCTTTTCTCCAGGCTGAAAAACCCAATAAACAAAATAGGAATATTAAATATATTTGTTAACAACAAATGTTATAAATATTGAATTTAAATCCGCATTTAAGACCTTCCCCTAAAGGACTGACCAGAGGTTTATGACACAAGTCAGTAACTAAACATGATTTGTTTAAAGAACAGTTCCATTTGAAAAAGCAAATGCTGTCAAACCATTCATGGGGGAGAAAAAAGTGCCTTTGGCATTGCATTAACGATATATTTTTAATTTCCCAGTCGCTGCAGTCTCGCTGTTTGCATTTAAGGCTGTCAGAAGGAATTGTTTAATAAGTGCCACGGAACAAAGGGGCTGGAAATCACCTCCCGTGGAAGGCAAGGAAAGCCTTCAGCAAGGGCCTGGAGGAAGAAAATCCTGGTCAACAGTGCTCAGAAGCGCCTGTTTGTGCTGTAATTAAAGGAATTTTAATGTCTTAAACCTTCTGTGAGGCTGAACAAAATCTCCTGGGCGAGTGGCAGAGGGGTTTTAGGGAGCAGGGGTGAGTTGGCGTCACCGCTGTCCGTGCAGGGATCTCCGGGAGGAAGTGCTCACTTTTTAGGATGGGCATCTTTCCAAGGCAGGCCCAGCAAAGTCTGGGCTGATCCAGGCATAGCAAGGACAGGCAGGAGGGAGGGAAATGACTCATCCATCCATCTCCTCTTGCTCCATCTCCACTTGACCATGAACTTCATGGAGATAAAGGATGGGGGCTGAGATTTTGGTAAAAATCCCTGGGTTTGGTGGGGAAACCCCAGGAATTTCAGCAATCTTGGGTCGGTTTTCTTGGGTTGATTGGTTCTGCTTTGTTTTTTTTTTTGTTGTTGGTTTTGGTTTTTTTTTTTTGCAAATAAAACCAAAAATTTTTGGAATAAAACCAAATTACAGAGAACATCATCTGGCATTAACTCGTGGCCCGATGGAAGTGCACAGCTCCTTCTCCTGCTGCAGCATCCCTCCCCAGCGGGCTCTGGGACAGCTTTTAGCAGCAGCAGCAGCAGCTCACTGCCAGCCCAGTTTCACACAACTCCTCCTTGGCTTTGCCCTCCTTACACAGCCCTGACATTCCAGCCTTCCACTGAGCAAGAGACTCGCTGGAGTTCAGCAGCCTTGAAAAATAATCCCCAGAACCCAGAACCCAGCTCCCCGTTGAGCTCCGTGCCCAGGGTCCCGCTCTGCTGGAAGCACCTGGGAGCTCCGGGGCAGCCTCCAGACCCTGCAGCCCTCCCGTGGCCCCCCCAGGCCACCCCTCACCTTCAGCTTTACCCCGAAATCATCCCCTCACTGCCCCTGAGCGTTATTTTCCTGCTCCCATCCGGGGAGGGAGGCGAGGACGGGGCTGGGAGCGCATGGGAAGCTCTCCACACCCTCTGGGAGAGCTGAACTTTGCAGGCAGCTGGGGCAGTGCTGGGGATTTTGGCATCTTCCAGCAGAGTTGGGGCTGTGCTGAACCAGTTTGAGGAGCCCAGAGCACGAGGAGGGGCATTTTAATCAGGAGGAAAGCGCATTCATCCCTCCTGGCCCTCGGCTCCTCATGCTCAGAGCTGCTGGGGATGTTTCCTTCCCAGTCCAGCTCTTGCTGCAGCTTCTGGTCTCATCTTTGGGCTGGAGGCTCAGTGCACGAGGGAGAGCAATTCCTGGGGCATGGAATTCACAGAATCCCAGGATCACTGAGGGGGGAAAAGCCCTTCAGGGTCACTGAGTCCAAGCTGTGCCCAATCTCCACCTCGTCCCCCCAGCCCAGAGCACTCAGTGCCACCGCCAGCCCTTCCCCGAGCACCTCCAGGGATGGTGAAACCTCTCTGAGCAGCCCCTTCCAAGGCCTGGCCACCCTTTTCCATGAGGAAATTCCTCCTCATGTCCTGGATCTCCCCTCAGGGCCGTCTCCTTTCAGGCTGTCCCTGTTCCCTGAGCAGATCCTGAGTCCCCTCTCCTGTCAGGGAGCTGTGCAGAGCCACAAGGTCCCCCCTGATCCCCCTTTTCTCCAGGCTGAGCCCCTTTCCCAGCTCCCTTGGGAATTCTCCAGCCCCTTCCCAGCTCCATTCCCTGTCCTGGACACGCTCCAGCCCCTCCATGCCTGACTCACCATTCAAAAAGCAAATATTTGGAGGCCCAGGTAAACCCGGGGTGCAGAGAGGGTGGAATCACCCGGTTCCTTTGGATTCTCTGAGGGTGCTGGGACCAGGGAGGGATCTGAGCACCAAGGGCACAAAGCTCCTCCACATCCTCCCAAAATGACAAAGATTTTGGAGTGAGGGGGGTGAAGGAAAGAAAATCTCTGCTGGTGGTGAAGCTGCTCACACCGAGGGGTTTCAGGGTTCCTAAAGCCAGGAGAGAGGGGAAAAAAGAAATGCTGGGGATGTGGGAAGGGTGAGAGGCAAGTTCTGAGGATGGGAAAGGTCTCCTGGAGGAGCTGCAGGCACTCTGGGTTCCCCGCTGTGGCCGTGGCTGGGATGAGGAGCTGGGATGGGGAGCAGCCTGGGGAGCTGGGACGATGCTGGGAGGGACTGGAAAACACCTCCAGAGGCTCCAGCAAACAGCCCCCAGGGCTGGGATTCAGGCCCTGCCTCTCATTAGCAGCAGCTCCCTGCTTGCAGGCCCTTTACAGGATGGAGGGGTTTAAGAACACATTTTACCATCCATTTAATGTAACAATATTAAGCTCGATTTGGCAAGGCCGCTCCAGACATAAAACTTTAAAATGAGCTTTTTCAGAGCATAAAATCACAATTGGTCCTGCTAGTAAAAGGATAAAATAAATGTCTATTCACCCTAATTGCTGTCAAACTTGTGATTTTTTTTTTGTTTTGTTTTGTTTTGTTTTCTTTTATATGCAGTAAAGCCAACGTGGTTTTATTGTATAGGGTGCAAACGCTCACCGTGTAATATTATAAATCCTGCAGAGAATTAAGCATCTGCACATTTTTCCTGGCTGTTTCTTGCTTTAACTCGAAACGTCTGCGAGCCCTGGCACGAAAGGGAAGTCTGTGGGCGAGCCTGATCCCACCTCTTTTCCATCCCCTTCGCTCGAGCGTTGGCAGCGGGGCTCTGCGGGGCTCTGAGAGGCCGGTGGCAAACCCAGCATCCTGATCCCGAACATTGGTGGGGTTTCTCCACCTCGTTATCCCGAAAGCTGGAAGGGGCCAACCTCCTGCAAGCTCCGCTTGGAAAAGGAGGATTCGGGGATGGGCTCCTCCCAGCCCCACCCCGAGCCAGTGTGGGGATTGTTGGATCCACGAGCTTTGCTAAACTCTCTGCCTGGGGTTCCAGAACAGCCCTGCCTGCTGCAATCCCATCAGAAATTCCTGCTCTGCCTCTGCCTCATCCCTGGAACCCCCTGCAAGGAGCTCTGAGGGGTTTTTGGTGCCCTGGCAAGCATCCCACTGAGGGATGGGGCAGGAATTGCTCCTGGGTGTAAATAGAGGGAACTGGGAAAGGAAACGGCCCTGGCAGGCTCCAGGTGATCCCAGACACATCCCAGGGGCTGAGGGGTGTGGGATAACCTGGAGCAAGCACCCAGCAATGCCCAGTCAGAGCAGTGACCACGGGAAAAACAAAACCCTCTCAGTTATTGCTGTGTTTCTCTCCCTCGGAGGCTCCTGTGACCTTGCAGGGACAGAATCCCAACCCAGCTGCCCGAGGGAGTTGCCCAGGGATGGCCATCCCAGAGGTGGGGAGAGGAAAAGGGAACAGGTGAAATTGGCAGGTGGTTTTTGGGAAATAGAAAAGAATTTGCCTGAGCTGGGGCTGAACTGGGGCTGCAGGAGCTGTGAGAGGCAGCGAGTGACAGAACCACCACTCCTCCACCTCCCAGCACTGCTGCTTTTGCTTTGTCAGTGCCTCAGACAGACAGAAATATTCCCTTTTCCTCTGCTCCCATGGCAAAGAGGAGGAGATGTGTTTGCTCATTGGGAAGTGGCACCAATTTTGCTGCTCTAGAACAGCTCCAGGTTCCTCTGGGAGAGCCACAGCTTCCAAAATGTTCCTTTCCCAGCGTCACTGGTGGCTCCAAGGAGCCCTCGTCGTGCCAGGCACCTCCTGTCAGCTCCAAATGGCAGCCAAGAGGGAGGCTCCTGTTTCCAAAACAACTTCGTCATTTCCCTTATTTACTTCATTATCACTTCAATCTGCAAACGAGGTTTCAGCTGAGGGTGGAAAAAATAGAGGGAACATTCTCCACCTTGGAGGTTTTTATTATTATCCTCCAATTTTTTAACAAGAATTACGATGGGTTTCTCAAAACTTTGACTTTATTTGGTTTGTTTTAGATCTTTACCAGTTCAAGCCCAGCAGAAATTTTGCAGAATGACATTTAAAATCCAGTTAAAGGACTCGCACTGCCTTTGCTGCTGTTGCTCCTCGTGGGATTCTTTGGAGAGTGAGGATTTTTCCATCCCAATTTGGATGCAGTTGCACATTTCCAGCCTCCCAGCCAGCCCCAGCACAGATAAGGGCTGGGGTTTGCACTGTGTTGTTCTTCCACTAGATGTCCCAGTAAATGTTATTTACATGGATCAGGGCTGAAGGGTTTCCCTGGAATCCTGTTTTGTGTCCACCTTTATGGGCTCTTCCCCGGTGGTGGAGTTTTTAAGGCACAGCCTTTGGAATAAAAAGAGGGAAAATGGATTTAGGTTATAAAAGCCACCAAAACCACACTTCTATAAAAGTGTGATGATGCTCTGAGCCCTTCCTGTTGATCAGTGCAACAGAAATAAAAACAAATAACCTGAAATATTTATCCCTGATTAACAGCAGCTCCTCCTTGCGTGGAAAATCACGAGAATGGAATCCCAGCAGGAGCAGCAGCAGCAGCTCGTGCCAGGACTGGTTGGTTCTTCCAGCTGAGAAGCACAAGGAACAATAACCATGGAATTATGGAATGGTTTGGGTGGGAGGGAGTTTAAAGCCCATCCAGAGCCATGGGCAGGGACACCTTGGAGCACCTTGGGCGCTCCAGCCTGGCCTTGGACACTTCCAGGGATCCAGGGACACCCACAGCTTCTCTGGGAATTCTGTGATGGATTAAAGGGTTCTGCCTCTGATAAACTGGGGCTGGGGGAAGGATTTTACTGTTCAGTGAAAGGAAGATGAGAGAGACACAGAGCTGGCTTGGAATGAGCCACTCCTGCTCCTCCTCTGCACAAGGAGGGTTCTGACAGGGTCACTGTCCCAAATCCCAGCTCGGGGCACTGGGATGCTGCCCAGGGGACAGGAGCAGGAATTGCACTGCCCAGCCTGGCTCCCTCTCCAGAGACCCCAGACCTGCAGGATGCTCAGGAGCTTTCCCCAGGGCTGTGCCAAATTTAACCCTTCGCTTCCCACTCCCGAGCACACCGGGAGAGTCGAACCCCTCCTGGCGCAGGGACCGAACAAAGCGGGACCCGCCGGGTCCTTCCCCGGGCCGGGGCTGTGAAATCGGAGCTGCCGGGGATGGTTGGATCCCTTCTGTTCTCGCGTGGTGGTCTCTCGCAGCCTGCCACGAGCACAAAAAGAGCCTCACCTGTCCCTTCCTGCCGAGCCTCCCGCTGTCCTTCCGCGGGGAAAGGCTTCCAAGAGACTCTGCCACTGCCCGAGGGCAAAAAACGCGAAGCAGACAAAGCAAAACCCCCCCAGCCCAGGCCCCAAAACCTCCCCCCAGACAGCTCCAGGTGCAGAACACAACACACTGAGGAGAAAGATGGGGAACTGTGTTCCTTTCTGAGCTGGAATTAAAGGAATTGGATTAATGATTATTGCAGTAGACACACAGGAAAAGAGATTGATTGCAGATAGGTGAGTGCAAACAGGATGGGTGATAAGGGGTGGGTTAATTAAATCGCTTTTTAACGTGCAGAAGAGGTGTGTGAGGTAGGGAGGAATGGGAATGTTGGGGTTTGGGGTGGCTGGGTTTAATTTTAGCTCCACGTGAGCACAAAGCTGTCAGTTAAGAGGAAGATGCTGAGAGAGAAGGGCAGAGCCTGCCGAGAACTGACAGAATTCATCTCCCCTGGAATCACCTCCCTGGAATTTCATCCAGTTTGAATTTTGCACCCAACTCCCTCTCAGGTCAAGGTAGAGAAGAAATATTTGCCAGAGGATCCCTAAAACTGCTGAGAAGGGAAGGCAGGAGGAGCCAGCCCCTCTGGGGGCTGTGCCCTCATCCCAGGTCAGACACCTGCACAGGTGAAGTCAGCAGCAAGTCCTGACCTTCATTCCTCAAAAAAATGCAAATAAATCACCAACAATCCCGAAGATGGCTTCAAGCACCCTCTTTACACATCTCCCTAGAGGAAAATCCCTCCTGGAACACTCCAGTCCAGCCTCTTGTTTTCCAGGATGGTGCTGGGGAACACTTGGAAAGGGTTGGGATTGTTTTGGTTTTTTTTTGGTTTTTTTTTTTTTTTTTTTAAATATCCTGAGAGAAATTGAATCAACAGACAAATGTGGGAGCTGTGAGTGGAAAATCATGTCCAGACTTGTGTGTAGAGAAAAAAAAAACCCACTGTGATAACAAGGCAAATCCTGCAATTCCAGGTTTACATTACATTCATGGAGCAATGGGGAAAAAGCCCAGCTCAGCTTTTAAACCTGTCCTGTGTCTGCAGCCAGCAATCCCAGACTCTCCATCAGTTGTGCAGTAAAAGTCAGGAAAAGATGGGAGCAGACAAAATATGGGATGAGAGCACAGTGGCTGGAGGATGAGAGGATGATTTCTGGGCTGTTGCTTGGGTCTAACGTGATGGAATAACCTCCAAAGGGCACCCAGACAGACTCCTGGAGCTTGCCAGGAGCTTCCGAAGTGGAATTAAAAATGGACAATGTGTTTTCCCTATTTCCCCGGGCTCAGTTTTCCTTAGCTTTGAATCCTGGGTTTCCTCTTCCATCTCTCAACACAGATCTTCAGCCAAATAATATCCAGGAGAAGCATTGGGAAGCTCATCAAGGAGGAATGAGGTCCCTCTGTCTCTGCAGCTGCCACTGCCTGGCTCAGGATTTGATGGATCAACAGTGCCAAGGAGCAGAGGATCAGCACTGGGAATTCCCAGCCTGGATAAATCACAGTTACATCCCATCCTCGGGGCTGGGAGAAGAGAATTGCGAGCAACAAACTGATGGAGATGGGGAGAGAACAGGAAAATTAATGTTTCTTTAATACATTTTTCTTCGATTCCTTTTATAAAACTCTCACAGTTCCAGTGCAGAGTCCGTGGTGGGAGCACCTGGATTTATCTGTGGTGGTAGAACAGCTTCGGTCCTTGGGAATCTCTCCTGATTCCTCACTGCCTCACTCTGGCAGTCTGGAAAAAATGAGGATTAGGATTTGCCTTCCCCACGGGAGCTTCAGTCACTCCAGGATTGTAGGTTGGGATGATCCAGTGGAAGAGGGAACAGCCACCCCATCCCAAAGGACAACCCGGGAACAGCCAACCCCAAACCACACCAGAGGTCACAACTTGATTTCCACCCCCACGAGAACCCTTGGGTCGATATAACCTCCGAAAGAAAATTAGGAGCTAATTAACACATAACAAACGACCGGGATTATTACAAAGGACAGATTTCCAGCCTTGGCTCAGCCCAATATTTTGCTGTGGGTTGTTCATTTTTAATTTTTTTTCGGTTTTTTTTTTTTTTTTTTGCTTCCCAGCACCCCATTTTCGAAGAGCCCATGAAACCACTCCGTGATGCAGCAAGGGAAGATTTGGAGCAGCTCTCTTCCTGAAAGGAGGTGATGCTGAAACGGGGCAGAGATGCGGAGAGATGAACAGCGGCCGCCTCCCCCAGCCCGCAGCCCGCTCGGGGTGGCACCCGGCCAGGAGGGAGCTTTTTGTCACCAGCTTTAATTTGGGGTGCTTTTCATCCCTTGGCTCCCCCACGAGGAATCCAAGAGATCCCCATTTTTCTTTTTTCAGCGCAGAGGACAGCGGGATCACGGAGTCGCGGAATGGTTTGGGTCGGAAAGGAGCTTTAAAATCCCAAATCCAAGCGGATCCTTGGGAGTCGCGTCAAAATCTGTCACTCCCGATTGCATCCTCAGGAAACCTCTCCATCCTCTGCAAGGGCCGGTCCTGGAGTCGGTGTTTTGGGCAGACCGAGCAATCCCTGGCTCAGGCACAACAGTCCCCAGGTGACACTTGAGGTGACAAAGTGTTAATGGATGTCTTTGATCCCTGGATCAGCAGGGCCGAGGCTCCTGAAGGATCAATGCGAGCAATTAAAGCTTTATCCCGCCCTAAAAATAGCCCCAGGTCAGGACAGGCTCGGGGAGAAGCTCTTTCAGCCCTCCTGGAATTCTAGAGATGGACACAATAATTCAGAATTTGCTTCTAAAATGTTCAGTCTCCCAGCTTGACAAACAAGTCCAAGAATTTAGGGAAAAAAAAAAAAAAAGCAGCACTGAGAATACAGAAATTGTAAAAAGGTATAAACAGGGGAAAAAAGAAAAGATGAAAATCATCCTGGCATCAGCAGTGGGGGCTTTGTCACGCTGTGACAGTGGCCTGACCTCTCAGGACACGTCCTCTGCTCCTTGAATTTTCTGTTACCAGGCCAGGAACGAGTTGTTATCAGGCCGTGGTGACAAGCCAGGGAAAAAAAACAAACAAACAAAAAAAACCTTATTTTGACTCCTCATTTTCAGCTTTGCCCTCAGCCTGACAGAAAAGTGCCCCTTTCCTCGGCCACCTACGGAGCAGGAGGAGTTTGGGAGGTGAATCCCTTCCTGAGCCACTCACAGCATCCATCCACAGCAATTCCCGGAGTTCAGGACTCTCTTCCCCGAAGAATATTTTCCTCCTGCCACCCATCACAAGTCCCGGGGCAAAAAAGCAGCAGGTCTGAGCAGGAGAGGGAGGAAAAAGAGCCTCGTTTGCTGCCTTGCAGCATTTTCTCCTGATCAGACAGGGAGATAAAGCCTCTGCTCCCAGTCAGAGGATCCCCCGGTGCTCTCTGTGGGTGATTTATCCCCAGAGATGCTCGTTTCCTCTCGTTAGCTGGAAACCCAGAATAAAGAGGAATAAATCGAGTAGGAGGCAGTGAGAAAAGGGTGTGTCCTGAACGGAGAGGAACAGTAAAAATAAACCTCCAAACGCTGGCATGGGGTGCTCACAATCACAGGCACACTCTGGAAAGGGAGGACAAAAGGCAGGGAAAAGGAGAAAAATGGTAATTTCTGGTTTATAGCAGAGTGGGTGAAATTTGGGACCGAAAATCAACGATTTGCTCTTGCTCAGCACCTGATGCCCTTCGGCCCAGGGCCACCAGGGCAAAACTGGCTGACAACTGCAGCAAGGCTGAAGAATTTTTTTTCCCAGAGCAGCTGTGGCTGCCCCTGGATCCCTGGAAGTGCCCAAGGCCAGGTTGGACAGGGTTTGGAGCAGCCTGGGACAGCAGGAGGTGTTCCTGCCATGGCAGGGGGTGGGATGAGGTGAAATTGAGGTCCCTTCCAACCCAAACCAGTCTGGGGTTCTGTGGCTCTTCAGGAACCTCAGCTGCTGAAACCAGGAGCTATTTCACAGCTGCCACATGACACAGATGAACCTGAAATTAAATTGTTCGATAAATTGAGATCTGGAACCTCGATTCCACATCAGAAGCCCAGAAATCCCCACCCATCATGGATTAGCCATTATTTGACATATTCCTCTTCATCATTTTGACATCTTTGTGAAAAAAAAAAAAAACAAAAAACCAAACCAAACAAAACAAACCCAGAATTAGAACAAGCCAAGTCCATTCAGAGGAAGATTTGTGTTTGCTCTTCATGCCCGAGCCTCACTCAGCACAGCTTTGTTCCCGAGCCGGGGTTTGTTCTCCCTCGGCTCACTTTGCACATCCTGATTCAACAAAGCCCCGAAGCCTGAGCAATCGGTGCTGCTGTAACTCCGAGCTGCTCCTCTCTGCACCTCCCTGCGGGGAAGGACAAACGGCACCAGGACAATGCTCAGGAGCACGAGCAGAGGAGATGCAGCCCCGGGATCTGCTCCTGCACCTCAGGGCGATGGGGTTTTCCCTTGGCACCCGAGCTGTGCCAAGCCAGGGACAGGCAGAGCCTGGGGTGTGTCCCACTCGTTTTCCACAGGATTGGGGCACAGCAGGCAGCAGCAAAGGACCCCAAAGGTGGCATCTGCCCACCAGAAAAATCTGCTTTTCACTGCCACGAGGGAGGGTGGTGATTCCCTCCTTTGGGCTTCGGGTGAAAGAATTCAGCTCTGCAAAGCCAATCCCATCACGGTTCTTTTAGGGAATCAAATCCCAGCCTCACCTTGGGCTTTCCCCATTTTTTTAAAAAAAAAAATTTTATTATTATTTTTTGTATTTTTTTTTTCTCCAGCCAATGGCCACGAGGAACATTTTGCTGTCAGGAAATGGCAGCAAGTCCTGAAAGGAAAACAGGGGACACAAATATCAGGATTTCCATCTGCAATCACCGGAATTGGCCTCCATCCTTTCCATCGCTTCTTTCTCACCCCTAATCCTTTGGTTTTTCCTACCAATTCCTTCTCGCCTCTCGCTGAGCCCAGAGCAGACTCTGTGAGGTGCCTGGCACGGGCAGCTCCGAGCTCTGGGGCGCTGGAATCCCCCCGGACCCGTCAGACCCCGGTGACAGATCCCGGGAAGTGGCAGAACAAAGGGATCCGAGCCCCCTCCGCACGGTGCCACCTCACCCAGGAGGGGGAAATCTCCTCCAGGAGAGCGGCCCAGCCCATTCCCTGTTGGGAGCGTGGATTTTCCGGATGACTGGGAGTCTGTAACCCGCACCTGAACCTCGCTGGTGGCTCAGCCGCTGGGAATTGTTGTGGCGGAAGGCGAGACCCGACAGGTCCCTGCTGGGTGCAGCAGGAAGGCTCTGACAGCCCGAGGTAATTCAGGAAAACCCACGGCTCATCCCGGAGACTGGGGACTGCTGGGGGCTCCTGTTTTATCCCAGGTGGAGGAGAAAATTCCCCCAGGTCCCTCTCAGTTCTCCCCCTGGCTCCCTTTTTGCTGGGACGGATTTGCATTTTGCTCTCACTTTTAAATGAGAGAGGTCCCAGCATTTCGGAGTCTCGGCATTTCCAGGGGAAAAAAGGAAGACCTGGGGGGGAAATGCCCGAGGAGCATTCCCAGTTAGAACAATAGAAGGCAAACACCAGATTTCCTCCTCACTCAGCCATTATTTGCAAATTCAAAAGGCCAAAACCCTCCTGAGAAGCTCCACGTTGCATTTGGGATGCTTTCCCCCCCATTTTGTTCAAACTGGGGTTGATAATTCACTGCAGAGAAAGATTCTTGTTCCTGGAAGTTGTGCCTTGTCAGAAAGGTCATCTGTTCATCAGTCCCAGTCAGGAGCTGTAGAATTGGCTTTGGTGCTGCAGCTCATCCCAGCCCTGGGCGAGTTCCCTCCTCGTGCCCCAGGGTCAGGGCGAGCACGGAGGGGACAGGAGGGCCACACACATCTGGAACAAGAGTGATGCCTGTGACAGGCAACTCCCAGAAACACCTGGAAGCAGGGAAAGGGAGAAATCTGTGTATAAAGATGCTCCTGCACTCGTGGTGTCCAGAACCAGAGGGAATTGTGAGCAAAATGAGCTCCTTTTGATTCTTTTGGTTTTTTGGAAGGGGCCGCCCAGGGAGGTTTGGAGTGTCCATCCCTGGAGGTGCCCAAGGAAGGGCTGGAGGTGGCACTCAGGGCTCTGGGCTGGGGACAAGGATCAGCCACAGCTTGGATTCTGTGATCTTGGAGCTCCTTCCCAGCCTCAGCAATCCTGGGATTCTGCTCTCCCAGTTCCCTCTCACAGACAGCTCTGCATGGTTCTTCCTAGGCAGATGGGAATTAATGTATGAATTTGCAATGTTTTACATTCCTAATGAGATGCAGGCACTGCAGGAGCTCCTGCAATCCCTGCCTGGGGAGCAGAGCACTGCCCCTCAGCTGCACTGGAATTGTGGAATCATGGAATGGTTTCAGGGATTACCCAGCTCCAGCCCCTGCCAGGGGCAGAGGTGCCGCTCTCCAGCCTGCTCCAAGCCCCACCCAACCTGGCCCCGAGCCCTTCCAAGGATCCCTTCTCCGTGCAGAACCTCTTCGGTCACCTTATCCCGGCCTTCCATTTCCAATTTACCCAAATTTGGGTCATTCCAGGAGTTTCCCTGCTTTTCCTGCCCTCGCTGTTCTCAGGTCCTCCAGCAAATGGATTCATCTCCTGTTCCAGCTCTTCTTTCCAGAGCATTTTGGGAGGCTTCCCAGTCCTCTCCCACTCCCCACCTTCCTGATCCTTCTGGAATCCATCTTTTCACGAAGAAAAAAAAAGGGAGAACTGAAATAATTTGGGGCTGTCACCTCTACACAGCACTCAGGGAACAATTGATTCCCTTTTAACACCCCCCTGTGACCCTCGGAAAAACATTTTAAACCCCTCAGTGCTGTAGGAGCCCAAATCAGAGCTGTTTCATCACTGAGCAGAAGAGAATAAACCTCTCCTCAGACCCACACAGTAAATCCTTTAAGAAGTTCCAATGCATTTATTGGAGAAAAGAGAAAAAGTTATGGATGTTTCCGAGGTCAGGAGAAAATGCCTGGGAGACCCATTGCAGCTGATCCATGGAGGTCACTGTTTATATTTTTTGCTATTTATGTGTGAAATGTTCCCTGAATGAAGGGCATTATCTGACAATTTACTGCTGATTTTCTCCAAAAGGTGGGAAAATGGATATTCCAAAGGTCTGGGTCTCCAGACAGGAAAATGGGATTGAAATCAATTCAAAGAGGTTTTTTTTTTTTTTTGCTTTGTGCCCTGAATTCCTCCTGGGAGTTGTGGATGGTTTTTGTGGGTGAAAACAAAGGGGGAGAGAAGGGAATTCAGAGGCAGGGATTTCTGCCCGAGGAATTATGTGGGGGTGACACTTTCCCTGCTTCCCAACTCTTTCTGTGATGGCCAAAAATTGCTCCAGCTCAGTCTTTATAACCCAAACCTGCTGATTTCCCTCTTGTTCGTCCTGCTGCTGGGAATCTTTGGGAAGCAGGAATGGCAGAGATCACCTGTGGAAGGAAGAGCAGCAGAGGGAATTCAGCAGGAATGAGGATTTGCTTCCGTGCTTTGCCGAGGCAAAGCCCCCGGGTGTTAATTAATTAACACGGTGAAACGATCTCAGGGAAGCAGGGATCTGTCCCCAAATTCCAGGCAAGGATCCCTGTTCTTCACTCCTGAACTTTATCCGCTTCCAGCTCGATGTCAGCCAGTCCTGGAGAAATGGAAGGGCCAAGCCTGGGTGCTTTGGGAAGTTTCCTCTGGGGATGTGGCCAGGGAGAGCCCTGGAGAGGAAAGGATGAAGTCCCTGAGAAAATCTTCCTGCTTTCTTCATCCTCAGGGAGAGGTGTGGGAGGGGAATTAGGAAAACTCTGGATTTCCCTTGTGTGCCCACCAGTTTTTGGGGATAGTTCCGTCCAAAATGGGAATTTGGGTCCATCACACAACGAGGACAGGGAAAATCTCTGCTGAGAGAGCTTTTTTTGCCCTCTGGAATGGGAAAACGATGGGGATTTGTAGATGGTGCCTTATATTTCAATCAAAACAAACCTGACAGGGTCCTGAATATCACAGAATTGGGACCAAATAAGTGGCAGGAAAGTTCAGAGTTCTCTGTTGTTATTTGCTCTGATCTTTTTAATGGGAGCATATTCTTTATAATCTTTTGGAAAAGTAATTTTGTGAAGCAAAAGAAAAAAAAAATCACGTTGGACACCTCAATTTCTCCTTGAAAGCATTTCAAATCTCTACTTTCAGGTTGCTAAACCAGAATGCAAATAATTATCACACATGACAATTTGCAAAGCTTTTAATTAGCAAAACTAGCAGGGGGAGAAAAAAAAAAATAAGCGAGGGAGGAAAAAAAGCAAAAAAATCTCAAGAAAACTTGCAACAGGTTTTTCTCTAAGCATGGGTGGAGTGGAAAAAGTGAGCCAAGATAATTACCCACACTTAGTCATAAGGAGCAGGAAACACAGTAAAAGAAAAAAAAAAAATCTAATTGGAGCTGCTTTTCATATATACATTAAGGTGTTAATTTCCATCACATCATACAATGCAGGAGTCGGGGTTTGGAGTGCAGGATCCCTTCTCCTGCAGATGGAATGGGTGAAAAAAGGGCAAATCCATGAGCAGAAGTTGATGGGGACACAGTGAAATGTCCAGGCAGCAGCTGGGGCAGCAGCTTGTGCCCACGGAGGGTTTTGGAGCTTTGCTTTCAGGCAGAAGCTGCTGCCACAGGGACAGAGAAGCAGCAGGGACAAGAGCAGGGCTGCAAAGCCACCAGGCAGAGGAGGGGACAGGAGAGAGGTCCCCGTTTATTACAGAGCAGGCCTGGCCAGGGGTCAGGCGGCCACAAACCCTCGGGGTCATTCAGAGTGACCACAACACCTTCAGAAAGGAATGGAAAATCCATCCTCGTGCCACAGGAGGAACAAGAGCTTTATTCCCTGCGGGAACAAGAGCTGGACACGCTGCTTTGGAGGGCTGCAAACCTGGGTCCTGATGTTCTGCATCAGTTCCATGGCAAGGGAATTCCACTGCATCCATTATTTTCAGTTTGCCAAGGTCTGTGTGAGGAGAGGGTGGGAGTTTGAGGCTTTCCAAGAGCCAAACCTCCCTGCTGCTCTGGAAGGATGCAGATTATCCAGCTGGGATGGGATCTCTGGGACCCTGGGGAAGCCCCTGGGTGTCGTTCTGGCTCGTGTTTGTGCCAGGGCTGGCACATCCCCACGGGTTTGTTGTTCCAGAGGGTGGTGGTGCTCCAGGCACAGCCCCTGCTGCAGCAATCCCTCTGTGGAGATGTCAGCTGCAAAGTCACCTCCGAGCGAGCGCGGAAAGAATTAAAAAAAACCCCACAACCGGGAGGAGAGCAAACAAAAAACCTCATGTGTTTGTGTTTGCAGGCACGGGGCCTCTCCTCCCTGGGTGCTGTCATTGCTGCAGGATGGCATTGCCTGGCCCCAGCTCCCGGGAGGGGGGATGTTCTGGGGGGCAGAACTCGGGTCAGGGCTCAGAGCTGGCACCGCCGGGGCACAGACGATTCCTCAGCTCTTCCATGAGTTCATGTCTCTCTTCCCTTCTGCTCTTCCTCTGCGGTACAGCTAAAAATAGCAATTCCCAGGGCTGGGAAGGGGCAGCATGGATACCTGTCAGGGACAGCAGGGAGTCTCAGGAGCACCCTCTGAGTCACCGGGCCCCAGATGCCAACCAGCCCTGGCAGTTTGGGATCCTCATTTCCCTCCTGTCTGCTCCACTGAGCTAAAGCACGAAGGGAGGTGATTTGCACTGGTTTATTCTTCATCTTCCATCCCAATTAAAAAAAAGGAGCCTTTGTGCCGTGACCTCAGAGCCTGGAGTGCCAGGAGAGCCTTTCACACTCCCATGGGGATCTCCAGGCTGTGGGGACCCCTCGCTGGAGCTGGCACAGGGGACACCCCGGGGGCAGGAGGTGTCCCCAGGCCTTGGGTGGAACCCCCCAAATATCAGCCACAACCCCAACACAAATCTCTCTTTATTCCCTTAAAACACTGCGGGAGTTTTCTTCCTGCTCTGCAGGATTTGGAAGGCAAAGATGGGAGAACCAACCTGTGAGATTCCATCTGAAGCTTTGCCCACTGCGTGGGGAAAACACCGGAATGCTCTTGAGCTGTGGCACCAACTCTGGACAGGACAAGCCCTGCCCCATCCTGGCAGTGCCCAAGGCCAGGATGGAGCAGCCTGGGACAGCTGAAGGTGTCCCTGCCCATGGCAGGGGTGGAATGGGATGAATTCATCCAGAATGGGATGAATTTTAAGGTCCCTTCCAACCCAAACCATTCCATGATGCCATGAAAACCCGAGCTGGATGGGCCATTTTGTTCCTGCCGTCTCTTCCACGTCCATCCCAAACATTCATCTGGCCTCAGCCTCTTCCAGTTGACATCCGAGGGCTCCACGCTGGTGTTCCCCCTCCCCTGGATCCCCATCCCCGGGATCACTGCAGCACAAACTCTGCCAGCATCACCTTGTGGGAGAAAATCAACGTTCAACCCAAAGCTTCTTGTTTGAATGGGAGAGATGAAGGGTGGACGAGGAAACAGCATCATCCTCCCAGCCAGACAAAGTGGAATTGTGTTCAAAAACAAAGGGAAATCCTCCAACCTCAGGTGCTGGGACTCTCGGGAACAGAGATTTTGGTTTGATCAAAGGCCCAGAAGAGGTTGGAGATGCCTCACTCCTGGCTGGAAGTTATGAAAATAACGGGCATGCAAAAACAATTATGTGGCAAAACAGTCAAAATAGCAAAGGTTCAGATTAATTTTTGGTTATAAATGAAGATTTTAAAATAAGAGTTTCTAAACTGAAACGGAACATTTTTTTATTCCATTGTTTTTCAAACACTTCGGGCTGGACAAATTGCTCCAAGTAATGAGGTTTTTGTAGTGAAAGTGATAAAATGCCTTGCAATTGTTTTTCAGTAAAAAAAAGGTTTTAGTCAAGAAAAAGTTGAGAGGTTGAGGTAAAATTTGAAACAAAATATTGATGGTGCAGACACTGATTTTGTCCTACAAAACTGGGAACGTCAGTTGGCTGCAAAATTTAAAAAAAATTGTTCTTATCAATTCTTGCAGCCACTTCCCTAAATTCCATTCTAAGCAAAATGTGATGATTTCACCACTGCCCTCAGAAAACTACAAAACCTCATCTCCTCCATCTGCTTTTAGTTTGAGCTAAAAATATGTCTAAAACAAGACGGGTGATGCCTCCGAAAAAGAACATTCCTGAAGAAAAAAAGTCAAAAAAAAAAAAAAAAAAAAAAATTCTGGATAAAATCCGAAGTTGCCTGACAATCTTCCCGTCCCACAAAAACTTGAGATTTCCAAAACAGCTTTGCTGTGCAGTAGGAATAAATTTTGTAGAGAAAAGACCCACCCGAGAACATCCAATAACCCTGTGGTGAAAGCTCTGATTTGGGATCTCAGCTATTCCAACCCAAATATTCCCCCTGTCTGCTGGAGATGTCTCCTTCTGCCCAAAGCCAGGAGCTGCCCCTGGATCTGGGAAGTTTTGCTCCAAATGGATGCATTCCTGGAAAAAAAAAAAAAAAAAAAAGAAAGAAAGAAAGAAAAAAGAGCTGTGGTTTTTTAGTGAATCAGGATGAAAAAAAATCGTCCTCCAGAATTTCTCAGCTCATTGTCGAAGTGAGGAGCCTCGGGGATTAAAGGAGCAGGAGCTGGGGGTGGCTGAGCCATCCCTCAGGGTGAGCAGATTCCCCGGGGATTTCAGGAATGGGTTATTGGGAGCTCTGGTGTTTTTGTGGAGGTTTGGAGCCCCCGGGTCTCTCCTGGGTGACAAAATCCACCCAGGCTCAGCTGGTCCTGGTGGGCAGAACTGAAGTGAAGATCTCCTCTAAAAACTGCCAATTTTCCAGCTTGGGGGGTATCCAGGGTGGCCAGAGTGACCGCAGGGAACAGCAGCAATGACCTGGCTTTAAATTCAGCTCCACAGCCGAATGCAAACCTCAAAAACCTGAATAATCTCTGAACAAACTCCTTCCCAGGGGAGAGGCTCCAGCTCCCACGGCCGCTCTGAACCATTCCTGGTGCTGGAGGTGAAATCCCCATTTCTGACGGACACTTTGGCTTTGGGGAAGATCTCACCTTTCTGGCAGATCTCATCAGGCCAGGAATGCGGCGGGAGCTGCATTTAACAGGAACTTTCTCCCCTGCTTCCCTTTTATTTTTAGAGCCATCAGCTGCAATGTCACCTTTCCCACCAGGCTCCTCCGGGCTCTCCTCGCTGGCAGCAGGGTGGGATTTCTCCTTTTTTTTTTCTTTTTCCTCCATGCTTTGAAGTCAAACCAATAATTAAGAAGGAGGCTTGGCTACCTGAGAATCCCTACCTGGTGTAACCACTGAGTTACTACTATTAATAGTACCTGAGCTGGCTGCAGAGGGTGCTGGGGGAGGTAAAGCGCTGATCCAAAGGGGCTGGGAATCCTCTCCCGTCCGTGAGGAATGAACTCATCACCCTGCCTGAAAAACAACACCCAGACAAGCCAAGGGCTTTGTCCAGCCTCGTCCCCTGAGCTCGTGGCAGAGCTGGAAATGCAGCTTGGGAGGTTTTGGGGCTGGATCCAGGAGGAATTCCTGTGCTTGGCTGATTCCCAGATGTTTTGCTGGGATCTGGAGGCTTCTTGATACCCCTTAAATAATAAATACAGGCAGAACAGCCCCTTGGGACAGAATGGATCCAGTTTTGGCTGGAGGAAAGCTGTGGCCCTGTTGGACACGGAGCAGAGCTGCCCTGTGCCCCCAAAATGATGGAAAACGGGAATGCTCCCATCCCCAGGAGCTGCAGGGTTTGGATGCTGTGCCCAGGCGCTGAGCACGGGGAGGAAAGTGTTAAAATGTGGTGCTCCAGGAGCTCCTGCAGCTATGGGGGGAGAGGAGACTCCAGGGAAACCCCGCTGTGACCCTGCAGGGCCTTCGGGGGGGCTTAAAAAAAGGAGGGAGAGGGAATTTTTATATGGGCAGGCAGTGACAGGACAGGGGGCAGGGGTTTGAAACGGCCAGAGGGCAGGGACAGGTGGGATGTGGGGAAGGAATTCTTCCCTCTGAGGGTGGGGAGGGGCTGGGATGGAATTCCCAGAGAAGCTGAGGCTGCCCCTGGGTCCATGGAAGTGTCCAAGGCCAGGCTGGACATTGGGGCTGGGAGCAGCCTGGGACAGTGGGAGGTGTCCCTGCCACCCACAGGGGAGTGGAACTGGGTGGGTTTGAAGTCCCTTCCAGCCCAAACCATTCTGGAATTCCACAATTCCATGATTCTGGGAGTTCAAGCATCCCGAGCTCTCATGGGAAGAGAAACGTGGATTTTCAGGATGCCCCTTTGGGAAATGGACACCAGGGCCTCGTGTACCCGACTCGTTCTCTCCTCCCCTTGATCTGACATTTATTTCACACCAACACTTCCTCCAAACCTGAGCTCTTGAAGTGAAGAAAAGTCCAGTTTTACAGATGTTGAGGGTCCCTTGTGCGCGAAGGGGCAGCTCCCAGGTGACCGATGGGACACAGGGATGGGACACAGGGATGGGACACAGGGAAGGGACACAGGGATGCTGGGTGCTGGTCCCTGCAGAGCACTGTCCCCATCCTGGGAATGCTGAGCCACCCCAAACCACCTCCGTGGGACAGGTGGCAGCAGCCCCAGGAATGCACAAACTGGGTTTTTTTTGTTCATTTTGACATTTTGGCCCCTCCCCACCACCTTAAACCCCACTGGATGTCACCCAGCCCAAGGCTGGTCTTGTTCCACGTTCCTGAAGCTGCGCTGGGCATGGCACCCGTGGTGCAAATCCAAAATACAAACAGGGTGATTTCATTCTGCAGCCCCCTCTGAGCGTGGCCACTCCACGTTCTTAAAAGTGGGGGGAGGGTTTGGAATTCACTTGGTGAATTTTCTGGTCAATTTGGTTTATCTAAATCATTCCTTTGTACAAAAAAAAAAAAGCTGGGAAAACACAGCAGAAAATCAGCTCGGGAGGATCTGGTTATCAGGAGATAATCAGGCCCTGGGGAAAGCAGACACACCTGGCTCTGCTGTGCCCCTGAAGAATCATTAACTCCCTTCCACCTCCCTCCCTGTGCAGAAACCACCGCTGGCCTCTGGTTCCTGCGCTGCACCAGGGAGATCTCCCCACAAACAGCTCCTGGGGAGCTGCTTGGGAAGCCCAGAGCTCTCTGCAATTCCTGGAGCAGCAGAACACCCCACGAGCAGCTCAGCAGCGAGGGGCACCCAGAGCTCTTCAGGTGTGCAGGGTGATCAAACTCCCAGAGGCTGCAAGCCGGGCTGGAATGACAAGAGCTGCCCTGGAGAAAGGGCTGGGAGCCTCTCCCTGGCTGGAATTCTGCACTCTGGTCCTTCCACGTTTAAATTGAGGGCGCTGGGAACGTGTTAATTGGCCAAAAATCAAACCCAGAGCAAGGCAGGTGCAGCTCCCATGGCTGAAATGAACCTGGGCTGATGTAGGGACAGTGGGGAAGGAATGAGAAGGGATAAGGAGGATGAACAAGAAGGGATAAAGAGTAGGAACAAGAAGGGATAAAGAGTAGGAACAAGAAGGGATAAGGAGGAGGAACAAGAAGGGATAAGGAGGAGGAACAAGAAGGGATAAAGAGTCAGAACAAGAAGGGATAAGCAGGAGGAACAAGAAGGGATAAGCAGGAGGAACAAGAAGGATTTTCTTGCATTATCAGGCTCTTGAAGCACCAACAGTTACGCCAGGGTGGGTGGAAAAAGCCCCCCAGACAGATCCAAGTGGAGCAAAGGAGAGAGGAAGGAGCAGGGAGAGGGGACTGGAGCATTTTGGGTGTTTTGCCATTGACTCCCCCAACGCCTCCTCCTTCCAAGGGGAAACCTTGGCACCGGGCACGCCTCCCTCGCCTCGGGAAATCCAAAGGGAAAATATTTTCATTGGAAGGCACCAGCTGATACCTCAGCAAGGTGGAAGTGGATCTGACACCTCCTGCCCGGAGCCCCTGGGCAGCAGCAGCAGCTCCTTCCTGTGCTCAGCATGTCCCAGCCCGTGACAGCCACTGCAGCTCCCTGACCCGGCAGCTTTCCTGCCCTTCCCTCCCGGCACAAAGGGGGATAAGCTGACTCCTCAAACGATGGGATCCATTCCAAGGCTGCTCCACGGGGAGAGGGGAGCACATCCAGGCTCCTCAGACACCTGATGGTGTGCACTGAAGCATCGCTGGCATTTCCCTGCAAGACCCATCCTGAGAGATTTGGCTCTTCCACATCCCGGCCTCCCCCAGCTCCCACACTCCAACTGCCACAGTGTACTTTGGGAAGCTGCCAGCTTCTATTAATTAAACTATTATCTTCCCACACTCTTTTCTCTTTTTTTTCCCCCTTTTTTTTTTTATTTTTTATTGAAGATCTCCTAGCTCTGAGGAATCCATTGTTTATTTTAATTAGAAGCAAGGATTTGTCTGGAAATCTGTATGTGGGGCTGGCTGCATAACCAGGCTGGAGTTCTGTACCCTTCCCAGGTGCAAATGGAAATGCTGCTAGCTTGAAATGAAGGGCACAAGAAGTATCTTTCATTACAGCACAAAGCTTAAAAAAAAACCCAACAAACAAACCCTCTGAAAATCTAAATCTCCAAGTAAAGGGAAATCTGAATATCAGCCTGATTGCACAGACATTTATTAACTGCAGTTTGTCCATGGATAGTTCCCTCCAGGACACGAGTGGACAATCCCTGCTGCAAACTGAACGGGATTTCTGTGCTAATTTGACAGACAGAGATTTAAAAATGAGGGCAGAGCTGCAGCCTGGGTTTACAGGCAGCTGTTCTCACTGCTCCTGCTCTGGTCTGGCTGACCACCCACCCTGAGAGCAGAGCTCCTCTCAGCCTCAGTTATTCTATAATTAGCCAGGTTATTTAAAGTCTTTGGGATATTCAGAATCCCCCTCTCCCTCAGATGCTCAGGTCAGGTGTGATGCAGCTCCTCTCCACCCCCACTTCAGGATGTCTTGATCCCACCTGGCAGGTGGGACACATCCCAGAGAAATCCCAAAATCACAGAATCAAATTCAAATCACAGAATTCCAGAATGATTTGGGTTGGAAGGGGCCTTAAAACTCATCCAGTGCCACCCTGCCATGGGCAGGGACACCTCCCACTGTCCCAGGCTGCTCCCAGCCCTGTCCAGCCTGGCCTTGGGCACTGCCAGGGATCCAGGGGCAGCCACAGCTGCTCTGTGCCAGGGTCCCACCCGTTCCCAGGGAACAATTCCTTCCTCATATTCCATCTAAAGCTACTCTCTGTCAGTTTGAAGCTGTTCCCCCTTGTCCTGGCACTCCAGGCCCTGGTGAAAAGTCTCTCTCCATCCTGCCTGTGGGCTTCCCTCAGGGAAATGTTTGGGATGGATGCAGAGAATTCAGGACTTCAGCTTCCCAATAAAGGCAGCTCCTGAGGGCATGCTNGGTCCCTGTGTTTGCCTAAACATCTGTCTGGTTTTGGGATCTGCTTTGGGGTAGAACTGACAACTTCCTACCAATCACCTCCGGCAGTTTCTATTCACCTTCCCAGGGAAGTTCCCTTGGGGGTGAAACTCCCGCTGCCTCCAAGGAAACCTCTCCCCCTCCCTTATTTCCTCTCCTCCCTCTGGAACACAGAACACTGATGTGGGGAATCCTCTGCAAACCACAAACACACACATCAAGAGCTTCATCTCCTCCTGGCTCAGCCTGAGCATCTCAACTACCAGAAGAAAGGAAGGAGCAGGAATGAAAGATTCTGCTTCCAGTGCCCGGGCTGGGAAGGGTTGGATCTGTTTCTCTGGGAAGAGACAAAGGAGTTATAATTACCAACAAAAGAATTGTAATTTCTAATTACCAACAAAACCTCAGCACGCTGCTGTTTGACATTCATCCACAACATCCACCAGCACAAGGCTTTGTTGGGAATTCTCCAAGTCCCTTTCCTGTCCCTCGGAGTGGTTCGAGTGCTGCTGGAGGGGATTTTGCAAGGCAGGAGTTGAGGAGATTCCCTCCAATCCCAGCTCTGCCTGCACTCGGCTCTTTACCCCAGACCTCTCCTGGAACATGGCTGGGATATTCCTGGGAAGGTCCTGCCTGTCTCCTGCACCACTCAGGGATATATTTGGGCTCCCCATCAGGAATTTTGCCTCTCCAAGTGAAGCCACCCTGCTCCAAATGCCATTTTCAGCCTCCGTGACGTCAATCCTGGCTTCCTGGGATGGAGTCTGTGTGACACTCGGCTTCCAAGGAAGCTTCCTAAAGACGTTGGACTCTTCTGCTGACTCATCTCCAACCCAGGCCAGGTGGGTCCCATTAACTCCAGTTCAGGAAGCGAAAACACGGAGAGCGTCCCCACAGACAGCCGGATATCTTGGCAAGGAAAAGCCCTGGACAGGAGCCAGCTCAGGAAGCAGCTCAGGATAATGAGGTTTGTATTTGTTGGTGCAGCAGAGGAAAAGCCCAAGGTGCAGAGTGATTTGGGTGACTCAGTCTGCTCCCAGTCCCCCAAGCCACCGGATTCCAGTTCAGATCTCATCCCGAATATCTGGCTCAGAGTGGATATTTGGGGAGGAGGATTTAGAGAGGCCATTAGGGCCCACAACTTCCACAAGAAGATGAGAGAAAGTTGTTTCTCTCTGACCACACGGCCGAGAAATTCATTCCAGCAAACCTCGGGGTTCTATCATTTTTGAGAAAGATCCAATCGCTCTCCCTGCAGCTGAAAAACTGACGCCTAAAAATGAGCTGAGTGCTTCTCCTGAAGTCACTTGGCCAGATGGAAAAGAAGAGCAGGGAACTTCCCAGACAACGAAGAAGAATTTGGAAGGGTCCAGAAATCAATTTTTTATTTATTTTTTTATTGAGAACGTATATAATGAGGCAATTTTCTGTATTTTGGTTTTTTTTTGAGAAATATTAGAAGATAGAATGGTTGGAGATGAAAGGATTGAGTGCAGGAGCCCAGAACTCTGATTTACTGTTTTCTACTCTTAGACCACAAGAATTTTGCAAAGCATTCCTCAAGAGCAAACTCGGTGAGACGAGAGCCCGACGGAGCAGGATTGAGGACAAAGTTCCACCAAAGCACCCTGGCTTGCCCAGTGCCTGGACACCCCGAAATTTCCATGGCTAATGATGGAAACGAGAGGGAAACAACCACAACAGCAGCTCTTTCTTGGACAACCCCAAAGGCAAAGCTTTGGGCTGAGATCCAGAGGGAGCCTGGAAACCTCATTTTTTAATCCAGAGCGAGACATTTCCACTGGCTCCCGACCGTGCTCCATGAATAACCCCCGAGCTGCTGATGGAACACCCATCCCTGGGAAGCCCTGGGAAAAATGGGAATGGAGATTTATGCCCTGCCTAGAACACCCCTGGGCCTTTCCAGCTGATCCTGAATGCGGGATTCTCCTGGGATTGGAGTTTCCAGGTGATTTTGGAGCTTCAGGAGGTTTGTTTTTTTTGCTCCCCTGGCTGTTGAAAGTGGCTGTTTAGGGAATTATTGGCTGCAAAGTCCCAGAAATGCCACTGGGGCTGCTGGTCCTGCCCCTGCAGCTCCTGTGTGATGGGAAAGCTGGAGAATCCAGCTCTGCAGGCCAGGCTGAGTTACCAGAAATACCTGCCAGTGTCACAGCGACGCCTCATCCCATCCAGAGCCTCGCTCAGGTCCTGGCAGGACGGAGTTTCCCCTGTGGAAACCCTTCCAGGGATGCAGCAGCTCCACATCCAGCAGAGACAGAGAACTCCCAGCTCCACACCCCATTCCCACCTTTCTTCTTCCAACATGAAACCCCCAAACTGGACACAGCCCACGTCCAGCTGAGCCCTGGGGGGGGGAAATCCCTGTTTTTATCCCTTGATTTTGACACTTCCAGCAGGCAGGGCATGGAAAACCCAATTTCCCACTTCACCTCCTGAAGGCCCGGAGTAATCCAAGGACTGGGAGCAGCTCCTGCCCACGGAGAAACCCAACCCCAGGAGCTGTGGGGCTGCTGCCTGGCAGGATCTGCCCCACCTGAGCCGATTCCTGCCGGATTCTCCAGCCTGGCAGACGATCGTTTCCTCGCCGTAAATTTCCAGCGCCGTTCCCAGCGCTCCCTCGGGAGCCGTGGGACGAGGGAAGCTGAAACAGAACCCAGCTCCCGTGGAGCCCACGGGCTGGGGCTGCAGCAGGGCCAGGGGAAAAGAACAAACAACGTCCCCCTCTCTGCAGAAAATTAAGGATGAGTCGCACAGGAGTTGGTGCTCGGTGAAAATCAGCCCTTTCTTCACTCTCTTATTTGGAGAATTAAATAAGGAAAAAAAAAATTTCAAGAAAGATCACAGCTAATTCTGTTTGCTCCTTCAGTCTTTTAAATTCATGTAATGATTTATTTACTTTTAATTAATGAATTCATTCTTGATCAGTTTAAAATTAATAACAAACAACAATGGAAATCCAATTAATTCCATTTTAATATTATAATTATGGCAATTAAATTATTAGCTTTGGAATGTCTTTCTTTCTGTGAAGGAAGTGTATTTTCAGCCTCTCCCTTTAAACCTTTCTGCACTGGCTGCTCTCTGGGACATGAATTCCCTTTCCCTGTTTTCTCCTGATCCCTTAGGTTTGAACTTTTATATTTTCCAAGCCCTGCAGTGCCCAGTGTGTAACTCTGGAGTTTCCTGTTCCCTGTTCAGTGCTGCTCTCTGTGCTGGGCACACACAGCAAAGCCTCTCCGGGGCTGCTCTCCAAGGACACCCAGCCCAAACTGGGCCCAAAAAGTATCAACCAAAAGCCTCTGAGAGGGGGGCAAGCTGAGGGCAATTCCATCATTAACTGCAGCTTTAATTGGAGAATGAACCCTGAGATGCAAATGACCCAAAGCTATAAAAGTGGGAAGAACTCGTGGCCTCTCAGGGTCCATCTCGGGGCCCATCTGGGCAGCACCTCTGGCTCCCCAGGGGTACCTTTGGAGGCCTTTCCAATAAATCCCCACCTTTATTCCCTTTATTCCTGTCTGGGCTCTGTTTTTAGGAGGCCTCTCAAGGCATCACCTTTAGCTTTTAGCCCAGCTCTGCCTTCTCCCAGCCCTCTGGGAACCGCTGGCTGCTTTTCCAGCTTTTCCCAGCTCCAGACATCACCTCCCCAGCCCTTTGCAGCTTCCAGCCCGTGGAGCAGGGGCCGTGCTTGGCTTTGAACCCCTCGGCTGCAGAGCAGGGTCCGAGGCAGGGCCGTGGGGCTGGGGGGTGCTGAGTGCTCCGAAATGTGGGATGTGTTTTCCTAAGGGCACCTGCCAGAACCCCGCTGGCACATCAAGGGAAGGAAAATATTTGCCAGCAGCCTCCTCTCGCAGCGTTTCCCTGCCCTTTGTGTGGGATTGGGCTCAGCCGGGGCTGCAAACACAGCGCTGCTCCAGCCAGGCTGCCCCGGCAGCTCCTGCAGGCAGGAACTGGGGAGAATGCTGGGACTGGGAAAACTGCTGGGACT
>VXAC01007375.1:52369-78951 GCA_013399225.1 Rhipidura dahli
CTGGGACTGTGGTGACTGCTGGGACTGGGGAGACTGCTGGGACTGGGAAAACTGCTGGGACTGGGGAAACTGCTGGGATTGGGAAAACTGCTGAGATTGGGAAAACTGCTGAGATTGTGTAGGGTTAACCCATAACAGATTGGGAAACCTGCTGGGACTCGGGAAACTGCTGGGACTGGGAAAACTGCTGAGACTGGGAAAACTGCTGGGATTGGGAAAACTGCTGAGATTGGGAAAACTGCTGAGATTGGGAAAACTGCTGAGATTGTGTAGGGTTAGCCCATAACAGATTGGGAAAACTGCTGGGACTGGGGAAACTGCTGGAATTGAGGAGACTGCTGCGATTGGGGAAACTGGGACTGGGGAAACTGGGATTGGGGAGACTGGGACTGGGGAAAGTGGCAGTCCCAGTGTCGCCTCTCTCCCTTGGGCTGCAGGAAACTGTCCCAGAAGGGTCACCAAGGAGAGGTTGGGTTGTTCCAGGTCTTGACTCTTTTCTCCAAAAGCTGCCTTGAAGCTCTTCCTGAACTGCTTGGGCTTCTCCTTCCAGCCACTCAAAAATAATTATCCCCATGTGCAAATCCATGGGATCATGGAATGGTTTGGGTTGGAAGGGACCTTAAAGCCCATCCAGTGCCCCTCCTGCCATGGGCAGGGACTCCTCCCACTGTCCCAGGCGGCTCCAAACCCTGTCCAGCCTGGCCTTGGGCACTGCCAGGGATGGGAAGTCCAAAACCTCTCTGGTCAACACTTAGGCCTTTTAAACTGTTTGTGACCCTGGAATTCCTGGCTGGAAATTAAAGATCAATAACAATTCTTGGATTTTCCCATTTCACTTTTCTACAGTCTGTGACCTTTTTTTTCCTGTCTCCTTTTTTTTTTTTTCCCACCCACTGTGAATATGATTATTCCTGGCTCCAGTTTGGATTTGTAGCCAAGCTAAAATGAAGGAATGTCTTCTGAACTTTCAGGTCAACCATCTCTTCATCTTGTGCCACCTTAGTGAAGAATCTCTTCACGCAGTTCCCAATTCTTGATGCAGAAGTTTGGGTTCAGAAAGGGACCAAACTCACAAAAGGAAAGGTTTTATTCACAGAGATTATATCAAAGACATGAAAATAAAGATGAAAAATAAAAATGACTTACAAAGAGAACCCAACCACCAAAAAGACACATCAAACCAGAGAAAGGATAGCTCTGGATCAGGGACTGGGGAGCAAGGAGGAAAATGCCCCCAAGATCTGAGGTTTATCTGAGCGGGACCAGTCAAAGCAGGGAGACAGGAGAGGTCACGGCCTGGAGGCAACAAATCTTCCCTGGAAAAGACAACCTGTCCCACGGGGAAGGACTTTTTAAGGCAAAGCTGTAGAGATCGAGGTGATAACAGCCACATTTTCCAGCTCCACTCCCAGTAAAGGTCGGGATGCGTCCCTTCGCTCCGGGGTCGCTCCCGGCGCTCAGGATCTTCCAGGAGGGCTGGAATTTCCTCAGCTTTCACCTCCACCCACCCTCATCTGGGACTGCAGAGCTCCTGAACACAAACCCCACAGCAGAACCGAGACTGCAGCGTGCCTGCAATTGTCTCCTTCTCGCAACATCTCAATTTCCCCCCCTCACCCCCGGCTATTAAAAGACACATCTTTCCCTTCTGCCGGCAAATCCCTGACATCTGGCCCCGGGCTTTTCCCCTCAGGAAAGGCAGGATGCCATCCCCGGGCCGTGATTCCAGGGTTGTTAAACAGCAGGGATTATCGGGCAGGACAATATTAAGTGGTATTTAACAGCAAGACCAAAGTTCCTTGTCAAATGCTTGACTTAGTGTTCCTTGATTGTTCGCATCCCAGCGCCGGGACCTTTTGCACTGAACCATTTTTCATTTTGACAACAAACTACCGCAGCTCTCCAACGCTGCCTGGCTGGAGCTGCCAGCAAAGTATTCCTGTGGCAGAAATATGGCCACGGAGAGGGGTTCAGGGCTGCAGGAGAGGAGGGTTCAGCCCTTGCCTCGCAGGGAGCAATGGCATTCCAAGCAGTAGGTGTCCTGAGTCAGAGCCTGGCTAATGCACTCAGTATGATCCTCTGTCTAGTCATAACAATGGGGGGAAAAAAAAATCCCCCCCAAAAAAATCCCCCCCAAAAAAAAAAAGGGAGGGAAAAAGAGAAAAATCGAGGCTGGGTGTGATGGGGTAAATTGCAGGCTGCCTTCTTCGGGATGCTTCTTAATGAAGATGTATGGAGGGAGACGAGGGGATGGGGAAGGGAGGTTGGGTTACTGATTTAGGAGGGAATTTCCAAAAGGTTTTGGGGGAATCTGAAGGGCCTTTAAAGCTCCACCAAAGCTGTTTTTATTAAAGCACTAAACCCAGGAGTGCTTATGAAAGTCAGAGTGTGATGTGAGCAAAAGGCAGGAAATAAATGGGGAAAAAAAAAAAAGGGGGAACTTAATGAAGGTTTAATCTTCAAGGGAATATGGACTTGGAGACTGTAAATCTCATGGAGTGGCCCCATATTCCAATGTCAAAAGCTGCCATCTTACGCCAGCAAATTTAACATTTTCAGAGGAGAAATCGAGTTTTAAACCCGGCTGGTTCTGCTGGTAAAAGATGGGATGTGGTGGCTGGAGACAGCTACAAACCCGGCCCTTTCCAAGGGTCTTTCCTACTGACAGATTTATTGGGGAATTCACCACCCCTTTTCCATCCTCCTCTGTCTCTACATGCTCCCTCTGTACTTCCAGGCTGGAAAATTTCCATGAAGAATCCTGGAAATTTGACTGTGAGCTAGTCTGGACCCAGCCAGGAAAGCAGAACAGTCTGCACTGCAGGAGAAACCAACTTTGGAGTTTGCCATCTCTGTTTCTGATTTTTATTTCGAAATTCCTACATTTCCTCAGCTTCCCTTCTCTTCATGTTTCTTTCTGGAAAGGAGAACAAAACCCCACCTTAAGCACACTCTCTTACAGGAGTTCCAGCAATATTCCTGGAGAAACCTTGCATTAATACAAGAAATTCATGGTTGGGTTTATTTTTCACTTCACCCTGAAGGCAGCTGGGTGTTTTTGCAGATTTCTGGGGACAGCACAGCATCATTTAACCCTCCAAAACTCCTTGCTGAGGGCTGGAAGCTCCATCCGTGCCCTGAGCAAGCCCCACTCCCAGCGTTTCGTGAGTCACCCCAGAAGATTAAAATGTTTGCTCGCAGCTTCCCAGATCCCATTGTGAGAAAGGCAGGAGATCAAGTGTAATCCCAATTTTATTCCTCCCTACACACACTCCAGTGGATTCCTCTCATCAGCCTGACAACAGCAAAACTGCAGGCTCATCTCAACACCCATTTTTTTCCAGAGGGTCTAAGCCAATTCAACAGAAAGTTGGAAAAAAAAATCCCATTATTTGGGACAAATAAAAGGAGGATAAAACCTTTTAACTGCCCTGAGAAAGTTGCCAAGCTCAGAAATAAGCAAAGCTTATTAATGATGAATTATTAGCTCAGATGCTGCAGTTTTTCTCTCTTTTCTCATCTATCCATGGCCTTCAGTCAGATGGGCTGGAGTTTCTTACCCGAGTTCAGATTAACAAATACTGCAGGAGGAACATAAATAATATAAATAAAATCAATCATGGAAATAAAACCAGCTCAGGCAATGAATTCCTCCCCGCTGCTGCTGTAAAAGAGAGGAGAATCCTCACCAATAAACAACAGGGAATTTGAGAAGAGAATTTCTATGTTTTCATGTCTGTAAAATGACACCAGGCTTGGCCGGGTGTAATGTGACTTGGAATTAAAGGCAAATAATCTGCGTGCACTTTGCAGCTGCAATAAACCCTCCAAATTTGTACCTAAAATGCAGATCTCCGATGAAATTCCACATGAATTCCTGGTGAGTGATGGAATGGACACCGGGCTGGGATTTTAGCTTTCCATGGAGTGCTCTGGACCCCATTCCTTCTCTCTCACACACAAAATAATCCAGAATATTTGGCTCGCAAAGTACCGCTCAGCTGCTGTGGGAGTTGTGTAAAACAGTTTGTTCTCAAGTAATTAAAGCACCTCAAATGGAATGGCCAGGCCAGCAATAATCGTGCCTTGCTAAAAATGGATGAAAATTAACACCTTCACTCCAAGGGTCTCGGGGTGCCGCGGCCTTTCCCGGCTATTCCGAGCCAAGGCCGGGAGCTGCTGCTGGACTCGGCTCTAAAACAAGCAAACCTGAACCTGGATGAGCCTGGAATTGGGGCTTGGAGCAGCCTGGGATGGTGGAAGTGATCCTGCCCGTGGCAGAGGTGGAATTAAATGATCTTTAAGGTCCCTTCCCACCCAAAACATTCCATGATTCCATGACCAATATTCGATTATTGCCCATGGAATTTCATAGGAATAATGGAACTCCTTCCTTTTACAAAAGAGAGGACAGCTAACCACAAATTCCCTGTTGTCTCCTGATCCCTTAGGTTTGAACTTTTAATATTTTCCAACCCCTGCAGTGCCCAGTGTGTAACTCTGGAGTTTCCTGTTCCCTGTTCAGTGCTGCTCTCTGTGCTGGGCACACACAGCAAAGCCTCTCCGGGGCTGCTCTCCAAGGNTAAAATAATATTCTGTAAAAATCAAACCCGCAGCAGGCTTTTATTTGCACAACAATTGGAAAGCAATTGGGACAGAGGGGTGAAGGACCAGCTGTCACATGGTGAGCTACACAAACTTCAAATCCTGCTTCGCTTTATTCGCACTTAACCTTAAATCTCCACCTGCAGGCACACAGCAATAAACTCTCCAAAAGTCCACTTGTCAGTGAATTAGAGACAAAATGTTGTAAATATTCAAAGGTGGCTGTTCAGGGGTTTCAGGTGATGCTGGCAGTGAACAAATGCCCAGAAACCCCTCAGCTGCTCCTTTTAAAGCACAGATTGTTCAGCACACAGAACATGAAAGTGCAGCTTGGGAAGATACGCAGGGAAGATATATGGCTTCATCAGAGCCCCAGGAACCCTTCCACCAGTGCAGCTTCTTCTCAGCAAAACCTCAAGATATCACAGGGACATTTATAACTCAAGCAGCCTTTGATCAGGGAAAAAACCCTCCAGAAGGGTTATGTTCAGCAAGAGATCCACAAGCATTAGCAAAACAGATGATCCATAAATCTGGGACAAGTGCTGGGTGACAGCTGGGGCTCTTCTGACATGAATTAAAGACCAAAGGGTCCTCTCAACCATTTCTACCTCCTGTCCCCACCCCAAGCTATATTTTTTCCCTTCTTCGCTCTGAAGCCGCAAGTCTGGAGGGTTCTCGGTGTGAGCTGCGCCTCTGTCAAAATCACTTCACACCCGCAGGAAAATTTTTTAATATGAATTGGGCTTTAAAAAAACTCTACCTTGATTTAGTGAGAATATAAAGTGGGGCCACAGTCAATGTGCTGTTTGTAGGAACCCTGGAACACGGAGGGTCTCTGCTACCAAGGCAACGTTAAGCACGAACTCCCATTTAAAACGTCCCAAAGAAGCTTTTATTCAGGGCAGGGTTTTTGAAATTGGGAAAGCAATGTTATCTGGACCAGCCATTTGAAATATATATAAATACAGGAGGTTTTCGGACCAGCACACTCCCAGGGATTGCTGCAAGTGATGTTGTTTTAGTGCTGGTCAGGAGCACGAGCCAAGAGCGGGAGTGGAGCAGTTTAGGCCGGGCTCAGCCCGAGTGGGACATCCCTGCAGTCACCCAGTCCAGCACAAAACTGCAGCAGGCTTTCACCTCCATTTGCTCCAAAGGGCTGGAGCTGCTCCTGTAAATCCCAATCTTTCAGCTTCCCCCGCACCATCACTTTAAGCACCACAGGAAAAAAAAGAAAAAAAAAAGGAAAAGAAAAGAAAGGTAACAGAGATTTTATGGGCTGCCAGCTGATTGCTGAGCTCATGCTCTATTGGCTTTGAGAGCAGGATCCATTACAGATGCCTCAACTACATTATATCCCCAAACTACACTTCAGCAGCATTGCAGCTCCCAGGCTCTGCAGGGAGCAGGGAGGGGGTTTGGTTCTCCTCCTCCAGGGCAGCCGGGAAAAGGCTCCTGGAAAAGCCATGGCAGAGCCACGGGTGGATTATCCTCCTGCAGAACCACACTCTGAGCTCAGGGAGACTTCTCCTCCCGATGCAATTGGGAAATCACAGCAGAAAGGGGATTAAAGAGCAGGTCCAGGCTCTGTTTCCCCTGCAGTTCTGGCTCTCTGGAGCAGCCTGTCTGGATGGCTCCGTGTCACACAATACACTCAGCAACAGCCTTAAACAAATAAATGGCTTTTGTGTACAATGGGACGTGTGCACAGACCTGCAAAACCACATCCACGGAACAGCAGCCAGCTATTCTTCAACCCAAAGTGAGTCCTTTCCTCACAGAATCTTCTTAAAGCCCTTCCTAAGTGTGATTTCACTTCCACAAACTCGGCAGCACAACCCTCCGGGATGTCTCTGGCTGGCAGCTGGGAGGGCTCAGGGCAGGGGGGATTTAGGTACCACCTAAGCTGCAAAAAAGGTCTGGGTTGCTACCTTGACCCACCAGCTCTTACCAAGATCTCCAGGTGATCCTCCTCCCGTGCATTCCCAAAGCCTGACAGCTCAGACAACTAAAAAACGCTCCCAGTTTTCCAGGAAAGGGCTCTAAGTGAGATTCTCTCCTGTGCCCAGTGGGAGACACGGGAATACTTTAACCCATCCCAGCAGCTGCCCAGTTCCCCCGTAGATCTTCCAGGGAACTGAGACATCTTTCCAAAAAGCGACAAACCGCCAGATTTTTAATCTCTCCCAACCTCCTCAGCTCCTCACCTCGCCCCGGCGTTACCTGGGAGCGCTCATCCCCCAGCAGCGAGGCATTTCCCCCTCTAACCCAGCATTTTTGGGAGGCCCACGTGCCCGTGCCGTTATCTCCCTTTCTCCCAAGCTTTGATCTCATGAATTTTGGAGGGAGGGAGGGAGGGGGAGGACCGGGCCGGGCGGCTCTTTGGCCATCTCTCAGCAGCATCCTTGATGTGGGGACAGCGGGGGCTCCGCGCCAGCGCAGCGCCAACAGCTCCTGTTAGCGCGCAGCTCCTGCGCTGCCACGGGGCAGGGATGCTTCGCATTCCAGCCTTTGATGCCCCTCGGCCCCGGCTGAAAGATGAGGGGACTTCGGGAGAGGTGTGGAAGGGATTTTCTCGCAGGCCGTTTAACAAATTCAAGGAGCGGAATGCTGGGCTCGGTTTGTCAGGAGGTGGAAATCACCAAGATTCTTTTAAAATTCGCTCCCTCCTGGTTTTGTTTCGCTTTTGAGAGAGCATCGGTGGATCTGGGGTGGTGGGAGCCGAGCAGACACCACTTATTTCCCCCGAATTCCAAATCCTTTATCCACACTCGAGCAACTGCTTCATTAATAAACCCCCGCGAGGCTTCAGAGAGCGCTGCTGAAGATGAAAACCAATTTCCAAACCCTCCCAGGTGAGCTCCAGCAGCTTTTTCAGCACTGATTTCTATTATTCACCTCTTGCAAACTCAAAGCCTGTTTGAAACCTCGCAGGTAGGAGACATCCAGCGCTTCCCGGAAAAAAAAAAAACCACTTCGACATCTCTACCTGCACATCTTGGGAATCTAAACTCACTTATGGCAACAAAAGCAACGCCTTGAGAGATCCCCCGTCGCTTATTGAAACAAAAAAAAAAGAAAAACGAGCTGCTAATTAGTCTCATAACGACTTATTTTCTCCCCCCTCCCTCCCTTATTTTAAATAAAACCTGGTGATGCAAAGTATTCCTTGGCTTCTCACTCTGTACCCAACCGGCTCACGGTGGAAAGAGCTTCTTTTTTTTATGGCTGCGTATTAAAAGTAAACCAGCCCATGCCAGGTTTGGATAAAAGGCTATTTATTTTCAACCAATTTGATAGCTGCAGTTTTCGGTAATTGAATTTTCTGTGGTCAGAGAAGCAGTAATCTTAGAAACCAAATAAATATTTTTTAATAAAATGGAACACTGAGAAACCCTATAATAATGTCAAATATGTAGCCACTTATGGATGGATAAATATTTTAAGAAATTTACATCTCACCCAGTGCTTTAGGCCTCGAGCTTCCCTGGAAATTTCAAACAACGCTATTTTATTTTGGGGAGGGGGCGGGGGGGAACGGAGTGTATTTAGATAAAGAGCTCAATACTAATCCTTCACTTTGCAGCGGCTTTGATTGCCAATATTTATGCAAGAAAAGAGAAACCCAGAAATGCTTTCTCAGACCCTTTCCAAGGCTTGTCCTGCAGCTACCCAGGCACCACAAAAATGACCAATTCAGCCAGAACCACCCCAAAACCCCCTCTGCAGAGTCACAGCTTGTGAAAAATCACGAAATTTGGGAGAAAATCCACTTTGGTTGAAGCGTCTCCTGACAATCCTTTGGACAGACGCTTGTTCCTGCTGGTTTGTGCAAACTGGGAGAGGAGTGACTGAAATCCCTCTGCAAGCCAAAGGGGAGAGAAGGAAAACAATGAGATCCTCACTTGTGCGACGATTATCCCGGGAATAAATCCCAGTGAGGGGGAACAGCACATCCGGGAGGGATTTGGGGCAAATATCGGGGTCTGGGGAGCTGCTGCTGTCAGAACCCATCTCGGGGCACACAGAAACAGAGCAGGACGAAAAGCTGCTGGTGCTCGGGACTGCTGCAGCCCCGGGAATTGATGGAACACGCAGATCCAGAGGCCTCTGCCATCCCAAATCCTCACCCGCTTCGGAAAACCCCTGAGAACTTTGCCGAGCTTCTTTTCCAAACTCAAGTGCAGCTCCCTTTGTTTGGGAGTCTCTTTTTCAGGCCTTATTTATTTCCTGAGCAGCTCTAAGGCACTGTGGAATAAGGGAGTTCCAGTGGGATGAGGAGCAGGGATGACTGCAAGGACAGAATTCCCTTTTCCTGCCCAACAGCCAGGCTGGAATTATCGCTCTCTTATGGTGACACCTGCTGGCAAAGGCAGCCTCCTGTAACAGCTTCTGGAAAAGGATCAATTCCCAAAATCACCCGGATCCCCGAGACCAGGTCAGGGGTTTTGGGAAATGGGACACAGGAGAGTGGGAGGAACTGGAGTTGATCAGTCACAGTCGGGAAAAACAGGAAGAAAACACATCAGTGTTTAAATTCAGGGAATGCTGCTGCAGAAGGGGATAAATTGCTCTCCCTCTCCATGGATAAGGCTCAATAAAGGATCAGTGCACATCCACTGAGGCAACAAAGATCTGGGCCAGGTCCTGTTTAGTGTGAGGTTCCTGCCTGGGGAGGCAACGCTGGGAAATCCTTCCCAACCCCTGGGTATCTGAATTCCCAGTGGTGTTTTTTCCGGCATGGAAAAGCTGATTCCAAGCTTTTCCAAGCTGATTGATCTGTTACTCAACCAGACTGATCCCAGTTCAAACACAACTCCTTTATGCTCAGCCCCCGCTGCCTTCTTCTACTGAGAAGGGAAACCCAGGTGGTTTTCAGCAGGACACCTTGGAAATCAGGGATGAAATTCCCACTTTATTAATGATGTGCCAGGGAAATGACACAGGAACAGCAACTCCAGCACTGATGGGGAAATCCCAACCACGTCTTCCACACCACAGGTCCGTCCTACAGGACCAGAGCTTGGCCTCCCCAGGGATGCAGCTGAAATCTGTGTGGTTTAGCCCAAAATTTCATGGACATGGAGCACTCCCAGTGTGATCATTCCATCATTAAAAACCCTGAGCTGCTCCCATCCCTCTGGAAAACAGGGAACAGAGCAGGAATAAGCCAGAATTGCCAAGATATGGCAAATCTTGTTTGACTGCAGGAGCCTTGAAAACTCCATTTCCAGCCAGTTTTTCTCCCTTTCAATGAAGTTCACATTTCCTTCTTTTCCCTTGTTATGGAAAATCCTCGGGGATAATGGACAGCGTGGAACCAGCAGGACTAAGTTTGACGAAACCCTTTTAATGATGCATCATGGAAAAAGTGACTGAGGGCTGTCCTGGAGGTGCCAAAAAAAGAGTTTCTGGTTCATGTTGGGAGTTTCTCCTCCAAGTTTCAGTCTCCACAAGCACCTCGGAGCACACGTCGGGAACAGCCGCTAACAGCTTTTCCAGTCTTTCTCCTGGAGACTCCATCTCACAATATTTGCCTTGTTCAGGGAGGAAAGATGCATCTTGGAGCCATTTGCTGGGGCAGCTCTGGGGCATCATGCAATATTTATATTCTGTTAATCTGAGAGCTCCATATGAAAGATGGAGGAGGCCAAATCCAAGCTTTCCATAAATGCCATTGATTTGGGAACAGCGTTGGATTTGGGCCAGCGTTTTCCCTTCCCTCACTCGCTGCCTTTCAGGATATTTGTGGAAATGAGGACCAGGGTCATTTGGTATTCAGCCCTGGCTATGAATTATAATCTGGGTATGAACTGCACAGAAATTTGAAAGGCAAATTTTTCACCTCAAGAAACAAAACTTTTCTTCCAGCAGCCAAAAAAACTCCGGGGCCAGAGGCAGCCCCTGGCTGGCAGGAAAGGGCAGCACACAAAACACACAAAACACACACGGGGGGTTCTCCAGGCTCCGCTGCAAAACCAGAACAAAACGACAAAGAATTCCACGCTGAGCCAGGGGGACAGCCTGGAAACTGTTCAGAAACCTGAGGGGGCTCATGAGATTGGCATCATCAAGGGACATAAATTTCCATAATATCTGCATCAAAAGTAGAAGCAGGCCACCTTCAGGTTCTGCACCTCGTTCCAGGAGGGCTGTAATGCAGTTAAATCTCTGCACACCATTAATGTTTTGTCTCTGGGCCATTCCCTGGAGCGGCTGATTCCTCCCCCTCGGAGAAGGGAGAACAGTGAGGCACCAGAGGGGTTGGGCAGGACCCGTTCCCTGCGTGGGTCTTGCTGCCCTGAAGGATCTGGACCTTCTGGGGATGCTGGATAAGGCCTCAGATCCCAAGGATATTCTGATTTCTTGGATTTGCTGAACCTGACATGAGACCAAGTCTCCAGAAACAGCCCAGTCCTCCTGGATTCTGCTGCCTTTCCGATCCCTGGAGGTACCAAACCTCAGCCTGACTCAGTGCCTGACCCTGACCTCACCAGCTCCATTTCAGAGGATTAAACCTGAATTGGAGTGGCTTAAGCTGGGCTTTAGGCCCTGGGATCAATGCTCAGAACCAAACTGAGGTTCAGCCTGTGTGGAAGTGTCCAAGCCATCTGAAATGGGACAGACTGGGGAGGGCCCCTCGAGGAAAAGCTCTGAACTCAATTCCCCCAACCCCAAAGCTCCTGGGAAGCACGGAAGGCTGGGATTTGATGCCAGTGGTTCCTGGGTGTGGTGTTGAGCAGGGACAGATCTTTTCCCCTGGGAGGATACAGGGATGCTGTATCCCAATTTAATCTGCCTGAAGCTGTCCTGTGTGGAATTCCTCCCCTGCAGGGTCACAGCGACAGCAGGAGCATCTCCTGGCTGTTGGTGTAAAAGTGCTGCTTGTTCATAACTTTTATTCTCCTTTTCCTCCACGGAAAAGCAAAGCTACTTCATTCATTTTTATAATTTTATTTTTTTTTACTTGCAGCCTGGACTATTTTGCATCTGAGCATGGAAAGTGCTGGGCCACGAAGAAACTGACCTTCAGTTAATTGTTTAATTTGCTGAGATTCCTGGCCCCTCCTAAAACAACAAGAGCATCCTTTCCTCCGAGGGAGGGGGTGGATAAAAAAAGGGAAAAGCCAGCACCCCACTAATTTTAGCCAGCACAAAAGGAGCCTCCGTGCCAGAGGAACATCTGGCATTCTCAGTTCACCTTAACCCTTCCCCTTGGCATTTCAAGGCCTATTAATAAACAAAACAAACTGGCCTCAGCAAACAGATGAGCAAACATCTTGGAAGGCTGCAGATGATTAGGGAGCCCCTTCCTTCCCTCACCCAGCACCCCAGGCCTCCCTCCACGCTTTGCCTCGGAACATTTTTACCAATAAGGAGCAGCACTGGGATGTGTTTGTGGTAAATATTCCCCAAAACAAACCACGGGGGGAAGGTCAGGCAGCGTTTCCTCAGCTCCACGGGACCTCAAACAAACCCCCAGTGTCCCAGGGCTGAGGGAGGCAGAGCCAGCCTGGCACCAGCAACATAATTTAGTGTGCAGGTATTTGATTTGATCGAAACCCCTGACGTTAATTGGAACAAACTCCATCTCGGGGTGTATAAATGGACGGGGGGATGTAGATAATGGGCTCCTGACAAGGTTGTAATTCACTGAGAGGGCCCAGACCCCTGCGCTGCTGGGGCTGACTCGTCGCTCCAGCCTCGAGCAGCCCCAGTTCTCCACCATCCCCTAAGAGGGTTGCGTGTTGCAGCTGGCAAAAAAATAAACAAACCTGAGCTCTGTGCTAACAGGAGCTTTTTTCCCCTCCTGTGATTTATGCCACGAGCGAAGGGAAAAAAAAACAGCGACGCGTTCGGGAGGGGAGGTTCCACTCGGCCCCTCCTGGACGTGGACACTGGGAAATGCCAGGTTTTGGGGAAGGGCAGCACCTTAAAAGCACGTGCAGGACTCTGCTTTTTGTTTTTTTTTTTTTCTTTTGAGTTTCCAGGGCAATCTGTACCTCTGCTGGGGAGGGCCTCATGGTTCATGTGCAAGCAGCACTTTTGGTACCCCTCACTAAACTCAGGGCTCCCTTTTAAAGCTTATTCCTTGTTCTGGAGAGTCAGAAAACTGAATATATCCCCCTTTCAAACAGGATTTTCTGCTCTTGGCTACCTGGGTGGGTTTTTCCAAATACTGGCAGCTTCAGAAATAAACTCCTCGAGGCCTTCCCCCACTGCATTCAGAGCACAACTCCAGGGAAGAATCCAGTCCAGGGAGCCCTACAGGAGCTCAATGAAATCCCTGAATCCCTGTCAGACCCTGGAATGAGTGAGCACACCCAGGGCACCACCCCACACCCCCGATCCCAGCACTGGGATTCCCTTCTCCAGCCAGAGCCTGGGAAATGACTGAATTCCCCCCAGCCCCGCTCCAGGCTGGGCTCTGGGCTTTCTCCCATCGTTCCCAGTTTGTTTTTCTTTCCAGCAGGAACGGGAGCTGCAGGGTTGGATTTGCCAGTGGAGATGACAAACACAGAGCATCAGGCCTTGCTTTTCACCTTGGGCACGGGGAATGTTTCACCTGGAAGCTGAGAGAGCCCCGTGCCGTGTGGATTTCTTCTCCCTTTCCTTTCCATCCCAGGAGTTTTTAATCGCTGATAATTTCAAGGGAATCAAGATTTTAAAGGCAGGTTTCCAACAGGTTTCATAAAACAGGGAATTGGATGGGGAGGCTGCTCCCAAAAGAGCAGAGGAGCCTCCCTGGCCTCCAGGACAGCAGAAAAAAAGGGAGGAAAAGAGAGGGAGAGATGGTGAAAAGTTGCTTTTATCCAACCCTCTGCACACCAAACACTTGTTTATTGCTATGGGGATTTTTACATCCATCTCCCCGCTCCCAAAACCCAGCAGCCGAGTCCAAGGAAGGGGATTTGAGCTTTACACACTCTGGTCCATAAATTGAAAGCCTCCCTGAGGTCTGGGATGTGGGCTCCCGGTGTCACCTTTCAGAAACAGAACCCCAAAAGGAGGGAACCTCTGAGCCCAGGGAGTTTCCAGGACAACACCCAAATATAAATATCTGTGGCCCAGCCGAGGGAAAGTGTGGCAGTGGCACTGGGGCTGTGCTGAAAGACACAAATCAGCCAACATCCTCCATCCCAGAACGGGAGGATTTTCTTTTTACAGCTCGTTGCCATCCCAACTTGGTGCAATCCTCCTCCTCTTTTAACAACAGCGAGTCCAAGCCCACAGAAACAGAATTTTTCCATCGTTTTTGTCCTTCCTGCAGCAGCAAGCAGCTATCCCCAGCCTGGGTTCATGTGCCTGAGCTTTATATTCTATAAGTTTAATATAACAGCGTGTCAAATGTTTGCTTTGGCGATCCCGATGCCTCAAATCCCCTTTTTATATCGATATTTAAAATGGGAAAAGGCTTTAAAAGAATGGGTGCAAATTACGGCTTCAAAGGTTTTATTGGGCTCCCAGCTGAGCATTGCTTCTGCTAAGAATGGGGACTTGAAAAAAAAAAAAAAGCAGCGTCCAGGCTGCTTTATTGGGGTTTATTTCCTCTGCTGCTGCAGCCCTGAAGGAGGGAGAGGAGCAGCAAAAAGAGCGAGGAGCAAAGAATGATCTTTCTCCCCCCCAGTAAATCCCAATAACTCGGATTTTTTGCAGTCCATAAAGACTGACCTCTAAGTTATCCCAATTACGAGAAGCAAGGAAAATTCAGCTCAGCAAAAGTGAGATGGGCTTCCCATCAGTGACAGCCACACTGAGAGGAATCCTTTTTAAAATATTAATTGAATGAAATATGTAGGAAACTGTGGGCAAACATTTTGTTGGAAATTCGGTTTATAAAAGCTCCCCCAGCTCTGCTGGGAAGCTCGGGGAGATGGGACCCTCTGACACTTTTGGTTGATACTTTTTGGGCCCAGGAGGGGCTGGGTGTCCTTGGAGAGCAGCCCCGGAGAGGCTTTGCTGTGTGTGCCCAGCACAGAGAGCAGCACTGAACAGGGAACAGGAAACTCCAGAGTTACACACTGGGCACTGCAGGGCTTGGAAAATATAAAATTTCAAACCTGAGGGATCAGTGGAGTGGGGAACACAAAGCCCAGGCACTGCACCCAAAAGCTTCTCGCCCGTACGCTCAGTCTGGGAGCACCAAGGGAATCGCAGCACTGCTGGAATCTGGAACTGCCCATCCCTCCCTGCCAAGGAAGCCTCTTTGGTGGGGAATGAGCTGGACACTTGGAGATGAAAACCTGAAGGCAGAAAGTCAGTGAGGAGTTAACCCAGCCCCGCTTCCCTGCAGGGCTCCAGTGCCAAACCACGGGAAGCTGTCCCTGGTGCTTTGCTGATCTCCGTGGCCTGACTGAGCTGCAGCTCTTTGGAGCAGGAAGGTCCTGGCTGGATATGTTATCGTGGGCCCTTCTCCTCACCTGGCATCTCCAGGACCTGGCCCTGCAGGGTGTGAAACAGATTTGACCCTCGCACCAAGGAAGGGAAATTTCCATTTATTCAGCCATGGAAAGCCAGGTCTCCACACCAGGGATGAACAACACTTGGTGCTGAGGAGCAAAAAAAGAAAAAAATGCAGAATTTCAGCTTTCAGAAACCCCAAATCTACCAGACTGCTCAGATATTAAAAACCAGATTTATTTATAATCCCTTGCCTCACAGTGGCACCTCTGGATGCTGCTTCACTGCACTTTCCAGGGAGTTCATCTCCACGAATCCATTCTGCAAAAGCCACATGAAAGAGGGACAAAGATCAGAGGCAGCAGAGCCAGGGCACGCTGAGATTCACAGAAGGAAGAAGACAACTCGAAGAGCAAAAATCATGGTTTAGAATTCAGCTGGCACTTTCCAATTATTGAAGGCACCGTTTTCTTGACAAGTATTAGAAAATGATATTTCGAGCAGGATGACACCTTTTCAAATGAAGGGCTCCTGTTGCTGCTCCTGTTACGCTGTCTGGACTAAAAGATGACTTTCAAGTATTTTGTCTATCATTTTTAGAGAGGGGAGAAAAAAAAAATAGCAAGCCTGAAAGAACAAAGGCAACACTTCAAAGCCTTCAGCAGAGGAGGAAGTGCTTTCTAGCAAAAATCATCCCCTCGTGTCAATGAAACCTTTGTCAGACAGCTCCTCTCCTGCCTGGGCTGCTGCAGCTGAAGACAGAAGGGAAAGAGAATCCCCGAGAGAATGGAAAAAGTCCTGTCCCAGCACCATCCCCTGAGTGCCCTCTGTGACTGGAGCACGAGCTGGTGCTGAGGGGAGCTGAGGGAACACGAGCTCCTTTTGCTGCCCTGGGCTGGGTTAAACCCCCAGCAATTTGGGAGGCTGCACAAGGAACTCCTGGAGAGGACTTGGCAGCAATGAGGAGCAGCAGGAGTTAAAAGCAAAGCCATTTCTATAAGAACCGCAATTCCTCAGGCTTTCCACATTTTTTTTTTAATGTTCTTGAATAGCAGGGAACGTTGTGGCTTCTGTGGGAAGTGATTCAGGGATCCAGGGATCCAGTGCGACCTTCAATAGGTTCTGGATCAATCCAAAGCATCCGGGGAAATTCACTCCCTCCTGATCCCCAGGTTCACAATCTCACCTCAGCCAATGGAGATTTCCCTTCCCAACCAGCTGGAATTTCATGGGGATTCTCTGGGAGACACTTTTCATTCTGTTCAGGTACTGAAATGACTTTGGGACCTCAATTTTGTTTTATAAGTTGGTTTTTTTTTTTTTTTTTCTGTTGTTCCCGTGCAGCTGCCTTGAACTGCTTGTGACACAACCTGAGCGTTCACAGCTCTCGTCAGGGCCCCTTTTCAGCAACACGTGGAGCCCTCACCCAGAACTCCCACTGGCAGCGATCCCTCCCTCCTGGAATATTTGGAATATCGCAGAACACGCTGTTGAACACGGCTTTAACAGTTGCCCTGACAGCTATTACCCCTAACAAGCCTCCCCTCAAGAACGAGTCGCTTTTTGACCTCCACACACCTGGAGACTTCACCCTCCCGCTGCACCTCTGACCTATCCCCCGATAATTGACGCCGGGCAATTATCAGCAATTTGTTGCCTTTGTTTTCCTTACCACCCAATTATGCAAAGAACAGCGCTGGGATGGAGCTGCTCCTCCGGGGCTGCGGGTTTGTTCCATGCCTGAGTGACTCTGCCAGCCCGGCCCATGTGCAGGAGCAGGAAATGACAATTCAGGGAATTCTGATCCCAGGCAATCTCTGCCGGGTGCCAGAAGGATATTTAATACCTTTTTTATTAACTCCTAAGAGAACCTCCAGCTTGGTGCTGCCTGCTCCCACGGACTGGGGGATATTTCACTTTGCTGTGCTTCTGAGCTTCCTCCCCCTCAGATTCTCTCCAGGAACAAGGCAGGGCTGGGATATTGGCAAATGACAATGAATAAAGCACGTTTTCCAAACCCCAAGGGGATGGGCTCGATCCAAAGCAGGATCACCACGCGGAAGGAGAACCCCTCCATTTTTCACTGAGCACAGGGAGTGGAGCAGAGCTGTGCCCTGGCTGTGTCCACGGTGGATTTTGTGCTTGAATCCATTGGTTTGTCTTTCTCTGTCCATGTCCACCTTGGCTTTTGTGCTTGAATCCATTGGTTTGTCTTTCTCTGTCCATGTCCACCTTGGCTTTTGTGCCTGAATCCATTGGTTTCTCTCTTCCTTTCCGTGCTCTGTGCAGTTCACAGTGCTGAAAGAAGAACAGCTGATCCTGTCCCATCCTGCCCTCTGTGGGTTTTTAACCCACAGAATTTCATCTGCTCCAAAGACAGGGACAAAAACCACTGCAGAAAGGACATTCTGGGCCCCTTTCCCCACCTTTCTTCACCCTGCTCAGATCCATCTGATGTGTCACGTTCAGCATTCTCTCCACCAGCCCCCTCCCAGCCTTGTGACCTCATCCACTTCCCTGACAAAAGATTAGGACACATTTTCAGACGCTCAGGGCTATTTTTAGGCAGCCCCAGAGACACGTGGGGAGGGAAGGGGCAGGGGGACCTTTCTTCGTCGTGGAACAATCTCTGAGTGTGGAGAAACCGCTCAGATTTAACAGCACCGCACGGAATTGCCCTGGGTGAGGCTGGATGAGCTCCATCCGTCTGAGGTGGCATTGCTGGAATCAATTCCCTCTGGGAAGGGGCTGGGAAGGGGCTGCAGGGACTGGAAATGCACAGGGGAGCTCTTTTATCATCACCAGAGGAGGACGTGCTCCATCAGGTGTCCCGAAAATGGAAAGGAGAGCGAGATCAGAGGGCAGACAGAGCTCAGTGCTGTGGGCTGAGAGCCTGGCCAAGGTTCTGCCAGGCTGGGAAGTTCCCCACTCTTCCATGAGCACAGCCCCATCCCAGTGCTGCTCCTCATCCCAACACCAGAGAATGTGGTCCCCTGTCATTCCCTCCCTCTTCTCCAGGAGCTCAGAACTTGGGATTTTCATCAGGTTCTGCCTGAGGAATCAGCAGGGACACAGCGGAGGGTGAAAGACAATTAAACCAAACGCCCCAAATAACACACTGAAGGCATCACCTTTTCTTCCCCCTGAACAACAAAGCCTCGGAATATTCAAAAAGCAGCTCCAGAAAGCCCCTCCCGGCACTGCCCTGGGTGATGTGCCCAAACCCAGAGCCTGCTTCCAGCCACGCCTGGCACTTTTCCACCCAGGAACAGCACATTGGATTGGGGAATGGCTCTTGCATGTCACGCTCGTGGGCATTTGGAGCACGGAGCACTTTGTTACCCAATCCATAAATCCATGAAATACAAGCCTGAGTAAAATCCGAGACATTGTGGAAACCGAGGAGGGCTTGAACGAGCTCCTGGAATAAAACTCGAGCCCCTCCCCAGCCAGAGCAGTATTTTTAGGAAGTCGATTGAGAAATGTTTTCCTTGCTCTATTTCCATGTTTACTGGGAGACAACATTGTTACCCTGGATTGCATCAGAAAACATGGAAACAGCTCGACAAATCGATCCGGCCACGAGTCCTCCGAGGAATTTGCTCCCTGTCTCCAAGGAGTTCACTCAGCACAAACAATGGCAAATAAAGACAAGTGTCTCTCCAGCACATAAATATGGGGATATAGATATGTTAGGGAATTTTGGATGGATTTTCCGGTGGCATAATTCCCCTAAAACACTGGATTTATAAAACTGGAGGATATAATCACATTCAAGTGAAATTTGCTGTATTTTAGAGAAGGGCCCTGCAACTGAAAAAACCACAGGGCCATCCCCTCCCTGGGGCTTTCAGGGTCTCAGCCATTCCAGGGAAGGAACTGGACTCTGCTTCAGTATTCCCTAAGCCCAGAAATCCTTCTGAGGCCTGAACTTGCATCTCCAGCCAGCCAGAATTCCAGGGAATTGATTACCACGCTAATGGGAAACATGGCAGCTTCAAAATGGTTGGTTTGAACTTGGGATCTCTTCAATAACAGAAAGAATAAAAATGTCCAAGCGTTGCCTTTCAGACATCTGAGCGGCCCCTGCGTGTAATCAATTAGAAACCAGCTCCATTCCACAGGAAAATGGCTCTGCCTTAGCCAAAAGATAATTTTTGTCAAAGAGGTGAACTAATTTTTCCCAGGTCAAGCATATCCTGTGACTCCTTCCCTGCTCTCTCTGCTCCTTTACTTTGTCTTCCCAGTTAGTTTCAATTCATTAGTCCAAAACCTGCCTGAAAATGGAATTTCCTCTTAAAAAAAAAATCATTATAAAATGATAATGGGAATTATTCTGACAGGGACAAAAAAGCCCCAACAAAAGGGCAGCAACAACCCTGATATAAATTCATTTGTGTGGAGGGATTTCCAAGCCCTGTTCAGTTTTTGTTTGTTTGTTCGAGAAATTTTAAAAAATATTTTATTTCATTTTTTTTTTCTTTCAATAAAGAGCAAAAAACAACAAACATTATGAGGCTTCCAGGTGGGGCAGGCAGGACGCTGTCAGTGCCACCTCCCCACTGCTGAACCGAATTTTTCTGGCAAAACTGTAGCAATTGTGATTTTGCAAGGAGATCTTTGGTACCAGGAAATTCTCCCGAAGGAAAACGGCCCTGCAGAGCCATTCAGCGAGAGGGGTAACGTGGAATTAGCAGCCAAAGGCTTGCAGGGGGATTTGCTGCAAGGCTGCTTTTGCCATTAGTGACCAAGCAGGAAAATCTGGGAATGAAGGGGTTTAATAACAGTGACCAAGCAGGAAAATCTGGGAATGAAGGGGTATAATAACAGGAATTAATTGCCTAAAGTCAGAGGAAGTGTGGATGTATAAGAAAATAAGAGGTTGTGGCTGTCCCATCCCTGGAAGTGTTCAAGGAGAGGGGCTTGGAGCAACTTTGGAGCAACCTTGGAGCACCCTGGGATGGTGGAAGGTGTCCTGCCCAAACCATTCCAGGATTCTTTGATTCTGTGAGATTTGGCTCTTGCTGGGAAGTCCTTTAGAACTCGACCCCCACAGGAAGAAGTGGCTCATTCAAAACCAGCCTGAAAAATGGGCTCAGAACCTCAGAAGCTCAGACCTTGGCTTTGTAACCGAGGAGCTGAAACTGTTCCTCTTGCTCTCATCAGGATCCTGCCCGTTTCAAAGCCGAGGAAGCAGAGCCAGGGATCAAACACAGCCAGAGCTGCAGCGGTTCAGCCCCAACACAACGAACAGGACCCCCAAATGTGCCCCTGCACCCCACCCTCCCAGGCCACCCTGCGGGGCCGGAGCTGCTCCCGGCTGGAAGTGGCTGCTGTTCCCGGAGCTTCCCGCTGGGAATGGGGTCTGAGCAGGCACCGGCTCTAGCAGCAGCCCGGGGCTGTTCCTAGAGGGGTAATTAGGGAACACAACAGCGTCCAGAAGGAATTTGTTCCTCCTCCACCCTGTACGTGGCAGACGCTCTGTGAGGACACCCGGCTTCACTTTTTCACCTGAATCAGAACAAAGTGTTTTTTGCTATTCTCTCTCGTGTTTCCTCCTCCTCCTCCCTTCTCCACCCCTTTCTCCGTCCTTATTTTAATCTACAAACCAGCAATGGGGCTGCAGGCGTCCTGCCAGGGCACAGCTCGCATCCACCTGGCAAACGCCGGGCTCCTTCTCTTGGATCCAATTAAAAACCAAGACAAAAAGGAAGAGCCAGGAGGTCATTTTGGAGCCAAGGCATCCGCCCAGGGTGTCCAGACTTTGTAGGAATTAAATTTATGGGAACTAAAGACTCCCATCACTCCCTTGCTCTTTCTCTTGCTCAGGAAGATGTTTTTATCACCCTTGAAACTGGGGTAAAAATGTTTTAAAAGGCTGAAATGATGAATACTAATAGCATTAATTTTCTTTTTGCTTAATAAATAAGATGGAAATAATTTAGAAAAGTGCATTTTAATGCATTAACAGCTTTTATTTCTGGTCTAACAACTGAGTGAGAAGTGTTGGGACGGACTTCAGGACACAGAGTCTCCGGGGCTCTCAAATCCAGCAGCAGCAGCACATCATCCATCAGCTCATTCCCAACTGTCCTTCCCCCAAAAAACCAATCATATTTTAACTGAGCACTTCGCAGCTCCAACTGAGGAACCTGGGAGTTGTTACTCACACCCTAAGGGCCTCTTCAAGTGCGACAGAGACCCACCAGCAAGTCCTGGCAGCAGGGTGGCTGAGGGGATCCTTTCCCTGAGCCAGATGTGCAGCTCTGAGTTGGATCCTTTATCTCAGCCAGATGTGCATCTCTGTCTGGGATCCTTTACCTCAGCCAGATGTGCAGCTCTAAATTGAGATCCTTTACCTGAGCCAGATGTGCAGCTGATTGGGATCCTTTACCTGAGCCAGATGTGCAGCTCTGAGTGGGACCCTGCCTTTTACCCACCCTCCCCATGTCACTGTCACCCACCCCTGCTCCTGGCACTGATTTCCTGTCCCCAGTGCTCCCCACTCTGGCACTGTGCCGTAGGATTTGAGTGCTGCCATTTGTCAGCTCCCTCGAATTCCTCTTTTCTCCTCCTTTCAGCCCCCAAAGAGCAACTCCAGCACATTTCAATGGAAGCTGGATGAACAGAGCCTTGAACACATCCCTGGCACGCTCCCTGCAGTGAAACTTCCCTCCCGTAGCTCAGGTGAAGCCCTGACCGCCTTCATTTCCTTGTCAATAAAAGCAAGGCGGGACTGACATCCCTCCAAGGGCAGCATGAAGAAAGCAGCGCTTCTTCAAGCGGCAAACTCCTTTGGGAAGGGAAAAACGCCAGGTTCTGCCACTGCTGAGCTGCTGGGATCACTCGGCAGGGATGGAATGGGGACAGCCCAGACCTTCCGTGTGCCACAAGCACTTCCAGTCCGGCCTGAGGCTCCTGCTCCATTCCAACCGTGGGCAATCACATTAATTAATGATTAATGATGATAGGGCTCTTGGAAACTTTTTTTTTTTTTTTTTTTTTTTTTTAGCCAAGCATCACACTCGCAAATGACTCAGAGGAGTCAGTAAACACTGGTCCCCAGCCAGCAGTTACAATGCAAAGGAAGCAGCCTGACTTCAGAGGATTGTTGTCGGCACTCCGGGGGAATTAGGGATACCCATTGGAATGCAATTACAAGCCCCGGGCTGCGCCGGGATCAGCCCGCGGCGGATCAAAGCTACTGTTGAGCAATAATCGGCAATAATCCGGGCCCAAGCGTGCATCACTCGCTTCTTCTGGGATGCTGGAGAGCTGAAAGCGAGGAGGAAGTTGAGCGTCCAGAAAACAATCACCAGGAACCACAGGAGAGCAGATAAATGTGGGAGAAATCAGAGCATTTCTGTGCTCCCCGGTGTCACAGCTCTTTGTTTAATAGCCGGGGTCATTCCCTCGTTCTGGAGGCAGCGATGAGCACTCAGAGCACGCAGGAGCTTTTGCTACACAGCACAGAACCACTCCCAAGCATCTGGAAACATCCACAGCACTTCCCACATCCAAAGCTTCGCCCTTCGCCTTCATTCCCTCCCGAAGAACGACCAGAACTCCTTTTACCTGTAAGGTTTTCATCGTGACCCTCCCCCAGATGTGGCTGTAGCCACCAAAGGACTGAGATAACCTGGTGAAAACAGCCCCCCTCCTCAAAGCAGGGGTGAGGGGAGGTTGGAAAATGCTGGGGAGTGACTCACTGCATGTCCAGACAACCACACTGGACCAAAGAAGGTGTCAGACATCACCTAATAGTGGAAATTAGGAAACCCAGATAAGATAAGTGCAAAGGGACTCGGCAACTCTGCGAGTTGCAACAGCCCAGAAGTCCAAAAAGAAGACGAAATAAGGACCCCAAAATGAAATGACGCGAACCTGAGGAAGCCAAACAAACCAGCAAAACAGGACAGAGCTCCCGGATGATGCCCTGGAATTCTGCCTCCCTCGTGGAGCCTTTCCCAGTTCCTTTCCATGCTGGCTGCCCCTTATCTGGGCAGCAGCTCATTTTAAAGGAATGACAGAAGGGGTGAAATAAATGTTGGCTCTTTCCAGCGTCCCCAGGTCGCAGCTGGCAGCCTGCAGGGGAAGGTGGCACCACAGGGGACCTCACGGGTGTTGAGGGCAGGAAGAAAATGTGGCACTACAGGGTGCCAAACCCAACCTCCTGTGGCCAGGGAGGATGCCGGGGCACAGTTTGCAAGGCTGAGGGTGTCAGCCCTGGTACGTTGTCCAAACCTGGGTTATTTATAGTAACCCTCCCTAAAATGCTGCTTGGAAAAGGTGATTTTGTGTTCTGTCTGGAGTGTCCCTGGGGCTGCTGAATCCTGGGAGGATAAATGTCCTTTATCATCTTGCAGCAGCACTTTAACACCTCACAAGGAAAATAAACCAATAAAGAATAAACGACGAAGGGGTTTATTTCAGTGCTACACTTTTCATGCATTCTCTGTGTTGAACAGCCCCAGTTTCAGTCCTATTTTCCCCCATAATGCTCAAAATTCAGCATCTTTTCCAGACACCTGGAGCTGTGGATTCCAGCTCTGCATTGCCATGTTCCTCCATCGCAGGTACTGAGGTTTGGAGGATCAGGAACCTGGCACGAGCAATATTTAATAAATTCCCTCCCTTCTCATCATCTGTAATCCATTCTGAACGGCTGCTGGGTGCAACCTTGAGAAGTGTTTTGCCAGAGAACATGAAGATTTTCCAAAACTAAATATTAATTCCAGTGCCCACCAATGTTTCTACTGACAAAATAAACCAGGGAGAGCACGGGGATGGAAGGGCAGGGAGATCCTGGGATGATCCTGCAGCTTCTTGGATTTTCCACTCCTTTTAGCACAGAACCCCAAATCCCCAGCATTGTGCTTTTTGCCATTATTAAATCCAAGTTTTCCACTGGTGCAGAATTTAATACTGCATCACTGGAAGCGGAATCATGGGGGAAATCGTGTTTTCTTTACCTTTCAGATACAATAAATAGATAAAGCAGTTAAAAAGGAAAAGTTATTCATAGAACCAAAGGCTCCAGTTCAATACAGCCAAGACAATGTACTGTGAGACTCAGATCTGGAAAAGAGATATCAGCACAAACGTGCCCCAGCCAAAGTTAATATTTGCACAAAAATGGTGACTCATATAAAGTGGGATTTCCTCTCCTGGCCACTTATGGGATATCAGCTGTGTCTCCATCGAGTTTGATGCCACAGATTTCAGCTGAGAGTGAAAAATGCTCAGCTCAGGTAAGGGAGCTTTTATTTTTGGGCCTGGATTCTTCCTCTGTGCCCAGCTTCTGAAATGTGGAAGGAATTCTGGATACTCCTGTCACCCAAAATTCCACCTCGTGGTAGTGCTTGACTCTTTTGACGATGCAGCCGCTTCCTGATCCCAGTTATCCCCCCAGGAATGCGACGTGGAGCAACACACCAGTTCCACACCAAAGTTCTCAATTTAAAGTTCCCAGGTAAGAGCAGAAAACACCTCAGGAAAAATAACACTCCAGATTTCTGCCCTTTTCCTAAAGCACACATCGAGTTCTAAGCTGTGTAAGCTAAAGGGAGGCACTTCAGAGCGACTGGAGTTTGCTCCAGGCTCGATTTTGCTGAGTTAGTGAAGAGCTTCTCAAGGTCAGCGAGGTGGGACATTCAGCAGATCCACCTCACAATGTTCTGGAAGACACCTGGAGGTGTTAAAAACATTCAGGAACACATCAGGCAAAATCCAAATCCAGATGCTGGACCAGAAGTCCAACTACACCCATTTAATTTCCTTCTGACTCTGAACTTTTATAAATTCGTTATCACCGAATGTGTTTTATTCAGTCTGTGAGGAGTCACTGGGCTTTGCCTGCTCCTCCTGCAGCTCACAGGATGCTCCAGGAGCTTTCTATCCAACTGCATCCACGGAAGGGGACGATAAATAAATGCAAAGGAAACCACTGCTGCAGGCGAGGAACGTGTTTCACCTAAAACCACAACAGCTCTGGGGATGTTCAGTGGCAGAAACAAAAACAAGCTGCAAACCTGCTCTTGCTAGCTCAGGAGTAACTTCAGAAATTCAGAATCTGAGCCTAAATAAAAAGACAAACCCCTGCTGGGAGGTGCTGTGGGAGAAGCTCCATTCCTGGGTCTGACTGCACATTTACCTGCTCGTTAATATTCTGGATTATCCCGAGCAGGCACAATTTTTTCCAGAAGCACGGAGGGTCTGAGGGCTCAGCCTGCTGCTCTCGGCGCCGCGCAAACCCCGGGTCACCGTTAAAAAAAGCACACGATGCATTTCATCGTGTCGATATGGAAAGAGTAGGATTTATTAAAAGCACCTAGATAAGTTCCAGGCCTTGCTCCCATTAGCTTCCAGCGGTGACTCACAAGCCGGTTTTATGAACTGTCTGGAAAAATCCCTTTGGGATCTGACTGCATCTCGAAGCACGTTTTGTAAATGTGACCTGCTGCAGGCTGATTCCCTCGGGGATTTTAGGAACAACAGCAATGTACCAAATAAACCCGGGATACCCCAGCCTGTGGCAGGCACAGCGCCCATCCACTTCTTAATTATTTTCATTTCTGATGCTCTTTTTGTTTACATTCTTGTGAAAACCCACTGGGCTCTTTACTGTTTCATTAGCTGTCCAGACTGTGCTGCAGGTAAATACGGGGGACTTTAAAATGGGAATGAACACAGTGTGGGGGGGAAAAAAAAGGCAAAGAGCAGAAAATATCGAAGGTGTTGTTTCTGCTGCCCTGAGCCTCTAAAGCGCTTGGTCAATTTATGCCGTTATTTAGGCAAGTGTTCCTGTAAGTGCTCAGCCAGGAGGCCCCTAGAGATCATTTGAAGCGGGAGAAGGGTGCTTGGAAGGAAGGACTGGTCAGGGCTGGAGCTCCTGACACGGATTTTATTCCTTAAACGCAGCCCCGCCCCCGGCCCCGCTCCGCGCCTCGCCGCCGCCATCTTCCCGGCGGCGAAACGCCGAGCGCTGATTGGCTGCTGCGCCGCACGGCGACCAATGGGAGGGCGCCTCTCTGTTGCCATGGCAACGACGTACGAGCGCGGCCCAGGGGCCTACTCGGAGTTGCAGCGAGTTAAATGCGAATTATAGCGCAACTGAGGAGTTCTAGCTGAATTATAACCGAATATAACGAGTTCTACCCGAATTATAACCGAATATAACGAGTTATACCCGAATTATAACCAAATATAACACGTTATACCTGAACTATATCCGAACTATAACGAGTTATACCCGAGTTATATCTGAACTATAACGCGTTATACCCGAACTATATCCGAACTATAAGGAATTATAGCTGAATTATAACCGAACTATAACGAGTTATACCCGAATTATAACCGAATATAACGAGTTATAGGTGAATTATATCCGAACTATAACGAGTTATACCTGAATTATAACCAAATATAACGAGTTATAGGTGAATTATAACCGAATATAACGAGTTATAGGTGAATTATAACCGAATATAACGAGTTATAGGTGAATTATATCCGAACTATAACGAGTTATACCTGAATTATAACCGAATATAACGAGTTATAGGTGAATTATA
>VXAC01007375.1:79777-178885 GCA_013399225.1 Rhipidura dahli
GGAAAAGAAAAAAAAGGAAAAAAAAAATAAAAGGAAAAAAAAAGGGGGAAAAAGGAAAAGAAAGGGAAAAAAAGGGGGAAAAAAAGGGGAAAAAAAGGGGGGAAAAAAAGGGAAAAAAAGGCGAAAAAAAGGGAAAAAAGGGAAAAGAAAAGGGGAAAAAATGGGAAAAAAAGGGAAAAAATAGGGGAAAAAAAAAAAGGAAAAAAAAAAAAGGACAACTCCCCTGTGACACACTCAGCGAAGCTCAGATGGCTCCGCTGTCCCCTCCAAGGCCGTGCAGCCTCATTACATCCCTCGGAATGGTTTTTAAAGGCTGCAGATGGAAGAGCAGTGACATTTATCACTTGCAAATGAGGGCCCTGCCGTCACCTCCGAAGGAGAGTTACGTTCTGTAATCCCCATTCCGGGGTATTTTTCTGCTGACTTTATACCCGGAGTCTCAGGGAAAAATGAGCTCCCTGTGCTGGCTTTTATTGCTGCAGGGCTTGGAGTGGCTCCCCCGAGGGTGGATGTGGAGCCCCCCAAAATCTCCGTGGGGCTGTTTTAACTCGCGCACGTCACCTGGAACCAGCAGAACTCCACCTCTGCTCTTCCACCTCTCCGCAAGGAATTGTTTCCCCCCCGATGTTTGGCCCTTCTCGGACGAGAATTTTATTGTGTTTGTTCCACCTACAGCTGTGCTGGGCCAGCCTGGCAGGTTGAGGTTTGATTTGAGGCAGACAAAGCTTTGACTCCGGAGTTTTAGTAAAAAAATGATAAAAGTGTTTGAAATCAGTCCATCACTGGGGAGTGGGGCCGGTTTCTGCACTGAGAACCAGCATCAGCTGCACGGGGAAAGATGATTTATCAAGAATGTTTGATCTCTCTTATAAAGAACATTATTGCCCTGCTCAGGCATTCATTTATGTTTTATTCGCTCTTTTTTTTTACTCGGCGTGACGTCTCCAAATGGATGGGAGGGAGGAAAAAAGGGAATGAGCAGCACTGTGAGGGAACATAAAACACTGAGCACTATTGGAGTGCTGGTGTGAAAACAATCAGAGCTGGGCAATTCAGGAAGAGTCACCAGATAGAAAAGTTTGGAAGGCAAAACGTGGGATTTGCTTTATCCTTGCAGCTGCTTTGTGCGGAGCTGCAGGGGTTTTAGTGGCTCAGGTGATTCCTCCTGCATCATTTTTGTAAAAAAGTCTCAAACTGATCTACACAGGAAGTAATTGTTATGGCTCGCTGTCTAGATCTGGAAAACGAGGAGAAAGATTCATGTGGAACAAAAATTTTAGGCAATTTAGGAAATTCTGAGCATTCTGGCTCCTCTTTTTCCCTTTTGACTGTAAAGGAACTGCGTTCCCCAAAATACCTGAGCAGTGTGAGTCCCCTACCCTGCGAAGAGTTGCCCAAAGCTTGGTTCCAGTGGTTCCCAGTCCCTTCAAAATGAAAATCCCTTGTCCTGCCACTGGGCTGTGGGGAGAGAGAACTGGAGAGTGGAGAAGAGAAAGCCCCAGCAGCTCCACTCATGGGGGGGATGCAGCCCCTGCCAAGTGTCATTATGAAAATTCTTCCTTTTCATACGATATTAAACTCTCCTCTTGGCAGGTCCCCTGATGCAGTCGGGTGTTTTTAGTGAAAATACACGAGGCACTGAATTCTTTAACCTCAGTTCATTTCTCATTATATGACTCCGTTAATAGTCCTGGGAAATACAGAAAAAAAAAACCCCAGTGCCGTGGCTGAGCTCAGTGGGGATCTCTGCCTGTTTAGGGTGGCCCTTGGCAGTGAGGGAGCAAAGAAGAGGCAAAAATATTTTTGCAATGGGAAGAAGGCTCAGAAAGAGTTGATTTTTCTGAATTTAATTCGGCATTGGAAGCAAGGCCATTTGGAGCTCATCCTCCTTTTTAAGTGTCCGGGATTTGAGGTTTGAATCGTTGTCGAATAAGTGCTAATTAGCAGTTCTGGGTTTGGTTCTGCCCCAAATTCGAGATTTTATTCACATCTAAGAGAAAGTTGACATGGATTAAACGAGGATTTGCCCCCAGGAAGTTCCTGCCCATCAGGCAGAACCACAGTGAGTGAGAAACTCACAAATTTGTTTGTCACAAATATAAATCAGAGATGTGAAAGGACACATGGAAGTGTGACAGATCCCAGTGCCCTGCAAATGGGAGTCAACAGAACTAACGTGAGGGTGTTTCAAATACACCTGCTCTTGCTTGTTCTCAGCAGCAGGCTCACTCTGTACTTTCTGTTTTATTTTTGTCCCCTCATTTTGCTTTTAGTGGCTGAAGTCACCAATGAAAACTGGGCAACTGCAATAAATTTATTGCTTATGACCATAAGAGTAGCTGCAGGAGACTGGATGGTGATTTATGATGGTGGGGCTATAAATTTTGGTCCTATCTCCTGGTCTGGGTGTATTTCATTCAAAAATATTTGATTAATAATGATTTTTTCCCCCCCCCAAAAGCCACTCGGTCTTTAGTTTTAATTCATCAACCAAAGAAGTAGAAAATTCATCAAAAACTCCCGTTGAACGTTGTGTTGGTTGCAGGTGAGCCATGTGCAGGACCTCTTGACCAGGAACTTTGGCACAGAAGCGTGAAGAATGAAGGCAGGAGGTGGAAGGGTTTGCTCAACGTTGGGCAAAAATCTGTGGCACGGGTGGAAAACCATCCCTGGAGATGTTTGCCCGGCCCCTGCCATCATTCCTCCCTGGCTTCTCAAGCCACTACTGAATTTGGAGGTTGCTGTCAGATTCTGTCACCCAGCTGTGTCCTCACCCTGCGAGGCCTCGGCATTCCCGGGCTGGGAATCCAGCTGGGAATCGGGATCAGGGAGCTTCGCTCACCCCGAGCTCCTCTGGATCCTGCCTCCAGCAAAACCAGTGCTCCTCCAGCATCTCTTCCAATTTCTGCTCCCGCTGCCTCTTGCAAGTGGTTGTTCTGAGCCTGTACAAACTAAACAGATGTTTAAATGCTCTCTCACTCTTTATTTATTTATTTTTTTGTTTTTGTTTTATTTTCGTCCCCTCCATTTTGCTTTTAGTTCGGACCACGACAGCTTTAGGTTGGGAGCTTTTCAGAGCATTCATGGCTCCGCTCACAGCACCTCAAGGCAACCTCTATTTGCCCATATCTCCAGGAGCAGCAGGAAAAAAAGTTCCATTTTCCAAAAATTCCTCCCACTTCCTCTTCCCTGCGTGTGCCTCTAACCGCTGCTGTATATGCAGTTAATTGAAATGGTGTTTGTTTTATCTTGAATAACCTTGTAATTGATTGAGGTGGTGGACAGCAAGACTCCAGAGTCATTTACATACCTGTGCACGGAGCAGTCATTTCTGGGAGCCTTTCCACTGCTTTTTTTTTTTTTAAAACATTTTTTTCCCCCCACTCCTGAAGAACTATAGTGGCCTGTCTGTGCGTGTTTGCATCCATCTATAGATCCTCGCCTCCATCCTGATCTCCCCACAGTCCATTCACTCTGGCTGCCACTGTCCATTTGCTGTTCCTTGGGATCTTATGTTACCTGGGCTGGGGAGGCTCCTGGCACTCTTCCCTGCGAAAGAAAAACAGCCCCGTTTGGGGAGTGCTCGCTCCGCACAAGGCCCCGATTGTGTGCGAGGGCCCAAAAAGTAACAAATGCACTTTAATTATGTTGGATGCTTGGTGGCTGGCTTTGCAAATCTTTTATTTGTTTTGAGAAGTGCCCCAGCAGCAGCAGCAGCAGCAGCAGCAGCACTAAATTTTGTGTGCATTTGGGGAGCCTCACGGGCTTGGGCGGGGGGGAGGGAGGACGGGCTAATTAACTGGGCTGCTGTCAAGCTAATAAACTAATGGAGAGCTTAAACAAATACAAAAATAAAGGAAGTAGACATGATGGGGAAAAATAAAGTGACTAGACATGAAGTCTTGTGAGGTGCATTTCCAGCCTCCATGAAAAGGTGGCCGTGGGCACCCGGAGTCCTGGGGATGGAGTTTTCTGTCTCCTCGTTCAAGTGCCCCTTTTAGGAGGCAAAGGTTTAGCAGATCTCTCCAGGAATGAGTAACGAGAGAGGAGCTTTTCCCATCCTGCCCAGAAACCAATTCCAGCTCATCAGGGTTGTTCATTTTGGAAAAGAGTCAGATTCACATTCATGGGACAGAGGGGAGTGGAAAGCAATCAATGTTTAAATCTTCTCTTTGCCAGGCCGAGATGTTACATAAGGCTGAGGAAAATGTTTTATTATCCCAGCTAAGCCTGAAGTGTCAGATACTGACGGCGTTTCGGAGACAGGATACTGGGCTTGATGGTCCAATAGTCTGACTCAGGCTGACAGATTTTCTCTCCCGCCCTCTCAGATTATTACTTGTTCTTTTTTGGTCCATTAGGTAGGAGGTGGTTTGAAATTCAGAAAGGTTAAAGCAGCACACGCCTTACTTTGGGACTGGGCTGGAAGGAACCTCCCAGTTCTGCTCATCCTGGGGCACCAGACAAATATAGATCTTTGCTCATCTGATTTCTCAAGGCCTGCAGCTCCCATGATCTCATCCCGAGCTGGTACACGCTGCCATGGGGCACTACCTGTGCCCAGGCTCCTTGGCTTTGTCTCATCCTTCTTTGGCTCAGTGTTATTCCATGAGACTTTAGGGGATCATATCCCAGTTCCACTGAAGTTTGCAACCCTGTTATCACTTCAGGGAGTACTGCTTGTTCTACCTGCATTTTCCAAGGCTTATCTCAACTCCAGAGTTTACTTAAAAACTCTCAGGGCTTTCAAATGTTGTTGAACACTCAATTATCTGACCCGGTGGTTAACAAAACACACGGTGCTCCGTGTTCCTCTCTGGCAAAATATTTACCAGCCAATATCTGTGTTATTTGGCCACCTTTGCTTATCAAACACAGAGAGGCTTGTGCTCAACAAACCGAGGGAGCCATTGCTGGATAAGAGCTCGAAACCCATCTTTTCAAAGGCTAAAGAAGGGAAGTTTTGCATTTGGAGAGCAGCAGGAGATGATGGGTGGTCCCAGGCAGCGTGGGACACGTATGGCTGGGATGACACAGCCCTGGAGCCAGGCCAGGCTCGGCATGGAGCAGGCAGCCAACATCCCAGACCTCCTGCAAAAGCATTTGACTGCCCCCTGATTTCCCTTTCATTTCCAGGGTGAAATATCAGCCCAGAGCTGATCAACCCCGGCTTTGATGGCACCTCCTGAGTGTGACAGCGAGGCAGAGGAGCACAAAGATTTCATGGTCTCAGAACAAAACAATCCAACCACATTTTTCAGCACTTATTTTCTTGCTGGAGATCTCTGCGTGGCCTGGTGGTTTCTTTTAAACTTGGAAAGGTTTGAAAGGCGGTGAGGTTGATTCTTACAGCCCTCCTCACTCATTCTCTGGGGTGTTCCAGACAGATTCTGGGGCCTGTTTCAGTCTGCCCAGAATCCCATCCCCTGCAGCCTTCCTGAATCCAAAGATTTCCTTCAGGAGTGTGGTGGTGAAGCCTCAGGCAGAGGCAGCAATCCCACAGAGAGCTGCTCCAAAGATTTGGAAGGAGAAAGAGAAACCAGTGGGAACCTTTTCCAGGAAGAAGGTTGATTTTGTGTGTTTGTTGTCATTTCTAAAGCACTTCAGGCCAGCTCTTGATGAATAAATCTGAATTCATTCTCTTGGCTCTGGGAGCAGATTTTGGTTGCCTTTGGTTACTGCTGTGCTCGAAGATGCTGAGACACCACACAGATGACAGGCACAGGCGTCACTGGAACAGAGGAGAAGCAAAACTTTCCATTTCACTCTCAACAAAAGCTTTCATCTCCCTCAACCCAAACCTCGGAATCTTTTCTTCCCTCAAAAGCTCTTCCCAACCTCCCATCCCACCACGAAAGACAGGGAAGAGCTGGACTGTGCCCATTACTCATTGCAGGGTCATTTACCATCATCGCTCTGCTCCTGTTGCTCAGGAGCTCCTTTGCTTGCAGCCCCAGCCCTGTCTCATCCTCTGTGGCTGCATCCGTGGGGAATCTGCCATTCCCCATCCCTTCCATGTGCCCAGCTGGAATCCAGTGGCCTGGACAGAAGGAAAAGGGCTTTGGTCAGTGTTTTTTGAAGCCACTAAGGAAGTTTTATCTTCAGGATAAAATTTCATCTTCAGGCTGGGTGATGAATATTCAAACTGAGCTGGGAGCTCTTTATTGAAACCCCCCAAAAATAACAAAACCCAAATAAAAAAAATTAAAGGCATCAAACAACATGGAGATAATTTACACTTTTCAATTGCAAAAAAATTTAAAGGAATTTAAAACCTCATTTTAATGGGGAGATTTGAGATTAGAACTTGGAATTGTTGCTGATGGAAAGGTTTGGGTCGTTAGGAATGGCAGCAGGAAGAATTGTTTGTCAGGAATGTTGTATTCCATCCACAAATCCTCCTGAAACCAGGCTCCCTCTCCACTCCTGACCCCAAATATCCATCCCTTGTGTGGGGTGGTTAATGGGGTGTACCTGGACCTGGGATCAGAGTAGGAGATGTGGCTCAGCAGTAGAACAGTGGACAAGGAATTAAAAATGATCGACTCAGCCACCAGCTGAAGGTCCTTGCTCAGTCACTGGGTGCTTTTATCAGCAGTTTTAGACCATCCAAGATACTGAATTAACTCAGTTTTTCAGTACAACCTGTCCCTCTGCCACGATTTAACTGCACTCACAGCAAAAAGATCTTCACGAGGAGGTTTTGGGGTGTGCTTCTCACCTTTTCCCTCAATGCAGTCTGCTTCCAGTCTGTCTATTGTGGGCTTAGACAATAAGCAAACAATATTTTTTATATTTATATAAAATATTATATAAATTTGTATTTCTATAAAATTATAAAAATTATATTTATATAAATTTATGTATGTTTATGAAAAGACATCATCTTCCCATTTCCCTGGGCTTTGTGCTGGATAAGGGACAGGTGGAGGAACAGAGAGACTGAGCCAGAAGTGAGCAGCACTTGAGGGTTTTGTGTGTTTGCTTGTGCAACCAACTACAAGAGGTTTTAGCCTGTTGGGATAAAAAACTCCAATGAAACTGGGAAACAGCAGTTCCAGGTCTGTTTGCTCTCAGTGTTTTTGCTTTTTCTGAAGACAGCTGATATTTTGAAGCATTTATCTCAGCTCTCTTGAAATCAATGGACAGACCCTGCTCCAGGCACTCTCAGATATTACACTATCTCCACAAGAGAATCAGTGTAGTCACTAAAAAGTTGTTAAAAAAAACCACATTCAGACTTTTTTTTTGCTGTTGTTGTTTATTTTTTAAAAATTTATTTTAAAATTTATTTACACATAAATTGTTTTTATGTTGCAAAAATTGCAAAAAGTGGCTGTTGGTGTGCAGATCCAGCCTGGAGATTTCCAGCTTGAAAACACAGATCAGCATTTCGTCTTGCAGTCAGGCACAGATAAAATTCCAGCGTGTAACACTTCATTTAGCAGGGTATTAACCCCTGGGGAGTGCAGGGGAGCCCTTCTGTGAACAAAACTCCTCAGTGTGGAGCAGGTAAAAATATCTCTGCAGGATTTTTCCCCCTGTGTGTGACAATGGTGAGAAGGTGACCAGCCCAGCTCCAATCCGTTTGTTTAATTTGCTGGGAATTAATCAGAGCACCCTGGGATTAATAATTACTTAATCAAATAATCGCTTCGTGACTCCAACACTTATCTTTTTTTTTTTCCCCCTCCGAGCAGGCTGGAAATAAGAGCTGTGAATATGTAAATTGGAACTGATTAGAGGATTAAATTTCACTCTTTTTCTTTTTTTTTTTTTTTTTTTATTATTTGGAATAAAAACAGCCTGCAGATCCCTCCAAGCCAAGCCGTGTCTCTGAATTACAACAGCAGCGCCTGTCGGCTGTGATAATTTCACTTCATTAAGTCCCAGATATAAATAGGAAAAGGGTTCTTATTTTTTTTCCGTGCACCACCTTTAATAAGCAGGGCCTGGAAACACAGGGGTTATTGATCCACGCAGCCATAGGGCCTTCCCCAGCCTGTGGAGCAGGGCAGGAGGACCAACCCCTTCTACCTGCTGCCTTCTGCAGCCCGGGGACAATCCAGCTCTGTTGGATCCCCTGGAAAAGCTGCGGCAGGAAGGGCCAAAAAAGCCTTGGAAAAGTGGAAGTGCCCCAGCAAAGCAAAGTGCAATGGTTCGATAGCCCTGACAGCAAGAAATGCCAGTGGGGATTGCAAGGGGAGGAATTGTTCTGGTGGCCCCCAAATAACTCCCTGGCAGTGCTGAGCATCCTTCGTGCCCACGAATCCACAGGGAAGGCTCGTGCTGAGCATCCCTGGAAATCTTCCTGTCACGGCAAGGCCATGATTTTAAAAAGTCCTGTGCACAGCTCAGAATGTGCCCTGCCAGGAGGAGTTTTCACCAGGCCGTGCTCTCCTGTCAAGGAGGGTTTGCATTTCAGATTGTCTGGAAATCTGAGGGATCCCTGCTCTGGAGTAGGGAGCTCACACCCTCATCAGGAAAGTTTCCCTTTCCCTCATGATTTACAGATTTCTAGCAGGACATTTAAGGCTAAAAGTTCTTTAGTGAAGTTCAGGAAAGAATTCAGAGGCAGAACAGAACCATTATTTTCTCAGAATTTAGGGATTCTATTATTCCATTTCGTACATTTGGGAATGACTCCCAGCTAAGGACACAGAATAAAAAGAAGTTCCTAATCTTGCACTAAAAATTTCGCCATGAATAAAAAGAAGCATGAGGGTGGGGGATTGCTGGTGCTACGAGCAGCTCCTAAGGACAAATGTTGTCACATCAGGGTGGATGTAGAGTGAAAACGAATTCCAAGGGTCTTGTCTTCATCCCAATTAAAAGCCACAAAAAGTCTCTGGGGAACGTGGCCGTGGCCACACGTGGATCCCAACCTTTCTCTGCCCAGGTGTCAGCAGGAATTTCCCTGGATGTCAGTGGATTTGCAGCTACCAGCTCACCTCTGGAAGGAAATAAGAAAGTGTTCCCTCCCCTCAAAGCTTCTGGAGCTCAGATTTTCTTTTTCTCTGGTGAATGAGCCTTGGGAAGGCTGACAGCTTTGGGAGAGAGGTGCTAACCGAGGAGTGGGGAATGTGGAGGAGCTGTGCAAAGGGAGACACTGAAAGCATTAAAATGAAATCTCTCCCTTTAGCTAAAGGAACCAAACATTACAATAAAGCAGCCTCTGCCCTACAAGCCTTGAGCAATTCTGATGAATGCAGAGTGCTGTAATGAGAATTTTCAGGGAGAATTGATCCTGATTCTGAGGTGACACAATGGAATAACCAACCTCCAGCACAGATAGGCTGAGATTGGATTATTCCTTTCCATGGCCTGCTGGAAATCAGGAATAATCCCAACCCACCTCTGATGCCAAGCAGGAGTTTATCCAGCAGCGTGCAGAGGGAATTCCAGGAGGAGAAATGGAACCACAGAATCATGGAATAGTTTGGGTGGGGAGAGACCTTAAATCCATCCAATTCTACCCACACCTTCCACTACCCCAAATTGCTCCAAGCCTCATCCAGCCTGGCTTTGGACACTCCCAGGGATCCAGGGGCAGCCCCAAACCCTTGACTGGATGCTAACATTGTGTAAATTGGAGTTTGAAAGCTTTAAGTATTTTTTTCCCGTTGCCCCACACATGGGGCTCGTTAGGGAGCTCCGACTGCTCCAGCGGTTCTTAAGGATTTAGGAGGAATTGCAATTCAGGAGTGAGAACTTAGGCACTTCAACTAATTCTTATAAGCACCTTGTGGGTCGTGTGTGCGTTTCACAGACATTTTCTGGAGAACTTGGATGGTGATTTCCTGAAAAAAAAAAAGAAAATAGGGGGAGAAAAAGCCTTGCTGTGAAAGTGCAGCGCTGCTCAGAGAAACCTTGATGCCTTTTCCAGCATTCCCAGGTACTTTCGGGCTAGGTGTGCTTGAAATTGAAGTCCAGGAATTAGAGAACACAAACTTCATTTATTTGGGGGCAACTGGAAAACGTGATTGCGTTTCCATGGAGATGGGGTGATTTCCTTTCCCACAATTCAAGTCTTTTCCACAGGTCCTGTTTCATTCTGCTCACCCTCATGTTTTGTTGAGGAGAAGGGTTTTTGGGGGATTTTGATCTCAAGAGTTGGCCGAGCTCCAGGCAGAACAATGAAAAAGTGGTAAATCACTTTAATAGATACAGCACGAAGGGAAAAAAAGAAGGCAGAGAAATGAAGGGACTGAAATCCAGCAGTCCCAGCACATCCATCAAACATGGAATACTCTTCTTGAGGAACAGGAGGACTCTCCAGTGAAATACAGAGCAGAACTGGGATGCTGTTAGAGGGGCCCTGATGCCCAAGATGCCAATCAGATTTAATGATAAAAACCACATTTTGATATTTTCTCCAAATTGTGGTGCTGGGAATGGTCACATTTGTAGAATCATGGAATGATTTGGGTCGGAGGGACCTTAAAGATCATTTAATTCCACCCCTGCCATGGGCAGGGACACCTCCCACTGTCCCAGGCTGCTCCAGCCTGGCCTTGGGCACTTCCAGGCATCCAGAGGCAGCCACAGCTCCTTTGGGAACCTCTGCCAGGAACTCCCCACCCTCACAGGGAAGGTTTCCTTCCTGCTTCACCTGTGTCTTACAGCTGGGAGTTATTTACACACAGCTTATTTGCTGTGCGTTATTTACACACAGCTTATTTACGGTGTGTTATTTACACACTGATTATTCACTGTGTATAATTTACACGCTGATTATTTATTGTGTGTTGTTTACACACAGTTTACAACACTTGGGTGGCTCTGGCTGCTGTGATGCAGCTCCTGGCGATGCCAGAGGTCTGTAGCAGGTGCCGCAAAGTCAGTTCGGTTGTTACATTAAATCCAGAGCATGCCCCTCTCAGCAAACCTGAAATGGGTTTGGAATAATTTTTAGCCATGTACAAGGGACCAGAAATTACAGTGTTTCAGTGGAGAATAGTTTTATTGAAGACTTTCTTTTTTTTTTTTTTCCCCCTCATCTCTGCTCGAAAAGCACAGCATACACAACCTTTCTCCTCCAAAGCTGATAAATGGTTTAGCCATTATTTAAAGTTTGGGAAAAGGCAGCTACAGAAATAACATTTTAATGTATTCCAGATTAGACTTCATGCTATATTTGTAATAAAGACTTGTTTCCAACATTGGTTGGCAGATCACTCGCAGGGACAATTATCCAAATAGCTATTAGGATACGATTGCGCTCATTTCCAGGCAGCGCGGGCTTGCCAGGACTCAGCTTGGCTGGCAGCTGCCTTTTGGTTTGACTTTTGGAGAAAACCACAAGAATTTGTCAGTCGCCTTGGCCGTAAGGGAGTCTCCTTGTCCTGAGGCTATTCTTTTTCCTCTGCAAGGAGAGGAGGCAGAACATGCTCTGCTTTGCTTTGGGCTCCTCTTGGTTTCGGTGTCTTGCACCTCGGTGGCAGCAGGAGGAGAAGACTCCGGCATGAGCCAGGTGTGAGATCTCTCCCATCGTTCAGAAAAAAGAGGAGGGTCAGGAGGGTCAGAGCCAACATATTGTGGAGGGGGAGAACTGAGAAGAAAATCGAAGGTCATGGATTTCTTTTCCTGGAGGAGGGAGCACTCGATGCCAAGCTAAATCAGTGTTAGCTGGGCCTGGAGACTCCCTCTCTCTCTCTCTGCGTTTTGCTAATGTGTCGCTTGGCAGCTCCGAATCCCCCTGGCTGCCTCAGTCGGGAGCTCGAGGCGAAGAACACCAACTCCCTGAGAAGGGAAAAGAGCTCCTTGTGCCAGGGAACATGTTCTGTGCTGAGGTGATGTCACTGTTTCAGTCTCATAGGCAGCGCTCGGGAAGCTGCTTTGTGTTGAGAGATAAGGAGGTGCACAGAGGTCCACGAATCTTCAAATAACTCCAGTTGTTCCCTTTTCTAGAACAGAAACTGGTCCATTATTTATGGCCAGCCCAGTGTGGGTCCTGCTCACACAGCAGAGAGCCCCGGGGCTCCTCTGTCCCAAGTCTTACAAAGCTCATTTCCAGCCTTTTAATTAGTTCAGTGATGTTGCTCAGCATTGTAAAACGGAGATAATGAAGCTGGAACCAAACCAGAAGGTTTGGATGAGATATCACAAAGAATTTCTTCCCTGGGAGGGTGGGCAGGCCCTGGCACAGGGTGCCCAGAGCAGCTGTGGCTGCCCCTGGATCCCTGGCAGTGCCCAAGGCCAGGCTGGATTGGGATTGGAGCACTCTGGGACAGTGGAAGGTGTCCCTGCCATGGCAGGGGTGGGATGAGATGAGCTTTGGGGTCCCTCCCCGCCCAGCCCAGCCCAGCCCAGCCCATTTGGTGATTCTGGGATGAGTTTTGCATTGTTGGAATGAGTTTGTGGGAGGTGATGATGTGCTCCTGTGACACCAGAGGGCCTGATGAAGGAGCCAGAGCTGCCTTGCTTTCCTGTATCCCACAGCCAGGTCCAGCTTGGGATGAACAGCACAGCAGCTGTGGGAGGCACCAGCACCTGGGAACAATAACCCTCCAAACTCTGCGTTTCTCCAGAGGAGGAGAAGGCTCAGGACTGAAGCAACTCTTTCTTTCCATTTGCATGTCACAAATAACAACTGCATTATGTAAACATTATATACACAGACACAGACACACAGAGACACACACACATATGTAAAAAAATTTATATTTTAAAAGTATATAAAAATAAAAAAAACCAAAAACAAATGGAATATAGATATAGATATAAATATAGATATAGATATAAATATATATATAAACATAAATGATATATAAATATAAATATAAGTAAAATATAAATTGAACATAAATAGAAATAGAAATAATACAGAAATAGAAATACAAATAATATAGAAATAGAAATAAATAATTAAATATATAAAAATATATTAAAAAAAAAGTATATGTAATATGTTGTCATGTAGCTGCACAATAACCACTGCTCCAAACCCACCAGCTGATAAACACCCTGGCAGCAATTCTGCTGAAACCAAAAACATCTCAAGCACAAAACTATCTCAGGTCCCTCATTAAAGAACAACCTCAAGCTCTTCTCTGCCCTCCGCGTGTGTCCCCCAGAAAGGCTTTTCCCCCGTGGAACTCTGGGCAGTCCCTCCGTGCTGGCTCCGCTCCAGAGCCGTGCAGAGGAGCTCTGATGATGAATGTGCTGCAGTTGGCATAAAGTGGAACCCGTGCCAACGTGGGGCCCTCCTGTTCCGTCCAGTCCCCCCCACCTACGTTCTCCCAAACACCACCTTATATTTTTAGCGTTTTTATTTTCTTGGAAAAAATATATAAACTGCGGTTATAAAATGTGTTTAAACGAATGGAATGGAGCTAGCAGGTGTACAAAAAAAAAAAAGGCCTAAAAATGCTTCCCAGAGCTGCAGTTAAACACACACACACACAAAAAGTAAACTTAAATGGTTCCATAGTGGAAAAAATAATCTCTAGTTAGAGTATATAAATGTCATTTCTTTTTTTTTTTTTTTTCACACTGCACACTCAGTTTCAGTTTTGATTCCTAAAGGCCACCAGGACTCGTTGTTGGGTTGGGTCATCGTGTCTCAGCCACATGGAAGGGGTGACAGCTCTCCTGTTGTCATCAGAGGTGGGGGGGACTGTGGTAAATTCTGAGATCTTGGACTCCCGGGATGGTTTGGGTTGGAAGGGTCCTTCAATCCCATCTCATCCAACCCCTGCCATGGCAGGGACACCTTCCTCTATCCCAGGCTGCTCCCAGCCCTGTCCAACCCAGCCTTGGACATTCCAGGGAGCCAGGGGCAGCCGCAGCTGCTCTGGCCAGCAGCACATCCCAGGGGAAGCCGATTTACAAATCTGTGGCTCTTTTCTGTTATTTTCCATTTGTGCCATCTCCGTGATGAACCTGGGGAAGGCTTTGGTTCGGTTTGAAAAGGATTTCTATGAATTTTTGGTAGAATGAGGTTGCTTTTACCAGCTTAATCCGACCTAAAGGATGTCTGGCAGTGCGCTGAGAAATGGAAGTGGAGAGAGAGAGATTTGCATTTGGATGTGTGGATAGAGAGAGGATGTCAATTCAAAATGATTTATAATCAAAATACACCCCTAGCCAAGAGACAGGAGGCTGCACAAAGAAAGAAAATAATTCATTCTAAGTAGAGCTGGAAAGAGAGTTTTAAGTTTTAGAGTTTTATATTGTGCTTGTGCTGCCTGGTTTGGTGGAAATCCGATAGGAAAGGGAGCTTAAAATTCAGTGGATTCTGTTTTCTCTTTGCCCCCGAAGGCCCAGAGGAGTCAATAACTTGAATTTTGGTGTCACCCATCACTATCTCCTCGTAAGAATTGCTGAGCACTTTTAGCACAGAGAGGGAGGAGCTGGGCTTTCGTTTGATGTGAAAGTGACATTTTTATGGGCCTGGCTCTGAACATTTTTCTCTACCTCCCCAAATTTTGCTTCTGTACCAGTCCTGGAGCCGACTTCCCTTTCAGCAGTCAGGGCTAGCAAAATACATTATTTCTAAATGAAACAAGCCCTCATTTATTTCCAGGGGAAAGCAGTAAAATGTGGCACGTTCCTATTTCCAATCTTCCTGAAACACTTTGGTCCTCTGAGTAAAAATTCTGATGCATAAATTTCATGCAAGATCAGAAGTTATTAAACCCCACTTTGCCATCGTTGTTCATTCGTTTTAGCCTAAAATATCCCCTTTAACACTGATAGGAATGTTGCACATTTATTTTCAGGAATGAGTTTTTCAGTCATCCTATGAATTATTAAATAAATATTGTTATCATTGCTACTGCTTTGATTAATGAAAACTTGTTAAACAAATCTCAGATTTGAGCTGTGTATCTGAAAGGATATTCTGGATTCATCCAGCCCCAAATGTTTGATTCAAATCGTCTTTTTGACTTTACTGAACCCCCACCATCTCTCTGGTTTGTTAATTTAAGTGTGATTCTCCAGCTCCACTCAGTGCTCCGATGAATTCATCTGCAATGCTGACAAATCCGTGTGGATGGATTATTCCCACTTGTGTGTCCAATTTTCTTTTAATGGGTCATTTTCCTCTGAATGGGTAATTCATTCCACCCCTGCTCTGCACAACTAGACCTGGTTTAAATCTCCTCTCCACTGCAGTGTGACATAAATTGTGGGAGTTGGTGCGGAGTCATTTAGAAAATGAAGAGGGAAAGAAATGGAAAAAAGGAGGGATGGTTCCCCTGTCTGACATACAAAGGTTCTGGCTGCCGAGTGAGGCAAAGACAATTTAAATTAAAACCTTTTTGAAGGCAGAGAGCTGTTGAAAAAGGTTTGGAGATGTCTTCTTCTCTTGTGTAACTTTATCATCATCATCATCATCATCCCAGCTTCTCCAGGCTTCTTGGTATCCTCATCTCTGAAGAGAATTACAAACCCAAGCAGCAGGAAGTCTGAAAGCAATCCAGATTTATGTTCTAACAGCACTGGACGTGGGGGAAATATGTTTTAGCTCCTGATCCATGGGAAGTTGAACATCTGAAGTTGCATGTGTGAAGTTCAGTGTTTAAAGATTAACATGTAAAGTTTAATGTGAATTTTAACACATGAAGTTTAACGTGAAGTTTAAGGTGGGAATTTTAACATGTAAAGTTTAACACATGAAATTTCACTTGTGAAGTTTAACGTGTGAGGTGTAACACGTGAAGTTTAACACATGAAATTAACGGGTAAAGTTTAACACACAGGGTTTAACATGTGAAGTTTCACGTTTATCACACAGGGTTTAACATGTGAAGTTTCACGTTTATCACACAGGGTTTAACATGTGAAGTTTCACGTTTATCACACAGGGTTTAACATGTGAAGTTTCCCGTAGGAAGTCCGACATGTAAAATTCACCGTGTGATGCCAAACGTGGGAAGTTTAACACTTGAAATTCAGCTTGTGAAGTTTGACATGTCAGATGGAAGATGTGAAGTTCAACACGTGAAGTTTAAAACGTGGGGTTTAACACACGAATTTGAACGTGGCTCACAGGGAGGCTGCTCAGAGCTCTCCGCACTCGAGCCCGTCCGTGTGTGCAGACAAGTGAAATCTTGTCAAACAAACAGCCTGGAAATTCTTGGCTTCTCCAGGAACCGGCCTTATTTCCAGCAGATCGTGGTTTGGATTCCCATCCTGCCCTTGGCATTCCAGTTTTCCCCCTGCTTGCCACAGCTAGATTCTGTTTGCTGTTTCTGGACCGAGACGCTGAACAAGATCCCGGTGCCTCAGGTAGGCGATGTTTTACCGTGCAGGAAGAAATCCCTGTCTGAAGTCAGGGAATGGAACCTCCAAGTTAACGACTGGCAGACCTACAGGAAAGGGATTGAGCTGCCGTCAGTAGGTAACTTATTAATGGCTGGTGTTTAATTTCTCAGGGTAAAACATCAGAATCTGGTGGTCCTCACATGAGTGGTGTGAGTACAGAAAGGGCTGTGTAGAAAGGTAGCGCCGTTTCCTTCCAGCCACCATTAAGAGCCTCACAGATCTGCCAGAAAAGGGAAAATTAACCTTCTGTGGAAATCCAGCAAAAGGCCTTTTCCCCTTTAAATCACTGCAGCAGAACTTTTAATGACACATCGGTGAGCAGAGCGCGTTGGGGCCAGATGCACACGGGGCTCTTGGATGGCTGCTCTGCAGATTCCGAAGCTCCACATTTCCTCCGTAGACTTCCCGGACTGATTGGAGATGTGGTTACTGCATTTCCCTGGATTTCTGAGGCTCAGAGGATGTTGGGATCAGGGATGATATCTGTTGCTGAGCTTAGCTCTGCTGTACCCAACCCGTGCCAGCTCCTCTGTGCGTGGCTGGGAGAAAAACCAGCACCAAGGAGAGAAGGAAGAGTCAGAGGCAGCTGAAGTGTGGCTGACAAAACCTCAGTGGGGTGTGAATGAAAGGGTTGTGATTATGCTCAAAATGAGAGTGACCAAAGGAAAAAAAAGAGAGAGAAATCCTTTCTCTTCTAAGACCATTTTAAATGCAAAGACTCATCCAGAGCCAACAGATGCATGGAAAGTGAATTTTCATTGGCTGGAGACCAAATTAGGGACAATGCTGTATATGAAACTCGCTCGTTTGACCAATGTTATGCTTAATTTTCATCAGCGCTGTCCATGGAATATTAGATATTCCGGCAGTTATTTAATAAGGCCAACGCACACAAGGAGCCCTTTAAGGTAAAAAGTAAAATAATCTCTATTTTCTCTTCAGGAGGGTTTGGCAAATGGGAAAAGATGGAGGAGAGGGAATAAAAAGTGTATGTGAAACAAAAGTTTTAACAGTCTGTCTAACCAATTGGTATAATTGAGTTTTACTTCAGCCCTCAGGAAACCCCAGGGAAGTTTGTGGCATCCCAGTTCATGTGCATATTAAGTAGGGGATCGTGTAACCTTCATGCAAAGCTGGAAAGGGCTGGATGCTGAGGAGTTATGGCCCTCATTTGGAGCGGTGTCAGTCTGAGGCAGCAGCCTTCGTCCAGGACTGTATTGGGTTGCACAAAGTTGGGTTTGGATGCTCCAGAGCTCTCCAGATTAGAAAGGGAGGTGGTGGAAATGTAGGGAAGAACATGAGCTGAGCCAAAGGGGTGGAAACCCTGCCCAGACATCCCTCAGAACCAGCCAGCAGTGGGATTCCACCCCTCAGGGAACTCTCTGAAATGCTGGCAGAGGGTGAGCAACGTTCTCCTGTTGTCCCACACAAACCCGTCCCATTTCCCTCCCTTCTGACTGGTGCAAGACACAGAAAATCTTTCATCCCCTGGGGTTGGTACCAGAGGTGCTGGAATTGGGTCCCACTCCATCCCCCAAGCCACTCCTGCCATTTGCATCCCTAAAAGGAGGGGGATGCACAGGGAGGGCATGGGACCCTCAGGATTTGCTCAGCTTTGTCCCACTCTGCCCTGTGACTGTGTGGGAGCTGTGCTGGAGGAAATCAGGAGAATGAGGAGTAATTCCTGCAGATTGGCATTAGTGGTGTCTCCCAGTGAAAAATGGGAATGGGAGTAACCTCTCCAACAAGGGCAGCTTTGTCCCCTCACCAGCTTGGTCGGCAAAGCAGCAATTTTAGCTTCTCCCAACCATTCTTATCTGCCCAATGCACCCAAATCTGCTCACCCTCACCCTTAATCCCCAGGTTTCCTCTGACATAGGAGCCATTCTCAGATCTTCACCCAGGCCTTCTTTAATACTTAAACCTCTCAGTTTACACGGACATTATTTCTTCCATTGAATACCTGGGTAAATCCTCAGCTGATGAAATCAGCCCCGTTCCACGGGATAAAATTCACATTGGGGGTTTTTTCAGATCAAAAAAAAAAAAAAAAAAGTGTTTTCCTTCTAAATGACAAAGAAAACATGAGAAGATTTTGTGTACAAAGTGATTCATGACAACTCTAGAGGGGTCCCTGAGAAGATCCCAACCACGCTGTGTCCGGGTGTAGGAAGGGAAGGAAGGAGGAAAGAGACTCATTTTAACACATCAACCACTAACGAGATCCAAAGTCCCAGCTTCCAACCCTTAAATCCTTTTCCCTTCTTCAGCCCTCGCTCCTCCAGCAGTCCCAAATATGATACAGCACTTTAGGACACAAACATTCCTACGGCGTTTCAGGAGTGCTGAGGTGGGAGGGATTGATTTACCAAGGCCTTGCAGCCAGGGGGGCTTTTTCAGCCCCCCAAACAATGCTGTTATAGAACATGTCCCCACAAAATATTCAACCCTCGCACATTTCCATTTTGGGCTTGCAACCAGGTGTGTCTGAGCTCTCTGCAGCAGGGTTTTTACCCAGCGTGGTTCCTGGAATTAAAACGCAGCTTTATCCCCGGGTGTTTTCTCCAGCAGCCTCAGTTCCTGGACAAGCAGTTCTTGCCTTGCACGTAGGTCACCTCCATGCTGGAAAAAACCTGCAAACAGCTCACCTCACGTCCTCCAAAACACACAGGCATCTTCCCTGAGCTGTTTCTCTTGGATTTCTTGGCTTGGCTGTGTCCGATGTTGGGGATGTGCAGACTGTTACCTGTGCTCCGGCTATTTTCACAAAGCAGTGGGAACAGAAGGATTGAGGATGCAGCACCCTCTGAGCTCAGTTTCGTGTGATCTCAACCAACAAAACTGGGGGCAAAGAGGACATTTAGATGAGACCCCCACACCTCAGTGCTGTGGCCTGGAGCAGGGAGCCCACCAGCCCAAGGCCACGGTGGTTGTTCCCTCAGCTCAGGTGGCAGCAGTGCATTCCTGCACTCGGAACATCCCAGGCTCGCTCTCACAGGTGACTTCCTGCACTTCCCCAGCTGCTCAGTGGGGAAAAAAATGGAGCATTTTATAAATTAGCTGCTCTGGAAGAAGCTGTTCAAGCTGCTCTGCAGAGGCTCCCGTGGAGAGGGGGAGGCACCTGCCAGGAGGGCTGGGCTTGGTGGGATCTTGGCTCTTGGAAGGGTTTTGGACTGGGTGGTTCCTGGAGTCCCCTCCAAGCCCTTCCTTGCAGCACCCATCTGCATTTTCACCCCCACTGCACCCACAGTGTTTGTTTTAATTCTTTCCCAAGCCATCAGTGTCCTTATCCCTGCTGAGGAGCAGGGAATTCCAGCCCCTGCCAAGCACTGAACCACCCCACTAATGAGAGAAGGGTTAAAAACATGATTGGTGGGCACAGCCCCCCCTGCTCTGTGCAAGGTTGGTTGGAATTGTGACTCGAGACTGACAGCTTGCCTGAGTGTTTGTGGTTCAGCTCGAAACCACAAGAGCCAGAAGCACATGGTTTAGATTCTGTGTCTCTCTCCAGCTAACACGAACCAGTTGTTCCAGAAGCTTGGCTATCTCTTGGAGAAGAGTTTTGCACCAGCATCAGCCTTGATTCACCCCAGACGGCCCTTTAGAAACCCAAAGCACAAAAAAAAAAAAAAAAAAACCAAAAAACCCCCAAAAAAAACCTAAAAGGAAAAGTTTCCTAAACAAAGCCTCACATTTACTTTTTCTTGTTTATTTTTGCAGCTTGTAAAGGAGCTACTAATATCCTGGTTGTAAAAAGAGAAAAAAAGAAAAGGGAAAAAGGAGAAAAAAAAAGAAGAAAATCTGAAATGCCAATCAAAAGCCAAATTAGGGAGTGTTTACTTCAAAACTACGTTTTTTGTTGCCTTTTTTAAGTCGAATTCCTGTAATGTAGTAATGTCAGGGAGGGCGTGGAAAGACGAGACTTAATTGACTCAAAAAGATATATTTAGACCAATCTTTTCAGATTTGGATGGGTAAAATGAGCCACGGAGCGAGGCTGAGGTTCAGTCAGTGCACACATAAAGCAGTAAATGTCCACCCAACCCTGAGCTTAACTCCACTGTCATACAGACCCACCAGCTTAATTAGTGCTTCTAATGAACATCAAGAAGGGCGAAAATTAAAACACACCAAGAGCAATGTCCAGTTGTGAGCAACTCCTTTACACACCAGGTGAAGGCATCCCAGCTCCTGTGGGACTGGGAATCAAGGGGGGGTCAGCATTTAAAAACCCAGGTTTCTTGTCCACTCCCTGATTTGTCTGCCCTGTGCTGCTCATCCCTGAGCACAGATTGATCCCATCCTCTCTGCATTTCTCATGGCCTGGGTGACAGGAGCTGGGGATGCCCCGAAGGTGGGACTTGTCACAGCGAGGTGCTACGTGGGCAAAAGAAGAGCCCTTGCAGCTGGAGAGGAGGCAGAGCATGGATTGAAGCTGATGCCAGGATGATTTTTGTCCGTTCTTTTATACCCTGTTATGCCTTTTTACAATTTCTGGATTCTTGGTGCTTTTTGCCTCCATTCTGGGGCTTGTTTGCCAGGCTGGGACACTGAACATTTGAGAAGCTCTGCAGTGAGGGATCAGAGTGCCCAGAGCCCAAGGGCCTCTCCAGAACACATTTTGTAACCTGAGACAGAACCATCCAGGGGAAGGGTCCTTGGGGAGGGGGCTCATTGGAGCCTCTCATTAGGGAATCTTTGATAGATGTGCTAATTAGTGACACCTCTAATGATCTACCCGATGGATTGTGGGGGTGCACTGTGGGGTGCAGGGAGGTGCATTCCACCTGGACGTGCTGCACCTGAGGATCCTTCAAATAAATCCCAAGGGAAAAACCCTTTTTCCCTTCCAACCGTGTTTGACTCCTGATTTTAAGACCAGGAGAAGGCATCAAAGTCGCTGCCTTTCCTCCATCAGCAAGGCAGAACAAAACCATGCACACCTCGGCTGTGCAGAGGCTGCTTTGCTCTTCGTTCTCCACTCCAACAAGGCAGCGTCCTCCAGGCCCTCTGAGAAGTGAAAGTGCAGTAATTTGATAAATTATTGTGGTGAGGAAAGAAACCCAGTGCTCAGTTACCCCAAATCACAGGTATCAGGGCTGAAATGAATTCTCCTTTAACAATTTCCCCCTCACCCAGCCCCCTGGGATTATTTGTTTTATCTTTCTCCTCCTTGATAAATATAAAAATATCTTTCTCCTCTGAGCTATTACATTACAATGCCTTCCATCCTCAGAGGTGAGGAGCTTGGAAGAGAGAAAGAATCCTTCTCTGCCATGTCTCTCTATCTCCTAGTTGGGAATAAGTGACCATAAAATCTGTGGATGTGTGAAACCACAATATATTCCCCTGTTCTGCCATTAAAAGCCACTCACGACACGAAGGTGGATCAGAGGGAGGAGCGTGTGATTACACACCAGCAGTTTGCTTCCAAGAACAGATTACATTTCTGGGAATTCCAAATGCCATATATTTTATTTTAGTATTATGGGAATTTTCAAAAGGCTTCTAACGTTACTGCTCTTTAAGCTGCTCTATAATCACGGGATAATTTTTATTAACAAAAAAGACTTTATACCTTGAGAGCCACGCAGGGGCCGGGGCAGGGCTGATGGGGTGAGCAGGAGGCTCTGAGGGCTGAGATGCTCTGGAGGTGCCTCAGAACTGCCCTGGAAGGTTTAAACCTGGCTGGAAATGCAGGTTGAAGGTGGATGTGTGTTGTTTGAAGCATTTGGTGGGCACAGGAGTGGGGCTACACTGAGTTTTTCACCCCACACACACACTTTTCTACTTTTCCTTCTTTCCTACCTCCCTCCTGTTTCTTCAGAGCCTCAGAGGTTTGCACCTTTTCACTTTAATGATCACATTTGTGAAAGACAGGCCTGAAATAATGGAGCTTTGCTTCTGTGGTAAAAGGGTTTTAATTGAAAACTGATGGTAAAAGCAAGGTTTTAAACTGGCAGAGGGCAGGGTTGGGTGAGATTTAGGAAGAAATCCTTTACTCAGAGGGTGGGGAGGCCCTGGCACAGGGTGCCCAGAGAATTTTTGGAATCCCCATCATCCCTGGCAGTGCCCAAGGCCAGTCTGGACGGGGCTGGGAGCAGCCTGGGACAGTGGGAGGTGTCCCTGCCGTGCCAGGGGTGGCACTGGGTGGGCTTTAAGGTCCTTCCAACCCAACCCATGCTGGGATTCACCCTGTGAAACGCCACGAGGACGAGTTGGGAAGACGAAATGCTCCAAGCTCTTGCTCCCTACAAAATCCCTACAAAACCATCCACTCCGGAATGCTGGGAGCGGGATGATCGCTGCCTCAGTGAGCAGCGGGGTGTGTGGGACAGCCTGGGACGTGTGTGCACAGGGAAAGGAGTCCCTGGGCTGCACAGAGCAGTGCCAGGAACGCGCAGAGCGCTGTAGGAACAGGGAATCCTCGCGTTCCAGGAGCGTTCATCCAGCGCCAGCGAGGAGCTGGACGGGAGTGTCGGGAATGCCTCGCCCAATTTGCTTTTATATCTGTTTATTTTGTGTGGTGGGGGCTTGTCAGCCCTGCCTGTTGTGAGTGCTCGGGGTGCCTTTGGTTACAGCGGGTTCCATTTCGGGGATCAATCCAATGAAAAGGGGAAGTGAAAAGTCCCTGACGAATGCCGTGAGCCGGAGCCATAAATAACCCACAGCCACAGCAGAGAGACCTCAGCGAGGCTCACAGAACATCCTGAGCTGCAAGGGACCCACCAGGATCGAGTCCAGCACCCCAAAATCCCACCCTGGGCATCCCTGGCAGTGCTGTCCCAACTCTCCTGGAGCTCTGGCTGTGCCCATTCCCTGGGGAGCCTGAGCAGTGCCCAGCACCCTCTGGGGGAAGAACCTTTCCCTAAAATCCATCCCAACCCCCCTGACACAGCTCCAGCATTCCCCAGGTGCTGTTCCTGTCACGGGGAGCAGAGATGGGCGCCCATCAGAAGCTGGGTTTGTCCAGCAGGTTGGTTCTGTCTTGAAGGAAAGCGAAAATCCCTCTCAGAGGCAGAATTTCCCCTGCGTGGAGTCCCACAGAATGAGAGGTTTCCCCTCCATCCTCGATTATTTTGCTGTAGATTCACAGAACATCAAAACACACCGAGAACCTTCCGCCATGAAAGGGTTTTTCAAAGCAAAAGCAACGGAATTGGTTAATTCTTAATTCTTCTGTTTCCATTTGGGGTGCTTTGTTTGCAAATGTGGCTTCCAGGGTCTGGGATTGTCAGGCTCCTTTCAATGCCTGATATTATGACAAGTTACTTCTCCCGTTTTTCCTACTGGGACAAATCATGTTTATGGAAACACAGAAGGGAGGGAACGATAACTTCAGGTTTAGGTTTTAATTTCCTATAAATAAAACCATCTGAGCCACGTCTTGTTTGGGAACTGAAGGATTTTCTGGAATCAAAATAATAATAATAAAAAAAATCAGGGTGATATTTTACCAGAATCAAATTGAAGCAAAACAATATTAAATTAATAATATTAAATAATACCACTTTTACCAGAATGGGAAACTTTTACTCCTAAAATGCTGAAATACCTCAGTATTAGAGCTCTCAAGAGAGCACAGAATTTTCCCTAATTTTAGTGGAAGTGTGACAACCTCCCGTGGATAAGGATAAGGAGCCTGGTCTGTAATTTAGGACATTTGCTCATATGAATCCAATTAATTCACTGCTTTGTGCTATCCAGGGGTGCCCACCAGACACAAAATACCCCAATAATTATTTACAAACCCTCTGATCCTGGTTTGGCCTTGCTGATCCTGAATGTGGAGCAGCTTTTTACACCTGGGATTGGGAATTGCGGCCGTGGTTGGGAAGGGGCTGGAATATGGGTGGGAGGGGACACAGCTGAGGGGGGGATGTGGCACAGGGAGGGTCCTGGGAGGGAGAATTTTTTTCCCTGACTTCTGCTCTCGTTCTTGGAGAATTCTTGGGATAATTAAGGTTGGAAAAGAATTCCAGGATCATCAAGTCCAACCTTTGACCGAATCCCAACGTTCCCACTGAACCTTATTGGATCTTGCCCAGGTTAAGGCTCCATGGGGCACATGGGGTTGGCCTAGAGGACCTCTGGAAGTCCCCTCCACCCCAAACCACTCAATAATTCCATGATTTCCTCTCCTCACATCCCTGCAGGAATCTGTCTGTCCCTCATTCACACCTTTCCCTTTATGTTGTGGAGTCCAGCCTGGAACAGGATGGAACTTTCATCCCTACCCATCATCAGTGGAATATTTCCTTGCAGAATTCCACAGGGCTGGAAGGAAATGGGGTCTCCATCCCCAACACAAACCAGCAAAGCCACGGAGAGCCGAGGTGGAGCTTTGGGGTTGTGCAGGAGCTCTGGTGCCATGGACATTGTCCCCTTTATGGGGGTGCCCAAACACCAGGGAGGGTTCCAGGGCTGTGAGTGACCCTCCAGCCAGCCCAGACACACGCTGGAGTCCAGCTTACAGCTGACTGGAATCCTGAGGTTTTACTGGCCCACAGCCAGTTTGAAACCCACTCGAGCCACCCCGGTATTTTATAACATTGTAAAGACTTTATTGTTTCAAACATTTCAAAAATTCTCCGCACAACCTGGCGGCCTCCCAAAACCTTCTGAAATGAGCCAAAACTATCAGCAGCCACCCACCTTCCTGTCCATTATCCTCTGATTAATGACATTCCACCACCAGGGTCCGGCATTTGGGATCTCCCTGCTGCAGGACCTCTGTGGGAAGGTGACCCCCGAGACCTGCCCAGGGTCTGGGGGGTTTGCAGCCCCGTTTTAGCTGGGGGTGTCTCTCTGGCATGGGGGGACCGTGCAGGAGGGGGCTCCAGGGGGTGTCAGACCTTCACTGGACACGGCAAAGCGGGAGAAATCAAACCACGTGGAGGTTTCTGTTTCTGGATTGTTTCTGTTTCTGGATCCCTGTTTCTGGGAGAGGTTTTGTGCTCTTTGCCCACTCATCTTGTACCTTCTGAGGGAACCCAGAGGGTGCCCAGAGCAGCTGTGGCTGCCCCTGGATCTCTGGAAGTGCCCCAGGCCAGGCTGGACAGGGCTTGGAGCAGCCTGGGGACAGTGGAAGGTGTTCCTGCCCGTGGCTGGAGTGGGATGAGATGAACTTTGAGGTCCCTTCCAACCCAAAACATTCCAATTCCATGATTCTATACCCAAACTTTTCCATGATTCCATGATTCCCTGAGTCCCTGATTCAGGCAGTGGCCACGCTGCTCCCCTGTGCTGTGGATCCAGGAGGTTTTCCAGGAAAGCTGCTTTTCTGAGTAAACCATGAAGAAAAGACTCAGTGCTTTGGAGTTGGGAGTTCCCACCTGGGAAACGTCTCCGAGTCCCTGCACTGCCCCAGGCACGGGGTGGAAGAGGAGCAAAACCTCTGCTCTGTGATTCCACCCAGACCTGGGCATCCAAACAGCTTTAAACTCTGGATCAAAGGATCATTTCTTCCCGAGAATTGTTCTTTCCAAACCATCAATTCTGGTGCAAAGTGGGCACAAGGGCACGTGCTGCTTTGCTGTGCAGGTCCTGCCCCAGACTGAGGTTTTGCTGCTGGGCTCTGTGCTCTCCTTCACCGAGAATTTGGTGCAGTTTGTACACAAACACTTCTGGCTTCGTTCCTGCTCGAATCTTTACATGTACGTGTTTATTCCCATGTCTACACCAATACAGAGCACGAGTGGGGGGTGGGAGCCCAGCAGATGATTTTTCAGGAGGTTTTATTTCCATGAGAAGCTTCAGAGCACATTTTCACTCAGCACTGACTCATCGTTCTCTCTCTCCTTTTTTTTTATTGCTGCCTAATCCAAGAAACTCTGACTAAGTCAGCTCTGCCACGTCCCGAGTGTAGCAGGGATTCCTTGATGCAAACAGAACTGGTAATTCTCCTCCGAAATAGCAAGAAATTGCTATTTGTGGGCTCCTGCTTTACGCAATGCTGACCTTGGCTGAGGCAGCCCCAGTGGAAAGGGCCGTGGTGCATGAAGTCAGTGCCACTGTGGTAAATAAAGGCAGCGCCAGCAGGGCCCGGTTTCAACATCTCCTGGCACGGGAGGCAGAGCTGGGCAGGGGCACCGGGCTGGATTTTCTGAGCAGCAGTCTGGGAACCTCATGGCTCTGTGTCATAGGGAGGCAGCCCAGCTCGCTGCCTCAGCTGGGTGTTTTGGTGAGCCCTTTGTGCAAAGCCTTTTCATGTTCTGCATGGCAGAGGAGCTGATGGGCTGCACAGGTGAGCTGCGAGCACATCAGGAGGGTTCTGTCAGTGGCCTGGGCTGCTGGAACTTCAGAGGGTTTCAGGTATTGACTGGAGAAAAAAAAAAAAGAGGGAATAAAAATATGAGAGCCCATTTCAGCACTTGAGCTTGGCAGTAAGAAATCAGTGAGCGAGGCCAGGGCTAGGCCATGATTTAGCCTCACACAGACCAGTTTGAGATGGCAAAAGTCAAATCAGGTGAATACCTGCAGCCCATAAACCCCAATTCCATGTTTCTAAAATAAAATGGAGCTCAGACTCCTGGGAAAGGCTGCCAACCCTCACTGGGCTTGCCCAGAGCTCTGCTCTGTAAGGCTGACCTGTCTTTTTTTCCCTGAAAATCCTTAACTAACACCATGAGTAGCCAGTACTCATCAAATTCCCTTAGCTGATCGAAATGAAATTGCAAACTCATCAAATTCTCTTAGCTGATCAAAATGAAATTGCAAAATCAGCCTTGGAGAGCCCAGATCTGCCTTTTCCCTGCGGATGGACAATCCCCTTCTCAGGAGGGATCAGGAACTCTGTGGGTGTCCCAGAGCTCCTGGAACGGGCTCATTTCCCTCTTTCACATCCTCCCCAGCTGCATTTTAGCCCCCAGCAAAGAGCTGGGACCATTTATTTCCCTGCTGGATGTGCCCCTCCTTTCAGGGCAGCGTTTTCCTCCCAAACCCTCGTGTGATGAACCCATGAATCTGCCAGAGCTCCATCCCAGTGCCTTACAGTGCTGTTTTCTCTTTCTGACATTTCCCACACGTGTTCACCGGGCAGCTTCTTCCCTGCCCAGGCTGTATCCTCGTTATCACATGAAATAATGTTTTATTGGGGGAAAGATCCTCTCAGAAGCACACTGGAGGTACCTAAACTGCCTGTTTCTCCCTGAAGCCTCAGCTTTCTTTCATCAGGAAGGTTTTGTTGGGATGATATTGCCTCTCCTGGGCGTCATTCACGGGAGCTCCACGGTGGTGATGAATAAAACAACTGTGGCCAGGCTGCCATAAATTAATTGCAGCGTTTCATGTGAGCAAGAGAATGGGCAGGAGAGCCGAGACTGAAACCCAAATCTGCCCCTGGATCTGTGGTGGAAAGGCTGGTCTGAAAAAGAGAAAAGGAGTCGGAGTGGGAAGAGGAGGTTTGGGGGGAAAAGGAACCCAAAGCAGCCCAGCGTGCTGCGGTTTCTAACAAGCAATTTGGAGTCTCCATTTCCAGCCAGCCCGAGTACATGGAAGATCTGAATTTCTAATTTAGCCACTGCACATTATGTTTTATGAGATGCAGAAAGTTTTTATGGATCTGTGTCTCTGCCTTTTATTGGCTGGAAACTGATTGGGGAGCTGCATTTCGGGAGCCCTCCAAAAAAAATCCTGGGCCAAGGAGGGGAGATGCCAATCTCTGTCTCTTGTTTTTGGCTCAGGGGGCATCTGAGTTGCAGCTCTGCTGCTGCAGGTCACTGCTGGCACTGCCAGATTTCACCTTCCAGGGGTGCTGCAGCTCCCAGTCTTGCTTTGTAAAGCACCACTTTAATCTCAATCTGAAGTGGGAAGGCTGGATTTTGTCCGGTTTAATGGAATATTTAATGAATTCAGCAATCCCAAAAATGGAATCTGTGGAGAGGAGAGACGAGCTGGGCTGAAATTCGGGGTGCAGGATCATCCTCCTGCTCAGGGAGAGCAGCCAGCCCTGCTGTGGAAGTGATCCTGGGAATCAAAGGCTTCAAATCTCACCATCCAGCCTGAACCCACCAGGATTTCTGGCACCAAATTATCAGATCCATGACTTTGCCAAATTAAATTCAAACTTAATGCTCCAGTGAGTGTTGGGCAAGGGAGCCTTTTGCTCTGGGATGTGCCATGACTGGGAGTCCTGACTAAATTTAGGCTCTGGTTGTGCAATCAGGATCATTTTCCAGAGAGATTTCAGGGATTAACTGAAAAATCCTGTGGGGTAGGAACCATCCTACAGCTGTACCTCAGCAGAATATTAATTTAATAATTACTGCTGCTGTGAGAGGATGAACAGGTTTGCTGTGCTCTCCTTCCTTCGGAGCTGAAAAGCAAATTTTACACTCATTTTTATAAGGAGAGCATGTTCCAAACTCTAGCCTTTTTAACATTGACATATTAATCTGAAATACTAACACATGCAGCAGCATTCTCAGGACAAATATTGCCAATTTTTCACTGATTTTCCAGTCAAGGGTAAAGCCCACTTTGCTATTTTTAAGTTACTTATATTTTTACCTATTAGGGCACTGCCACAGTCCAGATTTTTAATATGGAGATGGTGACTTTTAGATATTTTGAATTTTGTGTCTAAACCTCTGATGTTTGACAGTTTCAAGTGAGCACCTAACAATTCTCTGCAGGATTTATCTGTGAGTAAATCAGAGATTCATCTATGAATAAATCAGAGAATCAGATACAGCTCAGTGTCTCACTGCCAGCCAGGGAAGAATCAGCATCCTCAGCTTCCCATGGAAATAAATCCAAAAAATAAACCAGAAATGTAGGGATTGAGAGGAAGAGAAAGCCCTGATTGCTCAAACCATTCTTTTTTTGATTTTTAAAGCCCTCCTGAGCTGAGTGGCGAATGCTTTTCCCAGGATTTCGGGCCAGGCTGGGAATCTGGGAGGTGGGATTTGGTGTGGGGGAGTTATGAGGTGTGCAGAGCGGTGATGATGGGCAGGTAACAGCTCCTGGTGGTAATTCCAGGGATGGAATTGGGGCTGAAAGCAGAGCAGCACATCAGGCAGCACATCAGGCAGCACCTCTGGATTACCTGGGATCACTCCCAGGCTCCGGCTCCGCCTTTCCCAGAGGGATCCCAGGCTCGGGAAAGCCTCGGGATGTTGGGGATGTTCCCCGCCTCAGCCCTGGGGAGGGGAAACGGGTCCTGCTGGAGCTGCACAGGACACGGGGAAAGCTGGGAGAGGGGAGAGGAGCCAGCCCCGAGCCCCAGTCCCGGCTTCCCAAACTGGAGTTTCAGGGGGATTCCGATGTCAAGTTTTCCTTTCTTTGCGTGGAATGGTTCAGGCACTTGGGGAATGCCTGGCCAGGGAGTGACAGGGCCTGTGGGGCATCGTCCCAACCCTCCTGCTCTGCTCTCTCCCCACAGGGCAGCGTTTCCCTCTGGAGAATCCATAAAGAAAACTGTCGTGGAGAGCCAATTCCTCCTCTTTTTGGGAAAAAACCCACAATTTTCTTTCTCTTTCACAGCGGGAACCTTGTCCTGTAAACACGAGGCAGCCCCTGTCGAAACATTGGGAATAAGATTTTATCTGTTTTCCTTGGATGTGTCCCCCTGTGCCCCCCTCTTTTGTGGATCGTGGTTAAAGTGATAATGAGCAAATCCTGGGATTCCTCCAAAAATTTCAGCCAGCGCTGGGATTGTGCACGGATACCCAAAAAAACCCCAAAAAACCATGTCCACAGATTGTCAGCACCCCGATTTTAACCAAAAAGAACCGTGGGGACCCCCTGCCAGAGGCTGTAAACGTGGAATTAAAAAGAGGAAATGTTAAATGGGGATAATCTTATGTTCCTACAGAGCTGCTCATCCAGGAGGAACCCAACTGCTCTGGAAGTCCCTGCTCGTGGATAACCATGGGGTGATTTAGTGCAGGCAGGGAAAAACCCGAAATTCAGTGGGGAAAAAAACCCAGGGATCCCCCAAAATAACCTTTGCACGAGAAGCACTGACTGAGGGGTTGTGCAGGGGGTGGTTCACAGAATGAGCAGGGGGTGATTCCTGTGACAGGGGATGGTTCCTGTGACAGGGGATGATTCCTGTGACAGGGGAACTCCAGGGAACACCAAAACACCCCTCAGGGATCGAGGGAATGAGGGCGTTTTTTCCAGCCCCGCGGGTCCGTGCGAGGACCGTTTCCATTTGGAATTTTCATTCAGCCATAAACCCTCCAGCTCAGATCCCAAGGCCAGCTCCATGCCATTCCCTCGTGGAAAATGTTCCTGAGGCTCCAAATATCCCGGGGGTTGGCGGGGGTCACGGAAGGGGGAGTGAAAAGAACGTCCTCGAGTTGGCTGAGTTGAAATTGGTTGAATTTTAACTTCTTGGAAAAGGTGGAAGTTGGTGGCGTTGGGTTTGTGGGAGCTGAAGTTTGGGTGGATCAAAGCCCAGTTTTCCCATCACCTTCTCTCGGTGTATCCCTTCCCAGGAGCCCCAGTTTCCCATCCCAGTCACCCACAGACCAAAAAGGAGACAATTGAAACACTTTCCCAAAACCCATGGAGATTGTCCTTCCAAACAGACTCTTTTTGGCATTTAAGGAAATATTTTAGCTCTCAGTAAAGACGAGAAACCTTTAATGTTTTCCAGGATGTATTCTTTATTTAAGAAAAATCAGATTTTCTCCAGCAAACCAGGCATTTTGTTGGGATATTTTAATTTTCTCAAACCCCAGTGTTCCTGTCAAAGACCAGCCCTGGTTGTTTGGTGGAAAAGAAGCCAAGGAGTGCTGGGAAGGCTTAGTGGGATCAGCTCTTAGCTCAGACTTTGCTCTGAACATCCCTTAAATCAGTTCTAAACAACCCTTCAGGGCAGCCTAATGAACTATTTATTTATTCACTGATTCCTCTTTAAATAAATTCGATGGAAGCTGATAGAAAGTTCCTTTCCCTCCTCTTATTCTGTAATAAATTTGTAGGAACATCTTGCTCTCCTGTGGCACCCCAGAGAACAGATCCTTCACTTCTATTTCCCATTAGGATTCATCACTTTTTTTTTTTGGAAAAAACTCCACGTTCCCTCCCTGCTCCTTCCCCTTGATTTTTTAGGAAACTCAGGCACATAAAAGCAAAACAGAGGAGCACAGCAAAGCACGCTCAGCACTAATTTGGCAGTGGGAGGAACGCACTGAAACAGATTTTATTGTTGAAAACTCAGCCTGGAGTTTTCCTCCTATTAAAAAAACACCAAAAAAACCAACAAAAAAATAAAAAACAAACCTCGGTGACATTTGTTGGAAGTTCTCATGAATTCCATTGCGCAGGAGATGGAGTTGGATGGGAGCAGGTCTGGAAAAGCAGCCCAGCTCGAGCAGAGCTCTGATGGAACCAGGGCTCTGATTCCCACTTGGAGAACGGGCTCTGGTGGTGCAACAGCTCCCAAAATTCCCGAGGCTGCCCTGGGGGTTTGGATGCCAAATTCGGATTGAAATCCTTTTGGGCTGAGCGTGCTCCCAGAGGATTTGGAGCTCCTGGCCTGGAGGGACCCTTTGGATGAGGAGGAAGGATTTGCTTAGTGGAGAAAAGCTTTAATCTGCTGGAGGTGTGAAAAATTCCCAGTGGAGATCCTCTGCTTCTGGAAATCAAGGGATTTTAGCCCATTTTGGTGGGACCAGGATGGATTTTAGCCATGGAGTGTAAAAGCCACTGGGTTTTGGCTGCCTGGCAAAGGAGAAGCTTTGGGGAGGCCACAAAATCCACACAATGCACACAAAATCCACAAAACCCACAAAATCCACACAAAGTCCACAAAATCCACAAAATCCACAAAATCCAAAACCCCACACCTCCACACCCAGGGATTCTCTGCTTCCTCTGAAGGATTTGCCTGCTGATATCCCAGATTTTGGTTGGAAAAGCTTCTCCCCATGATCTTTTCTCAAAAAGATGACAGATTCTGTGTTTCTGCTCCCTTTGGAGAGCTCTTGGTCTCCGTGGCATTTCCAAAAACTCCCAGGGAGTGAGGGGAATCCTTCAATACTCGACTCACACCTCCAACGAGAGTAATTTCATTTGGGGAATAATTAATAGGGACTCTCCCAACCATTTCAGTGCCCCCTCACTGCTGCTCGAAATGGCTTTGTTTGGATCCACTCAGAATCTGTCCTTTGGTAAAGTTTGGATTTAAGGTAATAAAGATAAAATCAAATATTTAAAATAATAATAATAATAATAATAATAATAATAATAATAATAATAATAATAATAATAATAATAATAGTAATAGTAATAGTAATAGTAATAGTAATAATAATAGTTTAAATCATTTAATGATTTAATGATTTCAGTCAGTCACAGGAAGCTCTCGTGTTTAGTTTTTCAGAAATAGAAGTGTTTGGACATCCCTTTGCTGGACTCCAACCAGGTGCAGGTCACCAGACTGATGCTGGTTGGTGTTTTCAGTGTCCACAAGGTGATTTTTGCTCCTTTTAGAGGAGAAGAAGGGGCCTGAGGCAGCTCCAGCAGCTGGTGAGGGAGCTGAATTGTTCCCAAAAATGTGTCCTTGCTGTGAAGACTCCACCCCAGCAGCTGCTCCAGACCCAGCTGGGAGAGAAGATCAAACCCTGAAGGCGAGGGAGAGACAACACCCCAAAAATCAGCCTGGCCAAGGAGCTCTCAGAGCCCTGCATGGAGCTGTAGGTGGAATAGTCAATCAATCAATCAATCAAGGAATAAACAACCAAATAAATCAGGGGAGAAGGAAGGAGATGGAGAAATAGGCCTGGTGGTTTCCACCAGCTGGGTCACCCCAAGGCACTCTGGATGTCCAGCCTGGAAAGCCCAGTTTGGAGCTGGGATGTGGGAATGGGGAGGCTCAGCTGGTTTTGCAGGGCTGGACTGGTCAGAACCCTTCTGGAATTCGTCACATTTTTTAAGGATGAGGGGAAGAACAGAAACCACGAGCGAAACCATCCCCAGCACCACAAATAACTACAAAGGGAGCTCAGCCTCGGGGGTTTTAGGCTGCCTCTCCCCTGCCCTGTTTTAAATCCTTTTCCTGTTTGCCTCAGCTTAGCCCCAAAATACGTCAGAGATTCCCAGGAGACTTTTCTGCCCTGGAATGCCCTCGTGCTTCCTGCCAGGCTCTTTCTGCTCCCTCATCCTCAGGGCCCGTGGGCACTGTGGGTTTTTGCTCTCTGCCTCTCCCAGTAAATCCCCATTTTCCCAGGAATTCATCCCAGGCAGGCATTTGCTCTCAGATATTCACTTTGCCCCCTCGCCAGCTGCAGGTTTTGCATGAAATTATCGGCTCCACCAAGAAATTTGTCACTTCATTCCCATTTTTCTGTCCTGAGGGAAAGCAAGGGCCCCTCAGCTCCAGGTGGAGAATTTGGTGTCCCCTGCTCAGCCCAGGGGTTTCCCTCCAGATTTATTGATTTCAGTTCCTTTGGGTTCATTGTCCCAGAAGTTCCCTGCCCCTCACATGTTGAAAACCACAGCGATGCTTCTGGTGGAGCCTAAACCACTGCTGGAACTCCTTGGGAATTTCAGCAGCCAAGGTGAACTTCTTGCAGCACCAATTTTCCTCAAGCCTGGTGTTCCTGTGATTTTTGAGGGAAAAACCCCAAACACCCCAGATCTCTTATCACAAGAATTGTTGTTTTCTGCACCGTGGTCCCTGTCTGGCTCTCACCCAACCTCCTGGGACCCTTGGCAAGGGTCACTTTTCCACTTTTCCATGGGAATTCTGTTGGCACTGCCGTGATTTCCCCCACATCCCAGGATCCCGCTGCCTTCCAGCTCTCCTGGAGCTCCCGGGGTATCCCATGGAATGTACATAATCCATATAAACCTCCCAGATCCGGGAAATCTCCTGTGGACTGGGGCTGCTATTGTTCCACTCAGACACACCACAAACCTCACAGAGCCTGTGGTTGATCCAGCCCAGTGCACTCAGACGTGCTCCTTTCCAAGCAGCCCTTGGACATCCTGGAATGCACAACATTCCCGAGCTGCTGCTCCCGGGGGAGAGACCTCGCTCACCTGAGGAGCCCTGGGACACCTCAGCCACCCTGAAACCCCGCTGAGGGTCAGGTGGAGTTACTCTAAAATTGGAAATGTTAAAATGGGATCTTTATCCAGCCCTCTGGATTATTAAAATCCAAAAATCTGTTGGGTTTTTTTTTGTTTTTGTTTTTTTTTTTTTCCAATAAAATGGTTTTGAATAGAAGGATTTTAAAAATGGAATTTTCATTTATAAAACAGAACAACATTTAAATTCTGTGCCTGCAGACCAGTTCAGGACTGAGACAAATTTTGCATCCCTCAAGTCCCTTGGAAGCAAAAGGGGCTGCGATTCTGGGAGTTGCTCATCCGAACATCCCCACTGGAAGGACTTTATGGAGATTGCCTTTGTACAAGAGCATCTCAGAATCAGGGGGAAGGTGCAGATGCCTGACCCTTAAAAGAACTGGATTCTGTTTGCTTCCCTCAACAAGTACAGCAGCACGTGGATTGATTGGGCAGCCAAATTCCAGCCTGAGTTTGGAAATTTGGGGATCTTCTCCTTGATTTCCTGCCTTCTGTGCAACACAGAAAGTCCTTCTCCCCCTGCATTGCCCACCTGTAAAATCCAAGAGTTTTTGTGGGAGTTTTGTTAAAAAAAAACAGGCTGAAAACTCAGGAGGCCCTCAGGTGGTGTTGTAAGGCAGGGATGGACATCCTGCAAACCTCAGGTGGCCAGACAGAAATTGCCCTTGGGACATCAGAGCCTCAGGAAGCTCCTGGAGCTCAAATAAACACTCCAGAGCAGTTGCTTGGACACCCTCCTGCAAACCTGCAAAACAAGGGTGGAAACCTCGTGAGCTGCTCCGTGCCCAGGTTAGAAATAGGAAATTCTGGTTCATGGTGTTACAGCTCCTCTCTCATGACCATGACTCAGGAGAGCAGCAAAAAACCCCATAAAACGGAGACAGTGGAGCTGGACACCCCTCCCAGTGAAGGGGTTTAAGGTATTCAGGGGTGAACTTTGGCAGAAATCTCGGGGGCTGAGGCAGGACATGGAACCTCCCTGCTGAAAACCAACACTGGGCTCTTCCTTATCACATCTGACCTTTTATTTATTAAGTCCTCCAGGATCAAGTTGCTGGCCTGGGTCTGGAGCAGGAGGTGGGACCTCAGTTGCTGCTTAGTCTTTCTAGGAAAACGGGCACGGTATGAAAACATTGGGATCCTTAATTGGCCTCATTAAAGGCTCTGGCCATCTGGACCTCACTCATTCTAATTAGTCACCAATAGGGCAGTGATTTAGTCATGAAAAAAAAAAAAAAGGGAGGGGGGAAAAAAAAGGCCACCTCCACTCTGTCAGCTCTGCCTTTCCTCAGCTTTCACACACCAGGCTGGAGGAGGAGGGGGACGTGTTCCCAACAGCAGCTCCGGATTTGGCAGGGTCACTCCACCCGAGAGCCGTGCGAGTCTGGAGAGGATGGAACTCAATGTGGCAAAGAAATCAGGAGCATGTGATCACCCCGCCCTTCCCTTGTCAGCCGGGCTGGCATCCGCACTTCCAAGTGTCATTCCTGTGCAGAAAACCTCGGAGAACGCATGGAGAAGGCTGCCAGGCATTGCTGGAGTGCTGCTGGAAATCGGGGGCTCTTCACTGGCACCCCCCTTCTGTTTCCAGGCAAATCCCCTCTTGCTCTTCCCACAAGGGCAGCTCAGGAGTGGATGGAAAAGGAGCTGTGTGACTCCTGCTGCCTCTTTTGGGATTCCCAGATTCACATGTTCCATGTGCTGCCTTTGACTCACCCAGTTTGTCCCAGTCAGAATGACCACGACACGGCTCCAGGCTGGAGCCTCCCCGTGTTTGCCCATCCCGGGACAGCACAAGCCCAAACAATCCCGGAAAACCACAAAAAGGTGGCTCAGCGAGGATAAATAGGAGAGCCTGGAGCACAACATTCGCAGCAGTGGGTGGGCAGGACTGGGGAGAAATGGCCAAAATTGGTCCCTTCAGCACTGGTGATGCATCAGGGGATAAATCACACGTGGGTGGTCTTAAAAGCTGAGGAACATCTAAGGTGGCATTCCCAAAGCTGTCACAGCATTCCCAAACTTATCAGGACTGCTTTGCCTCTCCAGATCTCACCTTCCTGCTCCCATCTCCATGTTCTTGGATGGTGTCATCCCGAAAATGACGTGTTTAGGGATTGTATCTGAAAGTAGTGATGGAATACGTGCCCAGGCCCACCATAGGCAGGTGAGGAGAGATTTACTGGCTGATTTTTAGAACGAAATGTCATTATTTTGTACAGATTGTGCCGGGATTTAATGAGCCTGAGCTGCTATGGCCTGGTTGGGTCCAGGACATTCCCCTAAAATTAGCGACAGCAAGATCCAAACCCAAGGTCTGGTTACAAGCAGAGCTGGGAGGAAGGCTGTTGAATCAGGAAAAATCTGGCTTAGCCACCCCATATATTTGACAGTTAATTTTGTATCTGTATTGAGGAAAAACACCCCAGAAAAGTGGTTTTTATTGGGCCAGCAAAGGCCCTGGGTTCTGGCCACCTTATTAATAATATTCTTCTGCAGGAGAGGGACACATTTCTTTATAAAGATTTATTAATAGTCATTATTATTTGCACAGGAGCTTTAATGTGCAGTAAAAGACCTATAAAGACCAGCAACCAAAGGAACTCTTCGATTTCACGCCGATCTGCACTAAGAAAATACCTTTTTTTTTTTTTTTGGGTTTTTTTTTGTCTTTTATTTTTTCTCAAATCATAATAAAACAAAGAGCTTTCAGGAGCAGCCCCAGCAGAAGGCTAATGTAAAGTGATATATTTGAGCCCCAGGAGGATGGTGTAAGTTACTCTTGCCTCTGAGGCCTGTTTATTGTGTTTGTCTGGTTGCCCTGGGAACCAGCTCACGCCGTTTCACTTTATTTTCTAATGTTCCTGTAAATGTTAGGTAGGGCCGGGATTTATTATCCACTGTCAACACCTCCGGTGGAACGCGCCGCTCGCTGGCGTTTCCTTGGCATGGAGCCCTCCCTGCTCCCTCAGACCCAAAACCCCCTTTTTTTCACACTGAAACGTGTGTGTGTGTGTGTGTGTGAGTGTGCACACGTGTGCCTGTGCCTGGGCATCCCCCTCTGAATCGATTAATCCCAAATTTATTTATTTCTCCAATAAATCCCAAAGGCTTCCCCGGAGCCTTTTGCGGGGATGGCAAAGGGTGGCACAGCCGAGCACGGGGGGGGTCTGGGTGGGAGCTGTGACTCATTATTGGGGTGAGGTGGATATTTAGGGGCTGGGGAAGGAGTGTTTACCAGGAGTGGTTATTATCCCAAAGGCAGCAGCGGGATCCTGCTGCTCCTGTCCCCAAAGAGCTCGGGTAATTCGGAGCGATGAATCATCAGAATTATTAGGGCTGGAACGAGCTGCTTTCCTTTCCTTTCCTTTCCTNTAGTGGAGGAGACGTCTCAGGAGTGCCCTGTGATGAAGTCACTGTTTGGGAACAGGAGCCTGGTATCCCGTTCCCAAATATCCCAGGAGTTATTTGTGAGCCTGGGTGAAGCTCAGAGCCACTTTCATTGCCCTGTGAACCCTACATTTTCCTTCTTGCCTCCAATCAGAGCCCCAGGAAAACCCGGGAAACGTCGGTGAACATTCTCAGAAAAAATGAGAATTTTGNCATCAGTCCCTCGGCATGACAGGGCACATTTGGTGGCAGACTGGTGGGTGTGAGGTTTATTTTTTAATTTGCCTTTTTTTTTTTGCCTTGCGTGGCACCTCCCAGTCTCATGCACCGAGGACACTCTTAACCTTTGGAATGTCCAACAACAAACGCAGTCCTGACTCCCTGAGAAGATTGGGTTTGACTCTCCCCATCTTTTCCTTACTCTTGCTTGGAACTGCAGCCTGGTCTCTCCTTCCCATTTCCCTGAGGAGGGGTCTTGTCCACCTCCCACTTTCCTTTCCACAGGAACCCATTCCTCCTCCAGCTCCAGACAGCAATTGCCATCCTCTCTCCATTTTCCTGTTACAGCGCCATATCTCCCAGGATTTCTTCACCAAATGGATTGTCAGGCTTTGGAATGGGCTGCCTGGGGAAGTGGTGGAGTCACCATCCCTGGAAGTGTCCAAAAAACCTGTGGATGTGGCACTTGAGGACGTGGTTTAACGGTGACCACGGTGATGCTGGTTTGACTTGATGATCTTAAAGGTCTTATCCAGTATTAATGACTCCACGATTCCGTGGTCCCCACCAGCTCCTCTTGGCCTTGTCCCCACCAGGACGGGTTTGGGCAGTGGTTTGGTGTGGCTGCTCTTGCCAAAACGACCCCCAGTTCTGGACCTTTGTGCTCAGCTTTGCTACTGAGGGGATTTGCCCCCACTTTTACAAAGGGAAGTGGACTCAGCAGTGCTGGGGGCTGGGTGAAGGGATGAGCTGGATCGATCCATGGGTAAAATCCAAGAAAAGTGACTTTGTTCCTCCCCACTCCTGGGGCTGATCCCACCTCCTGCTGTCCAGGAACATCCCCTGCTGGGCAGGAGCCCTTCCACCGTGGAACAGCTCCAAGGAAAACCCAGCACCCCAAGCACTGGGATGAGGCAGTGCCCAGAAACTGAGGCTGCAGGTGATGGGGAATAGCCAAAAGATTTGGGAAAGCAGATGGGAAAAGGCCTGGAGCAGAATGGGTGGTGACAGCAGGGAAAGGTCAGATGAGGAAAGTTGGATTTGTCAGTGCCAGGCTGTGGAGAGTGGATTTGCCTTCTGGAATGAGTTAAGGGAGGTGAAGTCTCCCTGGGAATATCATAGGTTGGGATTCATGTTTCCTGTGTGATGCTGAGTAGCTGAAATCTAAATTCCCGATTCTGTCTGAGAACTGGAGTGAGATGGGATTAATTCACATTTCAAAGATCTTCAGCTGAAGACTTCCCTGGACTCTGGTGTGGTTTGTGGGAGTGTTTCCCAGTAAAACCAAACCCTTTGCTTTGTTTCAGGGGAGATGGAGGAGAAAAAATGGATTTTTCTTTGTTTTTTGGAGAGAGGTGTTGCAGAAAGGCCAAAGCTGTGCACAGAGCTCTGGATTTTCCAGAGTCTTCTCAGGCAAATCAGCTCTTGGAATTTGTAACAGCAGCAGCCCCTCCAGAGGTTCTGCCTGAACCACAGTCAGTGTAAAACACTTCCATCCCTCACCCATCTCCGCTTCAGGGAACATTCCCAAATGTACCAAGTGTGGTTGTAACTATTTTAAAATGAAAAATGCCACCGTTGCAGAAAAATGCAGTGGGTAAAAATACCTTTTTAATGAACCTAAAATGGAATGGAGATGACAGTGACAAGAGTAACTCACTGAAATCCCAGCTGCTCATTTTAATTGCTCCTAATTTGCTCTCAGGTGCTGGTAATTGGAACAATTTGCCTCCAGGAACCTGTGAGGTCTCAGACATTAATTGATTTTGTCTTGCTTAACCAACCTCACCAAAAACAGAGCTCGTTTCACCGCCTGGTTTTCAGCTTAGTGCTGTTCTAGGGTGAGACATGGGGCAGAAAATATCCCCAGCACCCACCCAACTCCATCGCCCAAACCAGGCTGGGAGCTGAGTGAGGGAGAGCTGAAGCACCTCTGCTGTTCTATTCCTGAAAAAATACCCCTAATGAGGCTCCACAGCATTGGGGGATGGATTAAATAGAAAAAAAGGTGCTACTTGGAGTTTATTCCAGCTCAATCAGCCCTAACAAATGTGGTGTTTGCAGGCGTTTCTCTTCCTTGTGCTCGGAGAGCAGCAGAATTTTAATGGAAAAATAAGCTCTGCCTTGCACGGGCAGCGAGAGGGAATAAATCATGGAATGGGCTCTTTAATTTTCTTCTCAAAAACAAGTCAGGTCCTCAGTGTTGTGGTTTGAGGACGCTCTGTTATTCTATTTCAGGAGAATTGGTTTTATTATTATTATTATTATTATTATTATTATTATTATTATTATTATTATTATTATTATTATTATTATTATTATTATTATTTTAAAATAGGTTGAGGAGTAGGATGTAGAATAACATTTCACAATGTTTCAGTAATCTCAGACTGATTTCTTCCTCGTAAGATGGATTTGGTTCTAGTTAGCTGACACATTTTACTGTTCAAAGTAGAAACCTTTGAAGCAGTGAAAATGGAAATTGGCCTTTGGCAAGTGAAACTGGACCTTGTTCCTACATGTGGAAAAAAGCTTTGTTACTNCAGCCACAGCCCCAGGAATACCCAGGGAATGTTGGTGAACGTTCTCAGAAAAAATGAGAATTTTGCCTCTTGCCTCCAGCCACAGCCCCAGGAATACCCAGGGAATGTTGGTGAACATTCTCAGAAAAATGGGAGCAGCCGCTGGATTGACACTGGAATCGCTTTGGATTCACTCTGATCCCACCAAACCCAGACCTTTCAGCTGCTGCACCCCTTCAGGAAAATTGATTTGCTGCTTGAAAATCCCCTGTAATTTCCATTTTTTTCTGTAGTTTGCCCTGTTTAATGAATTCTTTCTCATTTCACGTAATCGATTTGAAGTTTTCCTGTGCCCTGAGCAGCATTTTGAAGGTGTAAATCCCTGTTGAGATGAGCTGGGTCGGTGCATCCCCTGCATAAATGGATCCCTTTTCATGGATCCCTTTTCATGGATCCCTTTTCATGGATCTTTCCCATCTGATTTGAGGCCAGTGAGGAGAATCACCCCCTGAAAGCAGCAGTTCCACGTTTGCTGCATCGACACCAAACACGATTCCTCACGAGCGTGAATTTCCATTCTCCATCACCCATTTTTCAAAAGGAAGTAGATTGAGAGTCTGGAAAGATTTATAGCTTCATTCTAAAATATCCATCATTTCAAACCCAGCCCTGCTGCTGACATCCACTGAACTGCCATAGATAGACTGCTAAAGTACTTAAAAAATTAAAAAAAAAAAAAAAAAAGACATTACAATATATCCAGGTATTTCAAGCCCTTTTGTGGTGCAGGGGCAAGCTCAGAGCCATATTTCACAAAACCTATTTACATTTCAGCTCTATATTTTTTGCTCTTTATGTCCTTTTCCATGGCTCTGCATTACCAAGGCTTTTTATTTTTTTGGCTTTATTTTTTGCAGAAATAGAAATTTTCCCTGCAGTGTGACATCACTGCTTGTCCTCAGGAACACCCCCCCACCCCTCACAAGATCTGACCTCAGGTGCTGGGGTTTTATTTCTCAGGTGTTGGGGCAAGGAAGGAAGAACTCCCTTTATAGATAATGATTTTATACATAATGATGTTATATATAATAATGGTAGAACCATTCTTGCAACCCCCAAGATTTACAAGGAGGAAGGTTTGTAACGATCCCAGATTAAGGGTGGGACTTTCCAAACAGTCCCAGCCTTGAGCTCAGCCCAGTTGGAACTCCATTACCCAGCAGCTTTTCAAAGCTCCACCCTAAGGCTGTGTGAAATTATTCTGGCGGCCTGGAGAGCGTATTTACCTAATGTCAAACATTAAACATCGCTGCCCATTAAAATATAGGCCCTCATTATATTTGGCCTGCTGGAAATGTGCAGGAGAGAAGGAGCAATTCTCTTTGCCCGGCCTCTGGAGCTTGGTGGAAGGGCTGGCACTGGTTTTTGGTGTCTGCCTGTGGGTGAGGAGCTGCTTTTTGGAGATTTGAGTCCCATCCTTGGGCCATAATTACCCCGGGAGCACCTTTGGAGCGCAGCGGGGCCCACTTGGCCGTGCAAAAATCCCGATGCATCCAACCCCGTGGGCCCTTTTGGAAAGCCCAGGCTGGAATAACTCCGGGTGGGAACACAGAGCTCTTTATTCCCAATCCTCGTGCCCGCCCCGCTGCCGGGGTCTGGGAGGGGGATCCTGGTCCCTCCGTCCCCTCCCGCGGATCCCACGGACAAAACACAAAATTCCAGGAGGAGGAAGAGCTCCTGGAAAGCTCAGCAGCACCCGGGGGAGGAGGACAAACAAACCCTGCCGGCGTTTGCTCCGGCTGTGGGAACCTGGCGCGGCTCCCTTGGCGGGGGACATTCGAGGCCAGGTGACCAATCCGGCACAGGGATGGCCAGCGAGCCACCCCCGGGATGTGCTGACAGAGAGACCCTTGGGAAAGGGAAGGGGGGAAAGAAAAACCCCAGCCAAGCCCAGCTGGAGCCCCACATTGAGCTGGGGAGTCCCCCCACAGCCACCCCGGGCTGTCCCCGTCTCTCTTTCAGCTCAAGCAGTGACACGGAAATGCTTCTCCCCCAAATTCGCTGAAAAGCTGCTCTGAATTTGGCTGAGAATGAGAATTATTCGTTAACAGGGAGGGATGCTCTGGTATTTCTCAGCTGGGGTTTTCCTCAGGCTCCCTCCTCCGTGCTCCATCATGAGGTTTCCTCCTGACAAAAATGGATGGGGTTGGAGAGTCCCCAGGTGTTTGCAGTGCCCAAGATCTCAGTTGTGCTGCCCAGGAGTTTGTAGGGCAAGGATGGATGGAATTTTGGGAAGGAATTCTCCCCTGTGAGGGTGGGCAGGCCCTGGCACAGGGTGCCCAGAGCAGCTGTGGCTGCCCCTGGATCCCTGGCAGTGCCCAAGGACAAGGCTGGAGCACCTTGGGACAGTGGAAGGTGTCTCCACCCATGGCTTTAAAATGAGCTTTGAGATCCTTTCCAACCCAAACCATTCCATGGAAAGAGCAGAAAATCGATCACTCTGGGGGTCAAACATGAACTGAACTCCCAAATTAATGGCTGGAGAAGGACAAGGTTGCTGTGCTTATGGAAGCACTCAGAAATCAAATATCCTGGGGCCACAGGAGCTGAAATGAGGAACCCCACACCTTCCCCCTCAACCTCCAGCCCTTTTCTCCTAGGAGCAGCTTGAACCCCACCGTGCTCCTGTAACTGAGCTCTCCCAACAGTGACAGTGGCACTGCTGGAAGGTTCTGGTGGCCACCATTGGAGCGTCCTTTCCGTGATGACAATTTTGTCATGACAGTCACTAAAACTGCAAAAGTTGGAATTGCCAAATCATCCAAACTTGGATGTGGTTTAAGGTCTGCTTTTCTCTGGCCTCATGGAGGGCAAGGAAGGAAGAATTCCCTTTATAGATGATGATTTTATACATAATGATGTTATATATAATAATTTTATATCGTCCACTGTTGCTGGACAATCCATAGGTGAAAACTGAATTAAAAGCATCAGCTCTGAATCCTCTTTGGAGGTTTAAAAGGAGATTACTCCCAGGGTTTTAATGACTACTCCTCCTCCCTCACTCCTTTTTCTTTAGGGCAGAGGGGCAAAGGGAGAGGGAGCTGAGGGCTGGATATTCCAGCAGTTGGATGATAAGAGCTGCTGGTGTCCCTGCTCCTGGCAGAGGTGCCGGAGCTACGTGGGACATCGTCATTATTATGGCTTCAAGTTGGCCGAGGTCACCCCGGTTCATCTGCTTTATACATTGGGAGCCTTCTCCTCATTACTTGCCAAACAAACCTTTTTATTTTTGCACACGTTTATGTTGATTTTGTGGTTTCTGAAATTGGATTCTGTCTCCTACGGGCCTGAGTTTCCACGGCAACCCCGGCCCTTATCTGCTGCTGCTGTTTGGCAGACAGACAACAAGGCCTTTCAGTTTACTTCTCCCATTTTTTCCCCTAATATTATTTTCTTTAAAAACCTTTTTTTTTTTTCCCTTCTTCTTCAGCATGTTCTTTTTCTTTCTTTCTTTTATTTTTTTTCTTTCCCTTGCCCTTTTTATATTATTTTTACTTTCCCCAACCCCTGTCATTTAAAAATCACATAATTAATTGAGCACATCCTGTGCCACACCGGGCTGCCACGACTTTGAAGTCCCAATAGATCATTTTATAGAGCCGTGGGTACCATTTTTTCCGAGGCAGCACCAGGCGCCAGCTCGAGGCCTTGTGGAATTCAGCATATCCTACTCCAGGTATGATAAAGAAACCTTGGCACCTTCTGTTTGTTTTTACTAATTTCCTTTCCAAACTGCCTTTTCAATATAGAGGAAAGACCTCAGGACTTAAAGTTTGTTATTTTCTCTCCAAAGTTAGTCCCTGTTCCCCCTGGCTCCCTCCCTCCCTTCCTTTAAACCAGACTGAACTGCTTCTCCTCTCTCCATGCTAAATTTGCTTTTTTCCCCCCTTTTTCTCCTCTTCAGGAAAGTGTGGTCTGATTTAGCATCATGGAGCTGGGAGCTGTTACTGATCCTGCAGCAGCAGCCAGGCAAAAAGACCCTGACAGGCTCTATTAACCCTTAAAAACAATAAATGATCTCATCAGCCCCTCAAAGACAGAAGAAGAAATAATAATGCAGTCATTGACTTGGGTGAGGGAACAAGGCTTTGGGGGATTGATGCTGAAATCCATCCCCAAGGAGCCTGGTGCTGGAATTAACCAAGAGGGGCTGAGTTTCTCCCGAAGCTGAGAAGAGTCTCAGCATTGGAAAAGGACAATATGGATGCACAGGCATTGCAGAACATACATTTATATCTATTTATATCTATTTATATCTATTTATATCTATTTATATCTATTGATATCTATTTATATCTATTTATAGAGATATTTATGTGGACAACAGAGTGAGGAAGACAGAAGTTGAGTGGGAAAATCTTAAATAAAATGAAAAATAATTAAGCCTGCACCCCGTTGCCTCCTTCATTTGGAGCAAAGGGCTGCAAGACCCCCCAAAAGCTCCTTAAATCCAAGTCAGGGACTTCTGGAGATGCATTTAAAATCGTTAATTTTCATGTATTTTTAGCACTTTTTGGAAAGGCAAACAGGATTGCTGGGGGTGGTTTTCTAGGCAGAATGAAGCCACGGAGAGTGATTATCTTCCCTCTGGAATGGCGGGAATTCTGTGTCACTGAAAATAAGAGAAATGAGATTTTTTTGTGCACACATTTCCAGCCAGCTCCTGACATCTGATGGGAAATCACATTCCTGCCTAGAAATCCATAAAAGGGTTTAAAAATCCTGTAGGGAAAAAAAAAAAAATCATCTTATTCTCCATGAAATTTTGAACAGTTTAAAAATGATTTCTGGGCGTATTTATCCTTCATTTTATAGAGCTTCCCTCATTTCATGGCTATGGGGGGTCTTCTTCAAAATCCCACGTTGGAAATGAAAAATTCCCATTGTTTCTGATGGGCTTTGGATGAAACAGAGCAGGAACTTTCTGTGGGACTAAAAGTGGGAATAAATTCATTACAGAAACCCTGAGGTTCATTTTAAATTCCTGGAGAGCAGAAATTCCTCTGTCTGTGGGGCAAACCCGGTAAATTCCTTGTCCTGTGCCTCATTTTTTTCATCCTGAGGTGGATAAACAGGCAGGGAAATGCTCATTTTATATCCAAATGCTTTTCCAAATGATGCCAGTAGCAAAATGGGTGAATTGATCAGGGCTGGAAGGAATAGTGGAGATCTCCAGCTGCTCATAATCCTCTCAGAACAACTGGTTTATACAGGGAATATTTTAAGGTGCCATTAAATGTTTTTTATAAGTGACTGTGTCATGCTGGCTGGTTTAGGTGGATGTTTAATGGGACTTATCCCAGATTTCGGCCTCTCCCTCTTTTCTCCCTTTCCTTTGCTCTCCCCTTCTGGAAAACTCACACATTCATGAGAAATGAAGAATATAATGAACTTTATGCTCCCCTAATCTGAATCCTGCTCACTGTAGGATGACAACAATAATTCCAGATTAATTTTGAAAATGCTTTTTAATTTCATTTTTTTTTCCCTGAAAAAAAAATCCTGAATATTGAAGCATTTCTGTGTCAAAATCAGTGCAATGACCCTTGTTGATAATTTTGATTTTCATTTCCCACTTGGAATGCTTGGAGCTACAGCAAAATGCAGGATTGAAAACTCCAATACTTGGTCAATAAATCATAAAAGAAATGTCTTTTTTTTTTTTTTCTTTTTTTTTCCAAACTCTTGGTGCTCTGGGGGAGTTTTGCCACTGGTTTAACAGAGCCACAGCTCCAGGGATGCAGTGGAAGGGAGGTTCAGCTCTCCCCGTGGAGAGCTCTGTCCAGCTCTTTCCCAGCCAGCAGCCTGACTGGTCAGTCAGTGTCCTCTGGAATTCTGTGGGCTCTCAGCCCCATAGATGAACCAATCCATTTCAGTAAGAAAACCCCATAAATCTGGCCTGGCTTTGGACCTGAAAGTTGAGCAAATTTCAAGTTTTTTGGGGGGTGACACTGCAAACAATTCCCAGCAGCCGCCTGCCGTGGTGGGAAGGAGGCAGAAAGTGCAAATTCCGTCTGCGTGTGCAGGTTGGGAGTGATTTAAAACAGCCCACCAGGCCTTTGTGATAATTCCTTTAACTCTAGAACTTGTTCAGTGCAAACCTACAGGGTTTTTTTTGTTCCCCCTCCACCTCCTGCACGAGGCAAAGCAGACAATGAAGTTGCAGAAAGTGAAGGAGACTGGTTTTGTTTAACTTTGGTCTTCTCAATTTACTCTCCCTGCCACTGCCCTCTGGATATTTTTATGGAAGCAAAAGAAAATGCTCCTTTTATGTATGAGAGCTGTGCATGGGGGTGACTCATTTGGCAATATTAATAAGAGGTAGAGTCAGTTTTATTTTGAAATCTCCCCCCAGAATGGTTTGGGTGAAAGAGAAAAATGGTCAGATTGCAGGAGGAGGCCGTTGGCTGCACGGGGAGGGTTTTACCTTTCCTGGTGTTTCTAATTCTGCAGAATAACAAGATTAAAAAGAAAATACACAGCATGGGCTGCAAAGAGATCTCATTCCAGGGAAAGCCAGGCTGGGATATTCCTGTTTTGGAGGGGTAGGTGCAGCTCAGGATGGGAAAAGCTGGGAATCCTTCAGCGTGAGACAGGATTTGGTGAAGGGTGGTAACACCACACCCTGCTCCAGGCACGGCTCTTCCCCTTGAGCTGCTTTTCCATGGATTGGGAGTGGATCCTGGAGCCACAGAGGAACTGCCTGGTTTTTAGAGGACAAAAATGAGGCCCAAAGCAGCCTGGCTGCCGTAGGATCTTCTGTCTTCATGGAAGGTCTTCCACATCACAACACCAATCTGAAAAATAAAACTAAACCAAGAAATAAGAGCGAGGGAGGAGGAGGAGGAAGGACCCTCCCAAACCCACCAGCGTGGCCCTCCTGTTCCATTTCATACCCTGGATTTTAAAAAGCCATTCATCATTTCCTCAGGTCATTCTTACAGGCAAGTGGAAATGAAGGGCAGTGCTCTGATGAAAGCTGTGCACGAGATAACCAAAGCAAAACGTGCTTTTTACAAATGACTGTGTCAGGCTGGCTGGTTTAGATGGATGTTTAGTGGGGCTTATCCCAGATTTCGGCCTCTCTCCCTCTTTTCTCCCTTTCCTTTGCTCTCCCCTTGTGGAAAACTCACACATCCACGAGAAATGCAGAACATGGTGAGCTCCACGCTCCCCTAATCCAAATCTGCTCGCTGCAGGATGACAACAACAATTCCAGCTTCTCTGAACGGTGCCTCAGCTTAGGCCTGGGCTACTTTCACTGCCTTGTTTTCCTCCATCCCATGTTTTCCAAGGCTGGAAGCATCCATCCTTCCTTTCCCCATTTTCTGTAGCTGCGTGCGGCAGCACCGCCAGCGACCTCCGCTCCTCAGCTCCCGCCTCCCACCCGCCCGTGTCTCTCCCCACAAATAACTCCCCAATAATTAAATTGTCCGGGTTTTGATCTTGCTCACGGGAGCAGAGCAATTTTCATTCCCTCGTGGATGAGTTTATCCTGAAGGGTTGTGATCCAAGCCTTCCCTTTTGCTCCAATATGATTCTTCCAGACCTGGGGGCTGATTGGACCCTGGGCAGCACCAGGGCTCTGTTTTCTCTCTAAACACAGCCTACAAAATTTCAACAAGTCAGCCCTTGTGTGCCACACCGGGAGATTGATGACAAACCACATTATTTTTCCCCTCGTAGAACTGCCCACAATTACAGCAGAGCTATCTCCAAACACTGCTCTGTTTTTGTCCAGCTGGGAAAGGGCACCGGCATGGGCTGGGATCGGCCAGGCAACACTGAGCAGCATTATTTGGGGAAAATGCCCTTTTCTTCCCTCTTTTTTTCCCCCCACCTCTCTATCCCTGATAAAATATTGGAGCTGATTCTGCCACGTGGGTTTGTGCAAAGCCCTGAACCCACCAGCAAAGGTTATCCCAATACCCAGGGAAGGAAAGGAAAATTCCCCGAGCTGCTCCTGGGGCTCTGAGGCTACTCCCAAACCGGGGCAGTTGGTGAAATTGGGATTATTCGATTATTCTCCTGATCCTGGAGATCAGGTTTGTCCCATTTTAATCTAACAATCCCTGTTTTCTGTTGGCCTTGTGTTGATAATTCAGAGAATTAATAATTGCCCAGCACCAGACAAGTCCCCCCGAGCTGTAAAATGTCAGGAATGAACAATTTGCAACAAATAAATTGAAAAGGTAATAAAAGGCTCCATCTGCTGAAAGGAGACACCTGGAGAAGTGAGACCACACTGCTGCTGTCATCCCAGCATCCCTAATATCCAGATTTTTAAAATATCTGAATTTTTAAAATATCCAGGTTTTTTAAATATCCAGATTTTTTTAAATATCCAGAATTTTTAAGTATCCAGTTTTCAATCCCTGATTTTTGTCCTGCCATCCCTCCTGCATTCTGCTTGCATCTCTCCATCCATACCAAGCCTGGGAAGACAGGGATTGCTGGATGCTCTGATGGTATTTCCAGAAATCTGCTGTCCTCCAGATAACTGAATTCCCAGACTCCACGGAGAACTCGGGAGCACCTGAAAAGCAGAATTTCCTTTCAAGTGAAAAACTGCTCCGAGCATCCAACATCTGTCAAAATCCCCCAATTTGTCATGAGGCTGCTGCAGGCTCATCCATCATCCTGCCACGCTGCCCTGGAAATGGTGCTGAAAAGATCCAAGTCATTGCCTCCAAAATGTTTTCTTTATCTCTGGGCACCTTCAAATCTTCCAGGGGAGCCCTGAAATCGCTGCTCTCCCCACTCATTGTTTATAAAATGTGTTTAATTTGTGTGGTTTGTGTATGAAATGAGGGTGGTTGAGGTTTTTTTTTTCCTTCCTTCAGGGGCATTTCTGGTTAAAACATGGATGTGCAGCAGATTTCTGAGTGATAAAGAAGCCTCTTGTGTTAAGTTTAACCCTTGAAACTTTAATTATTTTCTGCTAATTCCATTTTTGTTAGTTTTTTTATTTTACTTATTTACTTAGATCTCTAAATAAATGGTGACATTCCAAGAGGTACAGGTAATTCAGAACACTGTAGATAAGAAATTACTGACTTGAATCTTCAATGATGGCACCTATAGTATCAATATTTAGCCCAAAAATGGAGATTTCAATGAGACCAATTTAATCAATCCAATTTTTAGGGGCAAAAAATACAATTTCTATAATTTCTCATGCCTGTAAAAGATTTTGATGTGCATTTCTCTCCTTGGTACCCCAAAGTTTCTCAGTAATTACTGGGAGACTGTTGTGCCCTCTAAAGTTTATGTAGCTGAAATTCCTGAAAATGGAGTCTGAAATTCCTCTGGAATTGCAAATTTTCTCTGCTTTGCTTGTTTGAAGCGAGATGTTCCTGAAAACTTAATTCTCCCTTGGAATTTCAGCTCACAAAATAATGGAAAATTAAATAAACCCTCGAGATTTCAGCCACAGATGAACCAGAATTAAAACACAAGCTTCCAGATTCCGTGTGATTTTCTTGGATGTCAGAGCAGATTGGAGGGTCAGACCTCGTGGCTGAGATGCTGATGTTCACTCCCCAAACTGAAGACAATTTTAATTCTAGGGAAGTGTTAAAAATCCAAGATTTGGTTCTAGGAGGACAAAGAACCATCAGCAACTCAACTCAGTGCAAACTGAGTTTTTCACCGTTCCCTGGGCAGGGAATGGGAAGGATTTTAAAGGAGTTTTGGCAGGGAAGGGGGATAAAGAGCGTTGGGCCGATGCCTCCAGCAGCTCTGAAAATCCCACCAGTTTTCCATGAGATTTCTGACACCTCGGTGGAAAATCTGCACAACTTAATCCTGGGAGCTGCAGCCCTGCTCTGGAGGAGAAGGATCCAGGATGGAGTTGGCAGCGCTGGAAACCTTCTCTGTGGCAAACTCAGAAATCCTCATGGCACAAACAGATTGAATTCGGGGCTTTTTAAACAAAATTTTGATTTAATTTTTTTGTTGTTCCTTTTTCAACAACCCATCAGTTCAGCATGTCCTGATCGACCAGACCCTCTGTCAGCAGCTCAGGAGTCTCTGCAAGGAGGACAAGTTCAAGCTGTGGCCTTGCAGGGTGCTCAGTTGGGGTGGTGCTGAGGTGAAAACCAGGGAAGAGCTGACGGTGTGTTCCTTTGCCTTCAATAAAAAAAAGAGGGAAAAAAAGGAAAAAAATAAAAAAAAAGAAAATAAGAAAGGAAGGCAGCAATAAAGCAAAAGGCACTTCCTAAAGGTAGCCATTAAATCATTCAACACTCAGCTCCCCTGAGAGCAGAGGGCTCCTCTTTCCTTTCCAGGAGGGGTTTTCAGGAGCCATTCCTCATCCCGTGCTCGGTGTCTTCTCCCACATCCCATCCAGGGGCAGCACCGCAGCGTTCCCTGGGATGGCCCTGGGCCCATAGATCACTTCCCAAAAAGTTCCCAATGGGTCCCCAGGGAGCAGGGCCGAGGGCTCTGTTTTGCTCGGGATAATGTGCTAATGCTCCGAGACCCCCCATAAATCTTCTCCCCGCATCATCATTTGTCAAAGTCACAACACGGGGCTGGAAACAGCAAAAAAAAAACCCAAAAAAACCCCAAACCCAACAAAACCCAACAAAAAAAAAAAAAAAAAAAAGAAGTAGGATGAGATAGAAATCGTGGCTTTGTTTTTTTCATCCCTCCCATGTGATTTTCTCCCCTTCTCTCCCCCTTCTCTTTTTTCTCTTAATCTCTAAACCATCTGATTGTAGAGAAATGGTAAATAAAGGCTTTGCTTTCCTCAGGTTTTTGTGTGGGTGCACATGTTTGCTGGACACTTAAAGATGGAAACTTGGAGTTTGTTGGAGGAGCCTCTGCCCCCTCTGCTTAGGAAAATGCTTTTAGGGAGAGGCTTGGTCGCCCTGGCTCTGGTCCCCAGTTCAGTCATCGCTTGGGCTGATAAAATGGGATGGAAAAACACAATTGTATCAACAGCCCTGATGGCTGAGGGAACTTGTTTTGAGCCATCTCTGAGGGAACAATCCCACAGACCACATCAAAACGTTCTCCAGTGCTTGCTTGAAGTGAAAAGAAGTTGTGGGAGAGAAAATCGAACTTGTTTCGGTGTTTTATTTCTCTTTTCAGCTCTGTTCCAATGTCTTCTTTTCAGTTTAATTTCTTTTTCCCCACCATCTCCTTGTCATCCTGATGAAATGGTTCTATTTAAAACACCTCCTGAAAATCACTGGATGGGGATGTTTAGCCGATGTTTGTGCTCTGAAGTGCCAAGGCAGACACATTTTACTGGTTTTACCACTGCTAATTCTGTCTCAGATGAGTTCTTGATGCCCAGAAAGGGGATTGTGATTCTGAGTCCTCCCTTGTGCTTCTGATAACAGATGAACGCCCCTTAAAGGCACAAGGGTGGACAAGAAGGAAAATCAGGTGGTTTCTCCAGCAGCAACTGGATCTGTTAATTGGATCTGTTAATTGGATCTGTTGGGAAGAGCCAAGACTTTGGGCCTGACATTTTAATTTTATCAGCCCAGCCAGAAGGAGATGAAAGCAGGTGGGAACTGAAGGGAAAACAAATGAGAGCTGATGGAGTTGGACACCAACCCCAGCTCAGTGCCCTGCTGTTTTCAGTCAGTTGTTGTTAAATCCATGGACATGACGGGATATTCCAGAGCTCCAAGCCCTTCCCATCCATTCCCAGCCATTCCCAGCAGTGCTGCTGAGTCCATGCAGGCAGCAGAGCAAATTGAGATCAGCCCCACGCCACCTGGGACACACCTGGGGCAGTTTTGGGTGGCAGAACCCAGCCTGCAATGCCAGAATCCGGCAGAATAAACAGAATCATTTCATTGAAGCATTAAAGGATAGAGTTGGTAGCCACTACTGAATTCCCAAACCCAGCCAAAGCCTGGAAACTCTTCCAGGGCTGGAGTGAGGAGCCGTGAAACCTCTCCTTTGTTGCACACTGACACTTGATATGCATTAAACATTGAATATTAAATATTCTGCTAAAGGCTGACCGGTCTCCCTGCATTGAAGTGGCTCCGTTGCTGCTCCCAGCTCTCTCCCAGGCTTTATCTCTGGTGTCCCCTTACAGCCTGGATCTGAGACCAGGCTGGGAAAGGGCCGGGATCGCTGTCCGTGCCGGAGCCCCGGCGGTGCTGGCAGCGTTCCCGAGCCCTGGCATCCTCCCCCAGCCCAATTAGGCCTCACCTCAGGTAACTCTTCAAAAGAAAAACTCTCGATAATCAGAACGTGATGGGAGACACGTCAGGAAAAGGCAAATGAGAGCCTGAAATCCAGCATGAAGCCGCAGTGGAAAACAAGGCATGGGGTTGTTTCCATGAGGGAGCTTGGACACCGTACAGGGGCTGGGGGGGCAGAGGGGGCACCCCGGGATGGGATGTGGCTCCTGGGCCAAGGTTTGCTCCTAACAGGATCCTCATGGAGCAGGTTTTGGGTTTCACGCCCTGCCGACAATTTGCTCCAGTCGGTATCGGGAGGATGAGAAGGGAAATGTTTCTGGGGTCTCTCTCTGGAAAGGAGAAGGAGCCACACGGTGCTGCCATGTCCCTTGGGGTTTTCTTTCTGCCCTAAATTCGAGTGCAGCTTTTCCTTGCCCCGGGGATCCTGCCACGCTTTGGGAATTTGGGGATTTGTGGAGCAGGATGAGGCTCGGATCCAGCATCCCTGGCTGGGTACCACTGCTCTCCCTGCACACAGGAGCCAGAGGGAGAGGGAAAACCCAGCACAGAGCAGGGATTGCTACGTCACCCCCATCCTTCTCCTCCACGGGATCCCTGCCAGCCCCCTGGCACTGGGAATAATGGGATGGGGGAAAGAGCCTGGGTTGATTCCAGCCCCTTCCTCACCCACCATCCCCATCCCCACATCCCTGAGGAGCCACCCCAATGTGATGGATGGGGTTATTCCACGGGAGCACCAGTGGAAACTGGGCTGGAATTACCCCTCCTCCTCTGATGCCCGTTTAACTGGCTCTTCATTAGGTATGTTTTCTATAAACAGAGATTAAATTAAAATAAAATGACACTGGAAATACTCCGAGGAAAGCGTGTCTTGGGGAGCCAAATGAAACTCCACATAATCCCTCCTCTCTCTGTGAGAAGAGAATAATGTCCTCCAATTAATTATATCGAGGCATATAATTACACACTTACACAGTCAAAGACATTTTGTAGCAGGAACGAGATTGAATGTCAATTCCAGCTTCCAAAACCACACGGAGTTAAAACAAATTTCAGCTCCCATATTGAACTTTTCAAGCCCCTTTTATTAATACGGAGAGCGATTACTGTTGACTGGACAAATTATTTGGGATGGAGTTTTTGCTGCAGTGCAGAGCTGGCAGAGCAGGGTGCCAGACTCCACGGAGAACTGCAGGAAACCAGTATATCTGTGCAAAAAAAAAAAACCAAAAAACCTGGATTTTCAGAGATTCTTATCAAAAATAGATGCTGAATAATGGCTGCTTTGGCCAAGAACAATATGTGTTCTTCTTACCTTGGGGTTCCTTGTTACCCTGTGGATTTTGGGCCTCCCTGTGCCATTTCCCTCCCAAATTTATCCTGTGGAGGTGGCAGTGCCGTGTTTGATAGAACCAGTGGCTCTGGTCTCGAGGAGCTGGAAGCACCAGATGAATTCCTGGAAGAGACTGAGCAACATTTTCACACTGGGACTGAAAGGGAAGAGAGGCTCCTAAGAAACCGTCTTGAACACATCGTGATTATTAAAAGTAATCAAGCCAATTAGAGGAAACTCAGCATTTTAAATGTGATTATGCCCTCCTGGATATCTGCTGAGGAATTCCTTTTTTCAGGCAATGTTTGCTGATGGATTCTGATGTTTCACTCGGGGTTTCAGGACGCAGATTTCTCCTTACAACATTCGATCCTGCGTGTGAGGAGATATTTTATCACAGCCCTGTAACTATCCACTCCAACTGATTATTTGCTTCAAGTTCAGCATGAGCTTAACTCCTCTTGTTGGCTCTGACATGGACATTCCCACCAGTATAATATTCCCAATCCCTCCTGTTATTACAGCATTCCCCATAACGGGAACCCCAATATTACTGAGGACTTTGGCAACCTTGGCCAATGTCAACAGAAATGGGAGGCGCTATTTCATTAATTTCCCCTGACTTGGGACAAAAATAACTTCATCCATGTCTTGGTTTTGTGTTTCAACCTCCAGGAGAACAATTTTCTCAAAAAATAAAGAAATTGGTTACTTTATACCCCGGCTGGTTACATTAGACTGTAATTTCACGAGGCATCAGTGATTCCAGGGGCCGATTTTCTGACAGGCAAAAAAATGACCACACATTTGCGAGCATCAGTAGTCACCTCTCCTCAGGCATAAAGCACACGGGCACATTTTTGGCTGTCAGGGGCTGAGCAGCAGAACTGGGGGGAAGGAAGAAGCAGAGACGTGTTTTGGGTTCCTGACGCGCGGGGTTGATGAACGGGGATCCGGAGTGAGGACAGAAAAATGGGTCCCCGTGGGGCAGGGCAAGATCTGGTCTAATAACAGAACGAGTGAGGAAATCAGGGTGACCACAGCCTTCCTGCTGGGGGAGAGCCCGCAGAGAACCGGGGGAAAAGCGGGAGGGGAGGGAGAATTCATTGCCCAGGCAGCGCTGGGTGTCAACATACTCATGGTTTGATCTCTTCCATCTCCTCAGCTCCTCCTCAAGCTGGATTTGGGGTTTTGGTGCCTTGTGATGAGGGGTTAAAGTGAACCCTTGCAAACCCTTCTGCAGGGCTCCGTTAGAAATTCATCACAAGCCAAATGTTGAAAATCTCTGTGTAATAAAGGCCACGTGCACCACCCCGAAATCTTGCAACGAATGTTTTTTTCCGTTTTTATTTTTGTATTTTATTGTTATGATATTTTAATGCTGTGCAATCAGCAGTAACGCCACAATCACATGGTTGAAGCTGGTATTAATAATTTTACAGCCAGTAAACACCTGAAACCTCTCCTCTCCTGTCTTTATTGGCTCCCTGGATTTTTATGAGTGCATTGCTGCAAATAAGGCAGTGCAGGGAGTTGCCCTGTTGGGAAAGACCAGGTGCCCACCTGTTTCAAAATCATTCTTAAAGTTAAACTTGAAATGCTTTAAAATCGTGTTGAATCGGGGTTGAATTCTGACCCAGTTTTGGTCCCTGAACTCCACCTGGCTGTGATGGCAAAGCAGTTTGACAAAAAGTGTCCTGAGTTTTGAGTCTATAAAGAATCCAGGAGAAGAGCACAGTGAAAGGGGGAAAAAATAATTCCTTAGTCTTATTTAGGGTCCTCTGGCAGGTTTGATCATTGTATGGGGTCACCTTTTCCCTTTGGACTCTCCACGCCTGTGGTCTCCCAGTGGGATGTTGGGATGTGGCTGCCCCCTCCCTGAAAATCTCCAAGGCCAGGTTGGACAGGGCTTGGAGCAACCTGGGGCAGTGGAAGGTGTCCCTGTCCATGGCAGGTGGTGGAATGAGATGAGATTTAAGGTCCCTTTCAACCCAAACCATTCCATGATTCCATGATTCCATGATTCCATGATTCCATGATGATTCCAAGATCTATATTCAGCTACCATGGCAGAAAGGAAGGGCTGGGTGGGTTCTCCTTGGCCTGAAGGATGTGTCCAAGTCTGTCCCTGTCCCACGAGGACCAAAGCTCATCCAACCCCTTTGCTGAGTGTGGATTCCCAAGACTGGTGAGGGTTCGGGGCTGCTTTTGAAGGACAATCCAGATGATGTGCTCTGTGCCCTTTCCATGGAACCTGCAGATATTTATATATAATGTGGATTAAAGTGAAGGCTGTGGCAGAGGGGAGAATTAAATCCAGGTCCCTCAAATCCCAAGTTACCCCTAAACCACTGGATTATTTTCCTCCCTCGTGTGAACGCTGCCCGTGCACATTGTGTACAAACAGGAGAGAGATTTACTGGAGGAATAACCCCGGCCCAAATAACCCATGTGTGCACACAGATATAAATATATATATTCTCAATAGCAGCCTGCAAAAGCATCGCCTCGTAAAAAGTCTCTGAACACTCAGTAAATTCCGGGCCAGATTTCAACTCATGTTCCTGAGATAAGGACCAGAGGGGAGGAGGAAGAAGCAGACAGCAGCAATCCTTTCATCCCCCTGGCCGCAGCTGGCGGGGCCTTTCCTTTCAGCAGATGGGAATAAAAATAGATATATTTACAATTTACAATTGCAGTCGGAGGGAGGGAGGGAGGGAGGAGCAGCAGCGAACACAGAGCAGTCGTTTGCTAAACCCATAATGGTGGGGATTATGCAGCGCTGCTGCTGCAATAACATTCGATTGCTGTCAGCGCTCCTGTGCAAAAACAAATTAGCTGGATGATTAATGAACATCCCCAGCAGCATGTGGATTCTCCTCTGCGATGCTCCAGCCCGGTGTGAAGGGAGCTGCTCTGAGCTGTCCCCGCTCTTTGTGCTGCTTTGTCCCCTGGGCACACCTGGCTGCGGTTCCCGGCCCCTTTTTTGGGGTTTTATTTAAATAACAATAAATGAGAGAGAAGGGAGTGCCCAGAAATGGGTGCTGAGGTGAGAAATGTCCCTTTGGGTTTGGTGTGACCTGAGGATGGCTTTGTGGGGAGGGGTCCTGCTGCCAGCCTGCAATGAAACTGCCCTTGGATGGGGAGAGCTGCTGGAAAATGGGAACGGGCTCTGCAGGGAAGAGATCACTTCAAGGAGTGCTTGGGAAATGCTCTGAGGCACGGGGTGGGATTTTGGGGGTGCCCTGTGCAGGGCAAGGAGCTGGTCTGGGTGATCCTCTTGTGGCCCTTTCACTCAGGATATCCCGTGGTGTGACTCTGAGGGTCCCTCTGGGGCAGGGGGTGGCTCCGTGTGACCCGATGGACTCCCGGGGGAAGGAGCAGAGCCGAGGAGCTGGCACGGAGCAGGGATCTGCTCCCTTCTCCCTGACAACCCCCTGCTCCGTTGTGCTTTCCTTCTGGAGCTCCTACCTTTTTTTATTCCCTCCTAGCTCACATAGCTGGAGGGAATCAGAGTGAAAACCGACCATGGAGAGCAGGAATCTGTCACCAAAAGGCACCTCCAGAGATCTCCTGCTTGTTTTTCCTGCTCTACATGTGGTGGCTGGAACCTCTGGGTGTTTTAAAAGTGTTTTTTTTCACTTTGAAATGCTCACCTGTCTCTCTGAGAGGTGTTTCAGATGATTCTACAGAGGACATCCATGGCAAAGAGGTGCTGAATGTGTTTTTTTCGCTGTAATTAATCCATGCATGATTAATCCAGGAGCTGGACTTTGAAGATCCTTGTGGGTCCCTTCCAGCTCAGGATATTCTGTGATTCTTTGATTCTACAAATGACCAAGGAGGAAAGATGCCCCTACTGCGAGTTGTTACCCCACAAAGGGTGGGCAGACAATTCCAAATCCGAGCCAGCCTCGCAGGGAGTGCTGGATTTTCCAGGGATAGGTTTGTATGGAAAACAGAAAACCCCAAAACAATTTGGGTTGGAAGGGACCCTAAAGCTCATCCCTGTCCAGCCCTAAGGGCACCTTCCACTACCCCAGGGTGCTCCAAGCTCTGTCCAACCTGGCTTTGGGCACTTCCAGGGACGTGGCAGGCACCAGGGACACTGGTGCTGGTGCTGGTCCTTCGGGAAGGGCCCTGAGGCAGAGCTGCTGCTCGGCACTCACGGGGTTAAGGGTGTTTTTGCTGCTCCATCCCCACACACACGAGCCTCCAGCAGTTATATAATATAAAAAGGCTCTTTTCTCATATCCCCACAGCGCGCAATAGGACTCCACATATAGCACACCAAAAACATAAAAAAATAAAAGGAGCCCAAACACTGCCAAAATCTACATTTTCATTTGGCAAACCAGTTAAATCTATTCATAATCTGGTGCCTGAATCAGGTTTCAGACCAGACTAGACTGCCTTGGCTCCTGGTTTTTGTTGCTCGACCTGTCTCTGACTGAATTTAGCTATGATGTTACATCTTTAGCTGTAGAAAATTTCTAATAATGGTAGCCTGTTTTATTTTGCCACTGGAGGGTACAAGTTCCAGCATTTCCGTACCCAGGTCCAATTGGAGCCAGTTTCGGACTTTTTTTTGGACAGAAACCTCCCTTGTTGCTTTGCACTGTTTTCTTTTTGCCCTTTTTACATCTTTTTAATTCCTTTTTTTTTTTTTAAATTTAATTTTAATAATGTTCACCCTCACGGCTTTCGGGAGGCGAAATGAAAACACAGCGAGTGTGAAACGTGCAGTGTCAAAAATCCACTTTAGTCCCAGTCACCTGCCCCGCTCCTCTGGGGCCCCTGGAGCTCCACCAGCCCGTGGTGATGAGGATGGAGCCACAATTCCTGGAGGGTTCTTTGGAATTCTTCCCCTCCTTGGGAGGCCACAGCTCAAAGTTTGGTTTGGGTGGTGGGAATGAACCCGAATGGGGAGTAGATTAATCCCTGATTTTGGGCACAGCTCACGGGGGCGCTGGGTGGTGAATCCTCCAGGAGATGCCCCAAAACCGAATCCCAAATTTCACTCCCTGGTTCGCTGCTCTTCTCAACGAAGCCGTGGAGCTGCTTCTCTTCACTTCTGCCTTCACTTCTGTCCCCCAGCATCTCAGGGCTGCAGCACTGCCCCAAAAATACCTGCACACCCCTAAATGCTCCCTAAAACCCTCAAATTCCCAAAAAATCACAAGGAAAGCAGGACCACGCCGGGCTGAGAATTTGGCAGGAGAGCAGAGAGCTTTGGTGGCATTTTGGTGTCCCCAGAAGTGACTTTCCCTGGAAGGATCCAGTTCAGCTTTTCTGTCAAACCTGCTGCCTGCTGGAACAGGAAATCTTTAGGGTTTTATATAGCACTAATAGGCCACCAGAAATTCTGGCTGTAGGAATAACCCTGCACTGAGAGTGAGAGAGCACGGACAGGAGCCTTGTTTTAAACACATCGATACAAACAGAGTGATTCCTTCTCCCTTGGTAAATTAACCCGGCATCTGTTTGGGCTGGGCAACCACAGGGAAATTAGAAAGGAGTAAAATCTTGGAATTTGTTTGGTAAACAAATTTTCTTTAATTTTATTTTGAGCATCTCAAGGAGAAGCGAGGCAATGAGGGTGATTTGGAGGGCGGTTGTGGAGTTTTAGTTGTTAAAAGGACCATAAAGCGAGGTTGAGGCTGGAGTTTCTTTGGTTTTATGCCTCTTTCTGGACCAAGAAGTGGTGAAAATTGAGTCAGACTGGGGAGAAAAGGAGGTTTCACCTCCAGGTTTTCTCTCTCGGTGATCGGAGAGGACACTTCCCCATCCACCGCACACTTATCTGTAAATGTGCCTTGGAGAATCCAGAACAACGGGGAATGCTGATGCTTAACAGGAGGATTAGGGGATTCCAGCATATTTGGTGTAATTGTGGGAAGCTTTACAGGAATTAGCACTGCAAAAGCCTGAACCCAGCTGGGGAGAAGCCACCACCACAGCCCTGGGGGTGATGGGAAAGGGTCAGGCAGTGAGCGATGCCACAGATGTGGATATTTGGGAACAAAAATGGATAAAACCACGGAACAAGAAGCCTGTGGCCTGTCCTGGGCAGCAGCAGGAGGGGATGAGGGGAAACCAGGGCCATGGCTCCAGCTGGGATTCACCTTCCTCCCTCTTGGAGCAGGGAATTGTGTGGGGGCTCCTCCTGGAGTGGCACCCCCAGATCCTGACTGCTCCCAGCAAGGGGACATGAAGGGGACACAGTCTGGGGCTAATTCGGCCTATTTAGAGCAAAAGTAACCCAAAGAGGGAGCCAGGAGGTCGGGCTGAGCTGGGGAGCTCCTCCCTGCCAGCTTTGGGTGGGTTTGTGTTAAATTGGATGTCTGAGCAGGGTTGTTGTGTTTTTTTTTTTTGTGCCCAACCCTCATCATCACATGCTTGCATAGAAAATTAAGTTACCACACCTTTAATGAACTTAATTTCCTAATTCTGACAGAGCTGCCACTGCCAGTGGTTCACTCCCTGCTTTTTACACACTTGGGCTGTGTTTTGGTTGGGTTTTTTTAACCAGGCAGATCTCCATGGCCAAACACTGCGCTCATTATTTTCTTTTCCCTTAGCTGCAACAGAGGACGTAAGAAACTGCAATCAGTGTTATCTTAGAGCAGGGATTCCTCCAAAATTTCCACCCTGGGGGGAATGCAGGGAAAGCAAAACATTTCCTGACTCATCCCTTCTGATCCTTCAGCCTTCATCCTCTCATGTCAGGCCTCACCAGGAAGAGATGCCACGGATCAAACAAACACTTTGCAGAGTGGTGCAAAACCAGTGCCTTGAAGCTCTGGAACGGTCCAGGTTTGGAGCTCAGCTCTGCCAGGATGGTCTGGGGGAGCTCAGACCTTGCAGCTTTAATTCTGATGAATCCACGGAAACTTTTCCAGATGCTACAGAGGTTATTCTTCAAACATGTAAATTTTATTAAATTAACTGAAACCGCTCTCAAAAGACTAATTCTGCTCTCCAGTGCTGCTGAGAAAGGATATTAACCGAGCTGCTCTGGTGAATTCTACACACTTGGGGTAATTTCAGAGTGTCCAAATACCTGCAGAGCCTTTCTGGCAGGTAATTGAGGGTTTTCTAATCAGAGCATTTACACAGCACTGTGTTGTAGGAACAGGAGGCTAAAGCAGGGAATATTCACAAACTGACCATTACTGTGGCTATTCATATAAAAACCATGGGAAGGGGGATTGTAAAAGGGTGAGGAATTAACCCACGGGCTCCTGGAACCCCAACTGGTTCTCTGCTGCTCTGACTACATGAAGTAGTTTGAAAATCCTTTATAAGGTTCTGAGGGACCTGTTCTCAAATTCATCGTGGGGTTTGGAAGTGGGAATGAGCCACTGGTCTCCACTGGATCCACTCTTAGCGATTTGGTTGGAATTCAGGGTTCAACCCTAAAGGCAGAGTGCCAGCAGAGCTCCAGAACCTCTCAGTTTTTCATGGTCAGAGTCCTCATTTCAATTCCCAGCCCAAATCCATCCACTGTCCCTTTGCACCCAGCAGTTCCTGGGCTAAAACCATCCTTCCTTTCCAAGCCCTCACATCCCACTCTGCAGTTCAGTCCCACTGCACTTCCAGCCCAGAGTCATGAACGAGGATTGATGGAATTGTGCTCTCAGACTCCTCAGTGTGGAGGGGACAATTTGTTCTTGCAGTCAAAAGTAAAAGGAGCACAATCGTGGAATCCCAGCCTGGTTTGGCTTGGAAGGGAACTCAAAGCTCATCTTGTTCCCGCTTCCCAGGCTGCTCCAAGCCCTCTCCAACCTGGCCTTGGACACTTCCAGGGATCCAGGGGCAGCCACAGCTTCTCTGTGCCAGGGAACAATTCCTTCCCCAAATCCCACCCAGCCCTGCCCTCGGGCAGTTTAAATTTGTTCTGTATCGACAACCACTGGCTCCAAAGCACAGCAGCTCTCTCTGAACAGCCAGGCTTTGACTTTCTGGCCATTTCTCCTGAACTTGCCCAAAGACATGGTTAAATAGTTGATATTTGCTTCCTGCAGGGAGAGTTTGCTCTCCTCTGACCCTGCTTTGGAGTTCTTTAAGATAAAGCCAAATATTGACAAAGCTGGAGCTGAGATTTCAGTGCACAGACAGAAGAAGGTTGGTGTTGCTCAGGAGCTTTAAAAAGCCCAACCAGCCTGGCTGCAAACTCTCCCTTCGGGGAAATAACTGGGGATGTGCTCACTGCAAACCCTGCTGATGGAGAAATCCGTGGGATTAAAGGGGAGCAGAGAATTCCCACCTGACTGAATTGCAGGATTCGTTCCGTGATCCGAATTCCCTCGATTCCAAAGGCACACCCAGGCAGAGGGGGATAAACCCAGGGATGCTGAACTGCTCGTGGCTTTCTCGGAGAGACAGGAAAAAGGAAGTTTCTCCCACAGTTTGGTGGGAATAGCAGAGCCAGAGGAGGCTGCCGTGTTAGCCCAAGCCCCAGCCCTACTTTGGGAAAGCTTTTAAAGCCCTGCAGCCTTGTTTTACTGCTGGAAATCCCTCTTAGATGTTAAATGATTTAGAAATACAAACCACTATTGATTGGAATATGAAGTTTAAGAAAACCTGGGTGAAGTCAATGCCTTTATTAATCCCCAGTGCCCTCTTGCTATTATTGGTGGAAGCTTTTCTTGCTCTCATGACAAATTTATCCCTTTTATCCCATTCCAAGTCCCTTTGCTGTGCCTTGTGCCCAGTGGGAGGGTACCAATCCTTTGTACTTTCAGCAGCCTGGCTGTGTTTTCCCTGCCTTTCAGACACCAGTAGCTTTCCCTCACCTGGGGGAGCAATCCCAGGATCTGGAAATCCTTGGAAATGGCCAAACACCCACCTTGTTTCTGATGGTTTGAGTCAGCCACAGACCTGCAGAAGCCCCTGCTGGAAAACCAGGCCAATATTGATTGGGAACAATGTTTTCCAGAGGTTTAAGGAGCTGTTTATTCCCCAAATGACCCCCTCCCCACTCCCACGTGCCCAGGGCCGGCACCGAGCGGTGTTTACATCTTGTTCTGGCACCACATGAAACCAGCTCTGCTTCCAAACAGCCCGACAGGATCAGGGGGCTCGGGAGTGATGGATCATGGATCATTGCTGCCCTTCCAGGAGGACCTGGGAGTGCCCTGGGAAGGCTCCTTCTGAGATTTCTGCAGCCGCTTATTTGCTTTCCTTGGACGGCGCGCTGCCGGTAGGAGTGATGCTGGATGCTTTTCCTGTGTTGATGATGCAGGCTCATTCCTTAAGTAAACCACGAGTAATTCCTGCCCCTGGCTCTGCCATCTCGCTGTCCTGGTGTCAAAAAAGCAGTGATTTGTAAGTCTGCTCTGCTGGCTCGCCTCGAAACCCACGGGGTGCAAATCAACATCAGCCCCTCGTCGTTATTATTATTTCCACCAGTCTGAGGCTACTTGAGTACCTCGTGGAGGGCTCAGAATGTCCAGAAAGTTCCTAATGCCCCCCGAAAAGGAATATTTAGGTGGTGATTGTGGTTATTTGTGTTTATTGCTGTGCTAATTTATCTGCTCGGAGTGTCCAGGAGAGCAGCATCATCACCAGGCCTGATGAATGTGCTGGAAGATGCAAACCTGGATGAGGATTTTGGCTTGAGGAGAGTTTGTTTTTCCCAAAGTGAAATGGTGGATTGACCATGCTAGATATGAACAAAGTAGTTCTAAAGTAAAGGAAAATAAATTTAAATCGAGGCAAAGCAAACTTTCCATTTTCTAGAAATAAACCCAGACTTATTTCGCCTGAAGGTATCGATCAGATATTTAAATTTGAAATCAAGGATTGCAATCCTGTCCAGCTGCAGTCAAAGGACAGGGATTGTTCTACCAAAAAATAATTTATCCCATCCTAAACAAAGCCAGAGGGAGTGAATCACCCAGATTTCTCCATTTAGTGGGCAGAAAGCTCTGAAATTAAGTGAGAGGCATCTGAATATTGGAAATCCTCTAGCAAGGCAACATTGCTGATGACAAATTCAAGTTTTTAATTAAAAAGTAGTTTATTGCTCTTTATCTTATCTGCCCACACCATGCTCACATTCTGTGGATCCCAGGCTCTTCCAGGGAAGATAAATATTCCCTTCTCCTCCTCAAAACATAACTCAGCTCAGTGCTTCCCTTTATTTTGTTCCCTCTGAAGGAAGAAATTGGAGATTCGGTGGCCACTCCATGAGATGGGGACTTGTGTGAGGTTCACCAGCACTTCCAGCCCTTCCCAGCTCATCCCAGTGAATCATTATTTGTTGTGATCCATAATGCAGTGTTTGCTCGTTGGCATGGAGATTATCCATAAAAATCCCTGTTCTCCCACCCACTCTGCAAGTGTTGGAAGGGACAGATTGATGACACATTGCTCTTGTCTTCATCTGGAATCCAAAAAAATAAAAAAATAAAAAAAGGGAAAAATTCCCAACAGGCAAAGCAATAAAATAAAAACAGGAAGAAAAACAGAACAAAGAGAAGATTCTGCTCCTGTGACTGCTGACCACTTTAGAGTACAAACCATTGAAATTTGTGATAAAACCCTGCTGTGGAGTTGTAGGAACGTCAGAGCTGTCACTGCCAGACCCCGCGTGGGGAGAGGTCACCCCAGGAGTGTCAAACCACCGATGATCTTTAAGATCCCATTTCTTGGGGCAGCTTGGGCAGCTCTGGGGAGGTTGCTGGAGAACAGAAGAGCAACACTCCCTGAGGTGTCTGAAGAACCCAAATCCCAGCAGCCACCTGAGGGATTTCTGCTTGTTGTAGACTTCTTTGGAGCCCTCCACCTTCCCCCAGAGCAGCGAGCAGTTGCTCGGTTGTTCAAATCGGTGTTTTAAAATTTGTGGTTGGTTTTCCTGGACTGGAATTCCTTGGATTTTACTGGACTGTGCACCCCGTGCCCCTCTCAGACCACAAACCTGCTGGCTCAGCTGATGCCTTCAACCTGACAACCCCAGAATCAGAGGGCGCTTGGAATTTTCGAACGCATCGAGATTTCGGTGTGAAATTCACCCTTCCCCCAAAAAAATGTTCTCGGGGGGGAGAATGCAAATGCATGCAAATGAACCCAAATAACCCATCTCCACGTCCACTTGGATGAGGCAGGAGGATCTCTCCGCCCACGGGGTGTTTGAGTTGAAAGCAATCCCGTAGAACGGGAGGCAGAGAGGAAGGTGGGCGACTCGCTTGGACTCCTCACTATTTCTTTTACATGGCGTGAATTTAGCTGAGCACACATTTTCAAGGGCTGCTCTGAGGCTGATGCTGAGGGCTCTGCCAAACCCCCGAAAATAACTCACCAACGTCATGGTCTGAGGGAATGGCTGAGCTGCCTTCGCTGAATGCTGAATTCAGAGCGCTGGAAAGAGGGGTTTGGGCCTGGTGAAAGCAGCGCTTTTAATGTGGACACACGAGCAGGGCAGAACAGAGCAAAAAAAAAATCCCTGATTATTTCACCAGCAGCTGGGCTGGTATTTATGGAAAGCCAGAGATGGGACCAAAACAATGAGGACATTCTTGTGGCTGCGAAGCTTTCGTTTCTTGTTGTTCCTGCTTGTTGTTCTGGGTAGAGGAGAGGTGGGAATAACCTTTATTTTGTACAGAGCAGATGTGTTTTAGAAGCAGCGGTTTCTCGCTTCCAGCCGTAGGGGAACGAGGAGCTGCCAGCTCCTGAGGGTTGGCAGTTTGTGTGTGAACTGTGCTCTCTGCCTTGTTTTATGAGTTAAAAGACCAAAAATGGATGGTTTTATCTGCTTTATTCTCTTGAGGTGTTTGGGTAGCTGCTTTTTAGTCTTTCTCCTGGCTCAAGCCCCGTGGCCACGTAGAGATACCTGCAGGTCCCGTGGCTGGGCAGGAAGGGGGCAATTCCACACGGGAATTCACCTGGGTGTTCATCTGGGCTGTATGGCAATGAGTATTGACACAAATCCTGCAGCCAGGGGGGTTTGTGTCACCCTGGAGCCACTGCAGAGCTGCTCAAGTGCCCTTTGCAGGCTTGTCCTGAGGCTGCTGATCAAAGCCCCAATCCATCACCCCAAATCCACCACCCCCAATCCACCACCCCCAATCCAATTCAGTGTTGTGTTTGTGCTTGGAGGTCAGACTGGGCTGCTCATTTCTCCCCTGCTGATGTCTGAGTAACACCATGACTGTTGGTAAATAGTTTTGAGAGGTTCCTCACAATAAAAATAAACTGCAGGTTTTTGGTAACAAACCTGAGAGGATCCTGCGTGGAAAGGGAAGTGAGCAAATTAGGCTTTTCCTTGTAATTACTGATAATTATTGCTCACACTGGGAAGCAAAAACCTGCACAAAGCCCACAATGAAGTGGCTTTCCATGGTGCCTGGGTACTTGCAAACGAGTACTGAGGGAAGGACAAGTGATGAATTTGGAAACCTTTCTCCAATTATGATTTTGATGAGAAAACTTCCAAGCCAGAACTGCTTCAGGTGAATTTTGCTGATCCTTTAGCACAATGTATCTCAGTAACCACAATCCCTCTCCTCTGGACCTTCCAGAGGCTGAGGAACAAGATTTCAAGGATAACAGAGTCCATGGAATATGGTGTTTCCTCCAAGAAATTACCTCCCCTTTCATTCCTCATGAAAACCATCAGCCACCAAATGATCACAACCCAAAGTTCCACAGCTCTGTCCTCTGCAGCTCCAAATTGTGCCTGATACCGTGATGAACATAAAAACCACCTGAAATCCCCTTTTTTTGTGAACACTGGAGCACCAGCTCCAGGCAGAGCACACGGGGAAGAGTCCAGCAAAACTCCAGCACACAAATGGACTGTTCCTTCCAGACCAGTGGCTGAGGCAGAGAGGGATTTCAGCTGGGTCTGTTTTCCTGCACTTTGGCTATCTAAAAATGAAATATCTTGTCCAAACTGGTCCCCTAAACTCTGTAATTAATGGAGGAGAGATATCCAGCAAACAATTCAGCCCCCTCATGGCCAGAGGGTGGTTCACCTTCCCTGGATTTTTTGGCACTCTGCAGAGCTGAGCTGGGTCAGCCCCATCCCACAGCAGCCCGTGCACCCTGCAGTGCAGGTACAAAACCATCCCGGGCTGGTGATTCTTCAGCTTTTCTCCTGCAATGTTTGATCCAAACCCCACTGAGGTGAGAAATCCTGGTAAGCCCAGTGCCAGTTTGGCACTGCTTGCTCTCCTTGTCCTCTCTTGGCCCCAAGGAGAGCAGGGCTTTGAACCCAGCTTGTGAAATAAAGTCTGGGAGCACTTCACGTGGGCTTTTATTTACTTGGAGAGATGGCAGCACATCAGCTGAAGTGCCACAAAAAGAAAAAAAAAAAAAAAAAAAAAAAAAAAAGAAAAAGAGAAAAAAAAGAGATGCCACTTAAGGAAGAAAGTTTGGCAGGGTTGGATGTCAAACACAATAGGAAAAATCACCTAATGTGAGGATCTATAGAAATTAATAATTAATCTCTCCTAATCTCTCAATGCCAGGCAGCTGCACGTACAGGGCCGCAGTGGCTACCAAGGAGTGGCACAATCCGGGCAGATTTGTCCTGCAATTAAAGCAGAAGGGTGGGGCGGTGTCCTTATCGCTGCCTGAAGTGGCTGAGGAAATAAATCTCTGTCATTCCTGCCTTGGCACTGCCTGCAGCACGAGAATGGCAGCGGCGCGCTGGGCATTTCCTGGGAGAAAAGGGTACCGTGGTTCAGCCTGTTTTACAGACGGGCAGCTAGGGCAGGAGGCAGGAACACCGAAATTCCCAGCAGGAGCACCGGAATTCCCAGCAGGAGCACCGAAATTCCCTGCAGGACCCAGGTGTCCCAGCCAGCGCTGCTGGGGCAGACACCTCCCCGCAGCCAGATGCGGGATAACCTCCCTGGGAGCTCGTTGGAGTTTGCACTGAGCCCCGCAGAAGGAGAACACGGAATAAATTGGCCTCTGACCCTCCCAAGCGTGGCGCTGCCCATCCTGGAGCAGCAGTGCCCGCAGTCCTTGGAAGCCCTCATCCCTCTGGGCAGCGCGCAGATGCTCTGCAGGGGTGACCTCAGCTCTCTCCGCAGAGAGAAGTTTAGGAAATGCAGCCGAGACAGCTCAGCCTCCCCCAGCCCCCCCAGCACGCACCGATACCGTGATAATTCACAGCAATTCCCGTGGAAAGCGCCCAGAGAAATCCACCCCCCTCTCTTTAAAACAAACAAAAACAACTCCAACCGCAGCGGGCTGGAAGGGAGGGATGGATTAGAGCAGCGCATGACTCCCTTTTCCCCGACACTTCTCCCACTCGCAGATGCTGAATGGGATCCCAGTCTCCTGCTCGGCTCTGCTCTGTGTCAAGCCCTCGGAAAAAGGGCTACTGCAGCTCACATTCCGCAGGCTCCGCTGCCCCGCCGCCTCGCACCTTCTAAATCCCGGCTCTATTTCCATCGGGGTGGGGCACGCCAAGCCCGGCAGGGATTTTTCTCTCGAAGCTGCCTGCTGCCACCGCTCGATAGGAGCAAGCTTTGCAAGGCTCGGCTCCGGGTGTCCCCGCAGGTTCTGGGGAGAAGTGGGAAATGTTGAGTTGGGTGCGGGCGTGCGGTGCTCCGCGGGGAAGGAGAGTTCTGCTGCTGCTGCTGCTGCTGAAACGCTCTGAGAATGTAAATTTGGGTTTGTGTCCACCCTGGCGAGGAAAGAAGAGTAAAATATGGCCAGGCTGTAAATGCAGTCCCTAAAATATCCCACGTACATGCATGGGATGAGCAGCCTCTCCGATATTTTCATTTACATTTGTTCCAGCTCTTTCTTTTTGCATTCCAATTATTGCCAGAAGTTATGCACACGGATGAAAGCAGCACGAATTGCTGCATGAAAATTTGGGATCAGGGGTAAAGGATGAAAACAGCACAAATTGCTCCAAGAAAATTCGGGATCAGGGTACCACAGAGGTTGTGGTACAGGGGGAGAAGCACTGAAAGCAGTGGGCAACTGCTGGGCTGTTTTTATTTTAATGTTTTTAGCATTTTCGATGATGGAACCATCCAGTGATGATGACAATGATGATGATGATCATCATCTCCTCAGGATATAAAAGAGTGGGATTGAGCAGTCGTGGCTGCCCCATCCCTGCAAGTGCCCAAGGCCAGGTTAGAGTGACCTGGCCCATGGAGGGTGTCCCTGGCCATGGCAGGGTTGGGATGAGGTGGGGTTTGACCTCCTCCCATCCCAACCATTCCATGATCTGGGCCTGGTGGGGCTCTGCCTTGCCCCAGACACTCAGCCCAGCCTGGGATGCAGGAACAATACAGAGCTTGCTGTGCCCCAAATCCCCTTTGGAGCCACCCTTCAGCTGCTGTTGCCCCTCAGGTGCCAGCTGGGCACCTTCAGCCACGTTTTGGGCATTTTCTCCCATCAGCCTTGGCATGGGCAGCCAGAGGAGGTCTGGGAATCCTCTCCCACCATCCTGGAGCTGCCTTTGCAGGACCCCCCTCTGCTCTGAAGGACGTTTCTGTTCCCATAGCTCTCCACGAGGCTTTGGATCTTTGACAGCCCTGCTAAGACGATGATCTAAACCGACCTAAATTCCAGGTCAAGCAAAATTTAAGTTAATTTCACTGATGTCATTTTCAAATTTTAATTGGCATAAACCCTCTGGGGCAGGGATTTTTCCAGGGAGTGCGTGTGCAAGTCCAATCCACTGATGGAGGCTCCCACTGCTGCTGAAATCCTGATTCCCAAACTTTTCATCTTTACCTGTTTTACCTTCGTATCCGGGCGTTTCCTTCCTACAAACCCAGGGATAACAACTGAGGCACCCAGGTTCCAAAGAGGGGACGGGGGGGTGATGCTAACAGAGCCCTGCCAGGAGCAGCCAGTCCTGCAGATTGAAAGATCAGGAAAACATAAATGCAAACAGAGAGCCCATTAAACACTGGTGGAAAAATGGAAGCCCTGGAATGTCTCCAATATAACTAAAGAGCAGTCCAGGACTGGAGTGATTCTGTGTTTGTTTTCTGTCCATTTTTCATGGTTTGCTCATTGTCACTTCGAACTCTTCCAATATCATTAATGCAGCTGACCAATGTTATTTCTAAGAAAAATATTTTCATTAAAAAAAAAAAAAAAAGAGGACATTTTCCTGAGAATAATTTTTCTGAGCGTGGTGATATATTGTTGAAATACTCCTTTTTCTATAAACAATTGACTTTTTTTTTTTTTTTTAAAGCCATGTTTATTGAAAAATTTACTGGAAACGTTACCAAATCTTCGTCAATTAATCACATATATAATGTTTTTACTTCATAAAATCTGTTGGGAAGGAGTGCAAAGCAGGGCCATCTGTGACAGGATAGATCCAAGCAGCGCTGCTCCTGGGAGCACTACAGTTGGTGTTTTAAGGGTTTGAGTGGTGCCAACAATCATCCCCAAAATCAATCATCCCAAAATTTACGGGATGGGGACTCAAGTGTGCGCTGATGAGGAGGAGCTGCCCAGCAGAGCTTTGTTCCAAAAGGGCATCTCTGAGCTCCTGTTCTTGGAATTGTTGGGTGGATGGACTCTTCCTTCCCATCCCACCATCCATGTGCCTCATATTCCCATCTCCAACAAAAACTGGCCACAAATACACCCAAATATCTCTTTTTTTACCCTTTATCCACCATGTTTTTATCCTATGGATGCTCAGCTCCACCTCTGGACTAATGAAACTCCTAAAACTCTCTTCAAATTAATCTCAGGGGAAGGTTAGAGGATAACAGGAGACTGAGCTGTTGGGATGGACAGGCTGAGCTCCCAGGACACCCAAACTCTGGACAAGGAGATGGAGAAGGACCTGGTGCCCCTCGGGAGGTGCCAGGGCAGAGCGAGGTGGGACAGCCGCAGGTAATTCTGGGGTTAGGTGTGGCCAGGGAAAAGAAAATTGAGGAGTAGCCAGAAAATGACAAACAGGGGATGAATTGTGAGGAGTTTGGGGCGGGGGAGGAGGTTCCTCAGCACTGAAGGAATATCTTAATCACAGCTTAATTCTGGGTGTAATTACAACTCGGCTCTCCCCTCGCTCCCCCTCCCTGGCAGAGGTTAATTTTGCACACGCTGTGTGTGCACATTAAATATTCCCTTGCCAGGGACACGGGGCACTTATTGACACAGATGCAGAGCACTTGAAGCCGGGAGGGGAGGGGGAAGCTCTGGAGCCAGGACCCAGGGCCCAGCCCCACGGCGATGGTAATTTGTGGTTTTTCCTCCAACGTTTAGTAGCCACAAAGAAGCCTTAGAAATTTCTGGTCAGAACCAGGACTCCCCTGTTCCTCCGCAGACGAAACACTGAGCCCTTACACTCCAACCCAATAAATATTTCATCTGGTTTGGAGGGAGAAGGGGTGGAGCCGGGCAGAAATTGTGTTTCACAAATGCAAATGACAGCTCAGACCCTCCAAGAGCCAAATCCTGCCTTGCCTCCCAGCCCTGAGCGTGGCCAGGGGCACAGGGGGGCTCTGGGGACAGGGACAGGTGAGGTCCAGGGGATGTGGGCACTGCTGGACACATCCCCAGGGCTGCCCTGGACAAGTACAATAAACCAGAGAGGCCACAGCGGGAACTGAATGTGAAAAATGTTACACAGAGGGGAAACTCAGAATCAAACCAGGTCTGGAAACATCCCCAATGTATCAAGAGACAGAAAGACAACTTTAAAACACACTTTGCTCTGCCCTCCTAATCAATAAGCAGTGGACAGGTTTCTGATAATGCATTTATTTCACCTTCTCCCGTTTTAATCTCTCTTAATCAGGTTTTGGTGCCAAGTTGGGGCATTGCCCTTAAATCTGATCCTCCCTCCTCACCCTCCTGAAGGCACTGCTGGGATTCCAGCAGACCTTGTGATCACTGACTCATTGACCAAAGAGATGGGGGACAATCTTTGGAAGAGTCTGGGCACCATCATTCCTTTGGGACGTCGTTGGGATGCAAAGCCTGGATTCCACCCAGGAGGAGATTTAATTTTAATTTAATTAAAATGAAAAATTTCATTTTCTACATTAACACAGAAACTTCCAAGAATTTCTGTTGCCCCAGCACTAAAATAAATCATCCATCCAACCACTCTGGACAAATCAGCTGTGATAAAGAAAGGGTTTGAAATCAAGACACAGAGTTAAGTAAAATCTCCCTGAGTTGTTGAACTGGAAGGGAGAAGAAAATCCAGACCCACTGAATCCCAAGCTGAAGAGAGATGGACATGGGAATTTGTAGGAGGATTGTGCTCCCATAGCCGATAAGCACTCCAAGGAATAAATCAGGGGCAGAATTTATTCAGGGCAGGGCTCTGATCCCCTGTAAATGCTTTTAAGGCTGAAGGGAAATGCCCACATCGCTCTCCTGTCGCTGCCCTCTGAGGGATTTATGTGCAGCTTTTAAGAGTTGTTCCTGAGAGGAAGATTTAATTCCTGCCCCAGCCCATCCCAACCTTCTATGACTGATAAAATTCAGGGTATGCTGGAAGTTGGGAGTGTACAGGAGGCAGTTCCATAATTCTGGAGAGCTCCAGCTGCTCTCCATGAGCCCATCCTGCTCCATGACTCCATAAACAACTTCCACACCAGGAAAATCACCAACCTCACCAAATCCAGTAAAAAGCAAATATTCAGGAATAGGAACCAAAGCACTGTGATCAGAGGAGTCTCTTGCTAAGTAACACAGTTAATATCCCCCAAAGATTTAATGTTTTATCCTTTATTTAAACTCCAACTGGAGTTTAGAACCACGGAACCATTGAGATTAAAAAAGACCTCAAGATCATCGAGTCCAACTGCGATTGGTAACAGAGAGATTTAAAAAGTCAGCATTTGGTTTGGTTCAACATTGATACCATTCCTGATAAGATAACTTACCAATTATTCCTAAGAGGAGCCAAAATAAATTAAATTTCTACGAACTGCAAACAGAAAGTGGAAATAGTTCCAAAGGGACCACCAAGTTCCATTATCTGAACTTGTAAAAAACTATGAGCAGAACGGAAAATGTTCGGAAACCTGAATAAAACTCAGTGGTTCAGCTCAGTGATTTTTAACTGCCTTTGGAAAAAACTTCCAGATTGACAAGGTGACAAGAAAAAACAAATCTTGCCCATATTCCCTAAGTCTGAGGGAGTTAAGAGATATCTAATGAAGCAGGGAAAGTGATTATTCTATTTTAAATCCTGGATTTTAATACCGATGGGGCGTCTCAAGTGAAATGAAAAGAAAGGCTGAAATTGGAAATAGACATCGCTGCGAAAATTCATGAAAAGCTGCAAATATCAGCCTGTTTAAAATGATAATAAATCAGCCGAGATCCTGAGGTGTATTTATTATGCTTGGAATTAGCAATAATAAAACCAAAGCTGCTGCGATAGCCACGGCGGGATTGAATGGAAATGCAATGAGCTCCGCGGTTTGGTTTTGCGCTTCGAGCATCGTCAGATTTTTGGACCCAGGGCATTTCTGAAGTTCCCCCTGACGTGAGGAGCTGCAGTGGGCTGCACTGGGGTGTAACTGGGTGTGTTTTGGGTGGGTTTGGGTGAACCTGGTGGGTTCCCAGTGCTCCCTCCGTGTGCTCCCGGCGGAGCGCGGCATGGCCGGCGTGCCCCGGGGCTGAGGTCACCCCGATGCCTCCTCGGCTCTGCATTTTTCAAAGCCAGAGTGGTTTCAGGGTCTGTGAATAACTCTCCAATGAAACGGAGCTGTATGAAGGTTCCAAAAATACACCCGCATTTCCATATGCTGATTTTTTTTCTTTGCTAAGTTTATCAACCTCTTTCCGTTTTTTTTTCTTCATAACCTCCGTATTTTGTGAGTTTTTAAAAAAAATTAACTTTCTCCCTTGGTCCTTTTGCCTCCAGAAATCTCAGAGTCTGGTTCTGCAAACCTTCTCACCCATTCAGTTTCTAATAAAAAGAAAAAAGAAGAAAATATTTCAATAGAACTCCTTGAGGGAATCTCTCACTGGGTCAGCCTCAGTGCCACCACTGCCACCTCCAAGACAAAAAAATAAAACCCCAAAAATGGGACTTTGAGGAGACACATCCAATTCATCTGAAGTCCCATTAGCTGAGAGGAACTTGGAATGTGATTTAAAGCTGAATTTTCATGTTTACCCCTTGGCTGGGGCAATCTCCATGATGCCCTTAGCAGATGGTTCTGACATCATCTGAGACAGAAAATGGATGAGTAGGAGCCACTCTGGAGGATGAAACATCCTGGGTTTTTTTCAAGCATCCCGAAGAATTTCAGCCTCTGTGGTTAATGGAACACAAGCAAATAAATAAAATGAAAACAAATCAAATGATTTCCGATAGGAATTCTTTCTGCCCTAAAGGCAGTGGGACTTTGGAAAACATTCTGTAAACAGGAACTGGCAGAAACATCCCCAGAATCCAAATGGATTTTTACTTATCTTCTTTTCATTTATCTTCTTCATTTATCTTCTTTTTATTTATCTTCTCCCCTGCATGCTCAGGGAAATGCTGATCTACAAATACAGGTAACCATTTTAATGAGCATTAATTATTTTTCCGTATTTGCATTCCAGCTCTGAGTTGATTTTTCCCAATACTGGACACCCCTGCTTGACCCCCTCAGTGGGTTTCACATTCAAACCAGGCTAGACAAGGTTTCAGCTCAGTTTTGTCTCACTTGAGGTGGAAAAAATGCCCCAAAATCTGGCTTGGATGGGACTGAGCCACTTCAGTTTGAAGTTGGCGTTAAGGGTTTTGTTAATGAACATGAAATGTGGGGTTGAACACTGGCTACAGCCTCGTGTGAATAACAGAGACCTCTGAGTGCCACTGAGCTGCACTCTCCACACTTTCATGGGCTTTTCATTGGGATTTATTTAATTTATTCCCTTTTCAAGGCATGTTTCTTAATCAAGAATGTATGGACTTCTTTTTTAAAAGATATCATGCACGGTATGAAGGCACTGGTGTTAATTATTGCCAGTGAGGGTAAAATAAAAGGAACTTTCTGAAACCAGGGAAGAACCTGGATCCCTGGCACTGAGCTGCTTCCAGGCCACCAGCTGACTCCACAGTAGCCTGGGGTAGGGATGAAATCCTGAAATACAGCACTGGGACAGGGAGGGAGAGGAATGAAAGGAAAAACAAACACTGGGACAGCGGTGCTGGAGCAGAACTCGATGAGCTGCCCATCCTGGGCCTGCCCCAAACCCCCTCACCCCTCTGGGAACCTTTCAACCCCTTCTCCAAGGCAGTTTCAGGCTCATTATTTGTCAGGTTTATTAAGCAGGGTGTGTACTCATTTTTGTCCTTTTCCATCACTATTAACCTGCCTCAATCCAAAATATACCCAGTTTTGGTGGATAGTGAACTCATCCTCAGATTTTGACCTGCTTTGGCATTGCTCCACTGCCCCTCTTGAGATCCACACTGGTTTCACCCAGTGCAGCTCTGGCCTTTTTTTAGAGGAAACCATCAACACCAGCTAGATTAAAATCACTCCAAATATCACACAGAGAGGGACTCTCGCATCCAGTAAGTCAAAACCTGGATGTTTTTGACTAATTCCTGCCTGGAGTGAGGCTGACATATAAATGGTACAATTTTGCTCTCCAGTCTCATACACAAACTTTATCCAGGGTTGAATATTGACCCAAAGAGATGGATGTGGTGGTAGAGGCAGCCATGGGATGTGATCCTGCCAACTCTACCTCCTTCAGCCTGAGTTCAAGGCCATTTCTGAAAGTAGGTCCCAACTTTCCATGAAAGGGAAAAGACATTTGTCTGTCGGTGTGGAGAAGCGAGGCGTGAAAATACAGCCTTTAAAAAACCACAATTTCAAACGATTCTCAAATTCCAGCAGACTCGCGAAGCCAACGCCATCCTCGGAGGGAGCCTGCTCCTAGACTTGTTCCTTGCTGATTTAGGAGGGCTCTTTCCATGAGCAGGCATGGGAAACCCTCCAGATCCAACATCTGCCTCGTGTGTTCTCCATGTTTTAAAAGTCTTGTGTGCAATCCAAGTCCCAAAGCTGTCGTGGTGATGATTCTCCCCCCGAGTGACACATGGCAAGGCAGACACAGAGCTCGTGGCTCCAGGAGTGGAGGGGACATCTAGAAAAGAGCCAAGTGGCGGAAATAATGAACGTTTGGCTTCTCACTCCATTTTCATTCCTTCTTCTGTCTCGTGGATGAGTGGTTTCTGTAGGTGGGGAGACCTCCCATGTCTCAGCATCACCCCGAGGTGCTCCCACCTCCCCATGACCAACCCAAACCCGCCTGGAGAAGGCACCACTGCCAACCCAACACCCTGAGCCCTGCAGCAGCTCCAACCACCCTCCTGTGCTTTGGTTTAGGGGAAAAATCTGCGGGTGCAGGTTGGTGGTGGGGTCTTTACTGGAGGTTATGGCCACAAGCCGGTGGAGCACTGCTGGATTTGCCTTCCTGTGGAGCAAAAACTGGAATTCTGTGATGAAACCTTCCCAAACTCCCTCCTCCAACATCTGTCCAGGTCTGGCTTGCTGAACTCGCCCTTGGGCTGAGTTGATTTATGGTCCCCTGCCATCCCAGCTCCCTCTCCTTGCCATTCCCCACTGCTGGGAGCTGCTGGTGCCCCCAGCCCCATCCATGGCAGCACCTGGGGGGACGGGAATGGCTTTTTCCAAACAGTTCCTCCTCCTCAGATACGCTCTGTACATCCGTGTCTGGCCAGGAGCTCAGCCATTTATTTTTCCTCTCCATAGGCATGTTTGGAGCTGTGGGTGGCCTCTCCTGTTTAAAATAAAGAAGCCAGGGAGAAGCTTTGTTCTTTGCAGGCTGAAAATCAGAGCATCTGTCCTGTGCTGGGCGGGAGAGGGAAGCAGCAGAGCTCAAGCTGCTGGAAATTTCCCCACCTGAATTTTTGTTTTGCTTGCGTTGAAGGAAACAGGAACACAAAGCAAAAAGGAGACAAGAACTTTGCAGAAGGATGGGCTCAGCTGCTCCAGTTGATGGAAATGCTGGGAATCTGGGTAGTCAGTAAACTGGAATTCTTATTTCTACAAATGACCAGAAATTCAAAATATTTGATAGCATCTCACAGCTCCTGAATGGCCTCGAGACAGGTTTTATTTGATTAATATTCCTGGAGCAATCAGCCCAGTTCAGAGACATCTGCAGGGTCATTCAAGGCAGAATGTTTCATTCTGTAGTAATTTTAATATAAAACAGGTCTCTTTAGAACTTTACTCAGAATTTGCCTCCACTTTTACTGTTTGAGGCATGAAATAGTCCCTTTAATCACAGCTTCTAGTCCCATTTAAAGCAAAACAAGCTCATCTAGGAGAGTAACTTTTAATTTGTCTTTTAAACTATCCTAATGCATTGTAAAGCCAACCTGGCAGACTGGGAGACACCAAATTCTCGGGAAAACGGCTCTGAGCAGCCCAGCCCAGCCCATGAGCACGCAAGGCCACGAAGGACTGAGACACCTCATCGATCCTCCCAGCGCAGGACAGGTTGGGTTTGTGCCTCCCCTTGCACCTTTGAGTCTCGCCATAAATATTCCCCCTCTGCAGTGGAAATTTGTGCAGGGCAGGGACGTTTATGGCTTGCCATGGGATGCTGGGCCAGCACCAACACCCTGTGGGCAGGGAGGGCACTGCAGCCTCTTCCCTCCCCATTGTCCTCAGGGAGAGACTCCCGGCTGTCTCTGGACCTTCCTGCCACATCCTGGAACGGGCTGGAGTGGCCCTGGGCCTTGATTTACACGGTGCTCGTTCTATCACTGCTTAACTCATCCCTGTGCATCCACTGCAAAGCCCATTTTCCTGCCTGGAATTTCGTTCCTGGCTGAGGAATGGCAGGAGATGCTGCATTATTGCCTGTCTTGAAGTGGGAGAAGAGCCTATTTTTAAACTGGTGTTTTGCAGGTCATTAATCCCAGCCCTGGATGGGAGCCTTTAGCTTTTGACCTCCCCGGTGACCGAGTTATTTACTGCAGATGACAAACGGTTATTTTTCAGAGTTGTTTTCAAAAGGTTTTTTTCCCATTTTGGAGACTTTGTGGAGCGTTGTAGGAGCCCTCATGGTCCTCCTGTCTCGTATCCTTAATCCACCCTGAAAGATATACAGGGCACTTTAGGAATGACTCATGCCAGCGTAAGAGGGTGGTTATGCAATATCCACATTATTCCCATTATTTCTTGGATGCTTCAGTCTCCTAACTCTGCATGGTCTTAATATTGAGGGGGAATTTGAGCTGCACAACATCCACAGAAAATCTCCAAGAGTTTACTGATACAGTTCCCAAATCCATGACCGTGATCGGCACTAAAAATGGGCAGAACTGGGCTTTTAGGGTCAGCCTGAAAATCAGGTATTTATTGTTATTTATGGCTCGTGTAAGTGTATCCTGCAACAAATGACCACGGCTTGGTTAAATCATGATTTTTGAAGTGACTCTGTGGCAGGACTGATAATTGGTACCAGCAGATAAAGGGGTGAATGCTGATCTGTAAAGACAATTACTGAGGAGGAGTGATCCCACCAGCCCAGGAGCTGCTCCCTCAGAGGGAAGGGGGAAACTGGGAGCAGGGAGATAAGGAACAACCAGCCCAAGATTAAATTTCCAGGGGAAGGAACCAGGAGGAGATTTACGCACACAAATGGTCCGTTCTCCCTCGTTTTTCACCTCTTTGGTGGTGCCATGTCCATGTCTGTAGGGGTTCCACAGAGGCAGGACAGCTTTGCTGGGGCTGGAATGACCCCTGCACTGCACAAACAACGCTCGGCTGAGCTCAGGACAGAGGGAATTAAAGAGGATGAGGTGACGAACACAAGGTCCCCCCCAAATGATACTCCCAGCTTCAATTTCCACGGCTGAATCTGTGTTTTGGCTGAGCAGGGAAGGCCTCCACGGTGGCGTGTTGGTTTAGTGGTTGGAGGATGACATAAAATAAAAGCCCTGAGTTCAAAGGGCCTGGCTGTTTACGGGAATCCCACCCCCCGAGCCCTGGCAGGACCGTCCTGGATTACTCATCCGCGTTAACTCTTTGGATAAACATTTCTCTGTGGAGCCTAAGGTCGAGCTGCACAGTCCCTGACAAGAAAAAAAAAAAATTAAAAGAAATCCATGTTCAAAAATAAACAAAACATAGGTCTGAATTAGGGGCTTGTTTCTTACAAAGGGAGATGTATTTACACGAGGGCAGCTCATCGGGACGCGTTGGTTTTCCAAAGGAGAGAGCTGGGAAGGGATCTGGGAGGGATAATTAGTGGGGAACAGGGATCTAAATATCACTGAGTGACAGCACTACAAGAGGAAGGGTTTAGGCCATGCCAGCACTGCAGGACAGGAGTTTGGGAATGGCTCAGGAACTCCAGGGTGAGCTTGGGGGCTGAAGGATCTGGCAGGCACGGCGGGATTGACTGGGAAAGCAATCTCATGCTCCAACGACAGAAACACCTCCAGCTCCCACGTCCACCGCCGTGAATTACTGCCATCCATCGAATTTCCATGATGTCAAGCAAGTGTGAAGGAAAATAGGCCGGAGCTAAATGGAGGATGGGAGCGTGGAGCAAAAACCTGGTAGATTTGGGGGGTTTTTTTTGGCTTTCCCCAAAGAAGGTGGCGGCGCGTTTAAAAGCAAGAACTGAAACAGAAACTCAGCTCGTGATGATGAATGGTCAGGAATTCTACTTGAGAGCAACCCCACCAGGTTTAATAGATGTTATAAATGTCTGCATCCAGCACGGGAGGTTAAAACAGGGTAAGGAGCATTGATGGGAAATAAAATCCCCAGCAGAAGTGTCAGGGTGTTTGTGTTCCAGGTCTGGAAAAACCTCTGTCCTACGAACTGCAGCTCATCAATAGGAATCGATTAGAATAAATTCTCCCCTCTGAGGGTGGCAAGGCCCTGGCACAGGTTCCCAGAGAAGCTGTGGTTGCCCCTGGATCCCTGGAAGTGTCCAAGGCCAGGTTGGAGCAGCCTGGGACAGTGGAAGGTGTCCCTGCCCAAGGCAGTGTTGGAAGTGGATGATCTTTAAGGTCCCTTCAACCCAACCCATTCCACGATTCCCTGATAATTTCAGCAGCAAAGGAGGAGCCTGGAAGAACAGAGAATTCTCTTTGCAGCACACATTAAACTGTACAAGAACCACACATTTTGAATCTGTTTTACAGTTCAGCAGCCCTGTGACATCATTGCCATTTCCCCCGTTGGATTTTCCCCACAAATTTTTAATTTTTTCTTTTTCAAATCTGCAAAAAAGTCCAGTGCCTATGCTGATATTATGAAGACAACTTTAAGGGTTGTTTGTGATGACTTGGGATATTCCTAAAAATTTGGCTAGACCATTATTAAACCTCTTGGCTCTATCCACGTGCTGGACAGGATTCGCATCCCAAATGCTGCTCACACCATCATCTTCTGGGCATAACAATGGCAATAAAACAAGAATTTCCAATAAAACTGGAAAAAAAATAGCAGTTCATAAGGATTCTGTGTAACCTTCAGCTGGAAACGAGATGACAAATAGGCCAGCAAGGCCAACTAAGATTTTTTGGGGTACTGATTTAAAGCAGAGAAGCCGCAGTTGGTAGTTTATCAATTCCAGTGGAAACCAAGGATCATGGAACTCAAAGGTATTAATCACTGCGGATTACAGAACCCAAGGCTTCTATTAATTTCCCTGCCAGCTTCGTTATCTTCTCAGATTTTCCTGTCATTTCTTGAAGGCTTCCCTTGTAAATTTTGTATTTCAGGCTGTGAGGGGCCATTAGAGGATGGCAGGAGTCCTGTGCTTTTCTCGTAATGAATTCTCGGGTTACCCCGGGTTTTCCTGTGCAAACAAACTGAAGCCACACACAGTTATCCCCCGGCTGCCCCGAGCAGACATTCTCCAGGAGGATCTTCTATTTTTAATCCAGCCATCGGAATGAATTAGGGAAGGCTCCCAGGCTTTGCAGCCCTTTCTTGTTTGGGCTAAAAATAAAACACCAGCACTGCAAGCACACAGCCGGTGCCATTATCCATGCAAATAATAATAATTTGGGGGATGTTCTAATTGGGATTTTAAGAGTTGGGGAACTCTGGAAGTGCTTGCTGAGCATGGATCCAGCCTGTGGAGGCAGAAGTTTTCCATTCCTACACAAACCACTTTTTTTCAGTGAAAACTCCTGGGATTTATATCAGAACAATATGAAATTTCCCCTCCCACACTCCCCTGATAAATTCAGTCACTGCAGGTCATATTTTCAGGCTTCTTTCGACAACCATCCCAAATAAAACTGAGATTCCCATCCCAAAAACCACTTGAATCATGAAGTCATGGAATGGTTTGGATTGGGAGGAACCTTATAGCCCATTTTATTCCACCCCCTGCTATGGTCAGGGACACCTTTCACTATCCCAGATTGCTCCAAGCCCTGTCCAGCCTGGCTTGGGACACTTCCAAGGATGCCCATTGATGCCCAGGGCTGCCACTAGAATTCCTCTGGCTCTTAATGTTTTCATCCACATGGATTCAACCCCATCAATCCCATTTACTGCAATCACAGGTTCCACAGTGTTGTCTGTGCAGCCCTTTAAACTGAGGAAATGCTCTTTAAAAACCAGGAGTTATTGTTGGAGAGATTATCACATTTAACCTCTCAAGCCATTTCCATTTCCAGGTCGTACTATGGCAAAATCAACACCTTTTGTTATATTTTTTTTGGTTATTTTTACTTTAGCTTTGCAATTCAGCAGCTTCCTCAAGCTGTGTTTGCAGGAGAGAGCTCCTGATCCACCAGAGGCAACATTTTTCCTCTGCTTTATTCTCCTGGAGCCGGGAGCATCATCCAGTCATGACCTTCACGGCTGCACTGCACAGTGACAGCACAAAAGGAGAAGGAAAGTGGGGTCAAACCTTGTCTCTCACTTATGTATGGGGAAGGAGGAGATGCAGGAAGGTTTCCTTTGATTTTGTGCAGATTTTTCTTTGATTTTGTGCAGAATTTTGTGCAGAATTTTCTTTGCTTTTGTGCAGAATTTTCTTTGATTTTGTGCAGAATTTTGCGCAGAATTTTCTTTGCTTTCCCACAGAATTTCACAATCTTTAGTAAGACTCCACTCACTACTGCACTGCAGCACGCCAACATTATTCAGGAAAAGCTCCTTTGGATTCCCTGAGTCCTATTTTACAACTTTTAACCATTTCCACGCTACCCTTTTCCTCATTCCGTGCCAAACAACCTCCCCATTTCCACGGCTTTCCCCCCCAGCCACAAAGTGAGCATATAACACACGACAGGTCGATTTCCTTTGATATCCCTGCCATTCCCAGCTGCTTTTCCCCGCTCCCAAGGCTTGGATTAAGCAGCTCCCAGACAGCCCACGGAGCTGGGCAGCAGGAGAGCTTCTCAATAAGTCCTAAATTGAAAGCTCTGCTGTGTCTCCCCACTGGGAGAGCCCGCTGAGATAGGCTTCTTTTAATATCGCCTTAATAGGCTCAGTTAATTAAGTGCAGTCTATCTGGAGGGATTTTCATGGCCTGTGGAGAGCCGGCAAATGGGAGCCGATTCCTGCCCCGGTTATTATCAATCGTGGCTCGGGAAAAGTGATTACAGCACTCGGGAGAGAGGGGAAAAAAAAACAAAAAACAAAAAAAAAAGGGAATCACCTTCCCGGATTTTGCTGGCTCCGCACATTTCGGAGGATGCCAGCCCGGGGCCAACATCCCAGCGAGCTGCTGGGAGAGGGGACGGGGCTGGAAAAGCGCATCCCAAAGGCTCCAACCTGGGAACAGCCCCTGCTCCTCCTCACGCGGCTTCAAAGCATGAGCTGCTGGGGTTGTTAATCACTCAATTAGGCCCTAATTATCAACACCCGCCGCATCAAAAGGCCTCCCGTGGGCAGGGCAGGGTTGTGGCCGTTCTCTGTGACAGGTGAGCCCTGCGCACAAAGGGCTCGCTGGAGCCGGAGCTGGCGGCGATCAAAGCGGGCGCGCAGCTGATGCTGCCCCGGCTTCCTCCGGCATCGATTCTTCACCCAGCGCCGGGGCTTTTATGGATTCTTCACCCAGCCCCGGGGCTCAAATCAAAGCCTGGCCTCGGGCAATGGGGCAGGAGGAGGCGAAGGCAGAGGTTTTGTGGCATCCCAGGATGTCCTGAGTTGGGAAGGATCCTCAAGGATCATCTAGTCCGACTGCTGGCTCTGCACAGCTCCATCCCCAAGAGGCACCAAAATCCCTCTGGAGCTTGGGCAGGTTTGGTGCTGTGACCATTCCCTGTGCCCAAACACTCTCTGGGGGAAGGAACTTTCCTCCAATATCCAACCTAAACCCTCTGAGGGAAGGAACTTTTTCCCAATATCCAACATAAACTGTCTGGAGAAAGAGCTTTTTCCCAATATCCAAGCTAACCCTGCCCTGACACAGCTTCAGGCTGCTCCCTCGGGTCCCCTGTGTGCCAAAATTCTCCCCTCCAAAGTGACCTCTGCAGGCAGATTCCTCTCTAATTGTACCAATGTCTGTAATGTTGGAAGCTGGCACTTCCAAAGGTGAGGCTTTTCCAGCAGCTGGGGCTGTCCTGGAGGTGACCCTGTGACCTGGAGCAGCCTTGCAGGAGCTGCTGCATCTCTTCCAGGCAGGGCAGGAACAAAACCTATGGAAAATTCTGGGCCAGAATTCCCTGTTTGAATAAGATATAACGTAACATACATAATATATATATATTTATATTAGATATATTATATAATACATAGTATAAACAGCACTCCTTGCAACGCTGCAAGCTAACTCTGAGGGCTGGGAATGCACACGCTTTCTTTCCTTCAAATATGTGGAAAATACCTGCTCCCTCCTTAGTGTTAATGAATTATTTTGCACATATTTTGTGCAAGGGAATTTTTTTCTCTCCCCTTGAAGTTGTTCAATGTAAAGATCTCATTTACCACCCACTATGTGTCCTGACAGGGCTAAAAGTTCTTATGGGTTGCTTTGGATGAAATGCAGTCTGTAAGGATGGTTTAACTCTTGAGCCATTGCTGATATTTAGCATGCATGGCTTAAATGGAATGAAGAAGTTGTGCTTTCACAGAGTAACAAAACTTTTAGGGAAACATCTCAAGGAGAAATGGTTATCTTGGGTCAAGAATGTTCTGACATCTACAGGGTGTAAAGGGCCAGTGGAAAACGGAGTCCAATAATCTGGCATTCGAGGATGCTCCAGTAATACAAGAATTCTCTCACCCTTTCCAGTCCCAGCCTCATTTCCTGGGTTTTACCATGACTCGGGGTTATAGAGGCATGCAGTGAGTCAGCCTGGATCAATTTTCCTAATCCTCACAAAATGTTGATAATTTGTTCAGCTGTTCCCTTTTAACAGAGTGACAGAACAAATGCAGTGGGAGAATTTTAGCTGGGGTTTCTTTCAGCAGCTCCAACCTGGCATCCAGCTGAAAGCTTGTGATGAAGGACTTTAATTCCAGCACTGAAGGTATTTGATGACATTCTTTTTATCCTCTGTGACATGATAAAGGTGGAGCTGGAGGGAAAAAGGATGCTCCCATCCCCTTAGGGTTCCCTGGATTGGAATTCCAGCCTGTGGAGCTGGAGTCACTCAGCACGGAGCAGCGTGGGCTGTTCCCCACTCCTGACTCTCCTTTCCAAGCAGGGAAAGTGCAGCAGGTCAGAGGCACAGCGGGACCCAGCACCCCCCAGGCTCTGTGCAGGATTCCCCACTCCCCTCGGGAGGCAGGGAATGAAAATCCTCAGTGGTTTTGGAGGAATGATCCGGAGGGAGCAGGGCTGCTCTCGCCAGCTCTGCATCCTCAGCTCTGCACATCCTCCACCTGCACCATCCTGTTGGTGTCTGAGGGCATCCAGTGCCATCAATCCCTTTTATCCTTCCAGGATTCCTTGTCTAGCTGTGCAAATAAACATTTTTGTGATAGGAACGGGCTATTTAAGGGTTCCTGAGAGCTCCTGGATGTATTTATAAATTCAATATATAATAGAGTCCTACAGATAAACTCCCCAAGTGTAAACCCTGGATTATTCTCACCCGGGCTGAAAGCAGCACCAGCATTTCTCACAGATGTGTCATCCACTCCTTCCCCACCTGGGATTAACTCTAATCAAAAGTGACGTCCAAGACAATCCTCGTAGCCAGTTATTTGTTTTCTTAGTGCAGGCCAGAAGATTCCTTATTGCAATTTTGCAAAGGATTACAAAACATTACCTTATGTCCTTCCAAAGCCCTGGCAATTTGGGTTTATGGGAAAAAGTAAGGAGTGAACTGGAGGAGTTCAAGGGTGAACAGGTTTAGTGTTTTGGACTTTTCCCTCTAAAACATTTGGAACTTTTCCCTCTAAATATGTGCGTTAGAAACGTTTGGATCATAAATAACATCAGTCTACAAAGGTGGCAAGAAGTGGGGAGTTTAATTTGGATAAAAGCAGAACAAAGCACTTGGAAATCAGCTGCATCACGTCATTTGAAGAAACGTATGACCTAAAGGAAGATGTCACAGAGATAAAAGCAACATCCTCCTCCATCCAAAAACGCTCCAAAAATGCCAAGTGCTTCTGTTTGCCGGATCCTGTGGATAACCAAAAGGCAAAGAGGTGGCAGAGGAGGATTCCTGGCAGAACCGAGGGGCCTGGAAATACCTGGGAGTGGGAGAGGGGCTCTCCTCCTGGAGGGACAGAGCGAAGAGGAGCTGCACTCCAACCCCAGCCCGGGCAGGGGGAAAGGTCCTGCGTGCCTGGGGAGTGACTCAGGCTGCTCTCTGCGAGCCCTGTGGCTTGGCCACTCTGCTGAAGGTTTTGTTGGGAGCTGACATTTCTCGCTCTGATTAATCCTTTCCAGCCCCTGGGCTCAGCTGACTCGGCTGAGCCATTGTTCAGCTCTGTGAACTTCGTCTCTTTTCAGGGCTTAAACAGAAGACCCCTCTCCCCTCCCCACCTCATCCTTCTTGCTAAAAGCCTGTTTGTAAGAGCCATAATGAAACTCCAGGTGGCCTGGTGATTCCTGAGTAATCCCCTCAGGGATTTCAAGCACTTGGTTATGCCTCATGCATGGTAACAAGCCATGGATGTGATTTTCCCCTCTTGCTTTCCGCTGGGCTGTGATTTAATAAGTGCAGGGCATTAAATGCTCCAAAAAAAAAAAAAAAAAAAAAAAAAAAAAAGTTCAAAATCAAAACAATCCCTGGAAACACAACAAGCTGTGCAGTGTGTGTGTGTGCGTGGACAGTGCAGCTCCTCACTGAACACTGGATTATCTCCTGAGCCAAACTGCACTGAGGAGAGCAGCAGATAACTCTGGGGCAAGTCCTCATCCCACAGCCAGGCACCTGCATCTGCTCCCAGAGGTCCTTCCCTTCTGTCCCGTGTGGGAACATCACCCTGGCTGTGCCACCGAGCACCTTTGAGCTTGGGAAATGGTCAGAGTCAGGGCTGAGACATTTCACTCCTTGGAATAAAACAGCAGAAGAGGAACAGAGCAAAATGAGTTTTCAAGGCTGAAAAAAACTTAAATAAAAAGGTGTTTGGGGTGTTTGATGAACTTGCAGAGGTGTGTAAAGGCCAAGTGGGGCAGAACAGGCAGAAAAAGCCTGGAAAGGTGGTAGTGGGATTATTGGGATGCTGCCTGGGCACTCCAGTGATTCATTTCTTTCCCACCAGAAGCTTTTGAGCAGAGATGAGGAAGGCGAGGGAGCCTTTGCTGGAACCTCCTGAGATCAATCACTGCACTGGCTGAGAGTTTGCCTCAGTTGGTGAAGTTGGTTTGGGTGTCTCCATGGGTTAGTGAGAATTGCTAATATTGTTAATAGAAAAAAAATAGCAGAAATAAGACCAGGGTGCAGCCCAAGAGGTGCTTAACTACTAATTCTTAATTAGTGACAGCAAACCATGCCCTCCATTGCCCTGCACCCCAAAATTGAGCTGTGCCCCCTGGACCATGTGCTGGTCCCTGTCAGGGCTGGCTGCAGTCTGAAGGGATTACACCTCTCATCCCCTGCAGCCACCCTCACCCTCCTGCCCGGGCAGCCGGGCATTGTGCTCCATTGGTTCCACCAAAAAGGAATTTCCACGGGAGAGCCAGGATGAATAAATCACCAGCAAATTGCTATTGGCAGGGTGAGGTCGGGAGAGAAGGACCTGGAGACAGGGAGGGGAAAGGCAGAAGGGAAGAAAACAGCTTTGGTGCACGTTGAAATCCTCGCCTGGTTTTGGTCTGGGGCTCCAATGCGGGCCAGCAGCTGCTGCAGATGATGTATTACAAACGACTTATTGCTGTAATGCATCATGAAGCTCCATGGCCCTGCTGACAGGTTCCCCTAATACATCATCAGAGCACTGCCCAGCAGGAACAGGAGTCCTGCAAACCAAACAGCTCCATAAATTTCCGTACAGTNAAAGATTTCAGCTTTGAAAAGTGTGGGCCAGAGCAGGCCCTCATTAAACAGGCTCTGATGGTTTCATAAGTCCCCAAAGTCATTAAAGGTTTTAATATAAGAGATTAACTATTGCTATTGTTGCTCGGCAAGAATAAATTCTCTTTAAATGCTTTTTTTTTTGCCCTCCTGGCAGTGAGTGAGGAGCTCGAGATTGCCTGTGAGGAGGATCTTGGCTGTGGGGCTGAGACAGGCACTGTTCAACCTCTTTAAAATGAAATTCAGATCTTTGAGCAGCGAGGCAGCTTCGTGGTGACCCCAGAGATCCGTGGGGCTGGAGCTGCTGCCACATCCAGAGGGGATCTGTGTGGCTTCAAGATAAGCAGGAGCCCTGGATGCTCAGCCTTTCTGGAAGTCAGGCCCTAAAAGCCCACAGGTTGTACAGCACAGAATAATGAAAAAGTATGGTGTGGATGCAGGGAAGGGTTTTGAGCAGCCCAGTGATGAAATCCAGAGTTGCAGCCCCAAAAGTTGTGTTTGGGTCTGACTCAGCCTAAAATCTGCCAATCCCAGAGGCTCCTCGGGGTTCCTGCAGCTCTGCTGGGGTGCAGGACACCAGGGCCAGGTGACCACCCCAGGGCAGGGGCACGGAGAGCTCGCTGCCCAGTGCTGCAGAAGGAGGCTGCACTCGGGGCTCTCCCCACTCCTGAGACCCCCAGGAACTGCTCCAGGCGTGGTGGGGACAATTCCTGCAGAGACCCCGCGAGGAATGCGGCTCCCTGGAGCACGGAGGGATCACTGGGTACCTCCCACCATATTCCCGCAGGTGCAGAGGGAAGGGATGAGCTGGAAATCAGGGCTTGCGTTTTCCCAGCTCAAGTCATGGCACGTGAAGGTTCCTGAGACGTCCTGGTGTTAAAATCAGGGGTCATTTCTCCTTGGATTTGTTAGAGGAAAACGAGGACGTTTCTGTGCAGACAGCGGAACACAATGCCTTGGTTCACAAACGAGAATTAATTTTTTAAAAAAAAAAACCCACAAAAAAACCCTCACAAACCAAGGAAAGAAAAGGGGAGAACAGGACAAGAGCAGGGGGATTTAACCTGTGTTTAGGCTACAGGACAAACACAACCCTTTGCACAAACTCTGGAAAGTTCTGGGTGGCACCAGGGGTGATCCCGAGGAGGTGCCCGCTGAGCGGGGCCGCTCACAGGCGCTGCTGGAAGCTCCAGCCGGGAATTGCCAGCTCTTTCCCCGAAATACGGGAGGGTATCAGCACGTGGGCTTTGCCTTGGAAATGCCCCTGGGCTGGGCGGTGCTGCTGCCATTCCCGAGTTATTTTGGATCCAAGATTAAGTGTCCTTTTATTTCGTTGAAACGGCTTTTAATTGAAGGCGCTGCTCTGCTCGAGGTGCACCAAACGAACGTGGTTTGGTGTTTTTCTTTCCCAAATCCTAAGGGGGACGTGCCCCTAGACCAACATTCGACTGTTTTGTTTTTGGGTTGTTTTTTTTTTTTCTTTTTCCCCACTTTGGTCAAAAGATCCAGTGTGTGCTAATTCTGTCGGGCTCCCTCTCACTCAATCACTCATATTCAGTGCCCCCTAAAGAAACATTGCAGAAGCCAGAAGGGTAAGAAATTACCCAAATGTGCTGCCTGTGCTTCTCCCTCACATATCACACGCGGAATTGTTGCCACCTTGCTGGGAAAATTAGCCCTGGCTTGGCTTTGCTTATCAAATAACAGAGGAGGTGCTGTGCTGGGGCAGGGCAAGGACCGGCCAAAAAGTGGGGCTGGGAGGGAAAGGATCCTGCAGCATTTTAGCAGCTGACCTTGGGAATCAAATTTGCAGAGATTTTGGGCTGAGATGTGGTGGTGCTGTGTTCCCTGTACAGAAAAAATGTGAATGTGCTTTATTTAATCTGTGAAAGAGCTGAATTTAATCTATGAATGTGCCTAATTTAATCTGTAAATGTGCCTTATTTAATCTGTAAATGTGCCTTATTTAATCTGTGAATGGGCCGAATTTAATCTGTGAATGGGCCGAATTTAATCTGTAAACGTGCTTTATCTAATCTGTAAATGTGCCTTATTTAATCTGTGAATGGGCTTAATTTAAAGATAAAAAGAACTTCCAAATTAGGCAGAAACCCTGTGATTTTATCACTTTGCAAACTCTCGTCCTTTCTGAGTTCTGCTGATGTTTTAATGCAGAAATGGGCTGAAGGGGTGTTTTCTTTTGTTCCCAAAAATGCAGTTTTGCAGCGATCCTTCTTTAGTAGAATGAGGTTTTATCAGAAGCTTTGTGATTTTTTATTTTGCAAAACTTGGTTTCAAAGTTTGCCAGAATTTGAAAATACCAGTGGTAAAATAAAGGCTAAATTGGAGAAAAAATAAAGGATTCTTCCTGAATCCTCTTTTTATTTCCTATTTCTAAGGAATCCAAAGGCATTTGCTTCAGTTCAACCCAAGACATGATAATAAAAAAAATCCCCAGTTCAGCCATGGAGCTGAAAAATCAAATTTTCATAGAAATTTATGTGTAAAAAATATTTCTTCTACCACCTGCCCCATTTACTGGGAGCTGATGGTGGCTCTATCTTTAATTAGGGTACAAATCTAATTAATTAATGATTTAATTTCCAGTCTAGACCCAGCAGAAGGCGAAGGAGAACCCAGCAGCCGTCGGGATGTTGGGAATGGTGGAGGAGGGTGTTTGATATCCAGTGGCTTCCCAGGTCACCAGGGCAAGCACCAACCCTCCTTTGCCTCCCGCCGCAGCCGGGACATCCTTTGGAATGTGATGGCAGCAGGAATTCCATCTGGGACCAGGCCTCATTAAGCCAGATCCCAATTTTCCTTCCAAGGCCATGGCACCTTTGTTTTCCTTAATTTATAAACCCCCACCACAGCAAATCCAACTCCTGTGAGTAACAGGAGATTTAAAGGATAATGAAACCCGAATAATGAACCAAAAAGCCGATAAAAAATGTGAGTTTTGGGAATAACACAGAGGATTCTGCTGCCTGTGCCTCTGAGCTCCTGATTCCTGCTCTCTGCCCCCAGGATTCACCTGCCTCAGGTGCACCTTGTGCCTCACTTCAGCCTCTGGTTTTTTAGAAATTACTTGAGGTTATAAAATTACCTGAGACTCAATTTGAAGCTTCTTTATGTTGAAAGTTGCATGGATTACCCAACCCTCTGATTATGCATAGAAAATGTGATGCACTGATTGCATTTCAGCAATGGCTCAACCAAAGCAGCCCTAAAATCCAAATGGGGCAGCAAAAGCTGCAGCATCCCATCCACACACCCACCCTGCCTCCTGCTTCCATCAAACCTGCTCTGGTTGCTTAGAGCTTGCTCTGCATCACCGAATTTTGGAGGCTAAACCCCAAGGAAAACAAAACCAAGCGAGGTGAGCTCATGGATGAGGAGAGTGGGAGCTCCCAGGGTACACGAGGGGATGCTCTGAGGCTCAGACCTGTCCATCCTCATCCAGCAGAGCCAAAAAATCCCAGGTTTGAGGTTTTGGGAGCTTTCCCTGACTGTCCAGCTCTGTGCTGGGGTCTCCTGAGCAGCCCCATGGCCGCAGCGTGCGGGTCTGTGGCCGGAGCCTCCTTACGTCACCAGGGACAGCAAAACCCCCAACCCTTGCAGCTCCCCAGCCTTCTGCAGCCCAATTTATGTCCAATTTGCAGACTTTCAACATAGCAGCCTCACAGTTCATAAAATCAAACTCAGCCAGGGCTAAGTCTCTGGGTAATGGATTTAGGATCACTCGAGGTGTTACTGGCAGTTCATGATGGGTAACTTTCTTGTTAACTAAAGTCCCTTTTGCTAAATGAGTTCCAGGTTCAACTCCCCCCAGTCCTAGCCTTCACTCTCCTTTTTTTTTTTTTCCTTTTTTTCCTTTTTTTTTCCTTTCCCCCCACCTTTTTTGGCAGCACTGTTCTGGATGGGAAGGGAGGGGGAGAGGAGGAGGTGGCACAGGACTTTTTATTGGGCTGAGCGTGGAGGGCTTTTCATGGCCAGGGCTACGGGGAGCAGAGACAGAGGGAGAGAGAGGGGGGAGAAAGGTGGGATAAGTCAGTCTTTGTGTAAGGGGAAGGTGCTGAAAGGAGGGCTGTGTGCTGGGGCCGGGGAGCAGCCCTCTGGCTCCGCTCGTCTGCGCGGGGCTCTGGAGCCAGCCCGGGGCTTTTCGGCTTCCGCAGGTACCCCCAGGCACCGTGGGGAGCAGGGCCAGGCAGGGGAACCACGGCCTGGGCATGGCAGGGGAACCAGCATGGGAGGGGAACCATGGCTTGGAAATGGCAGAGAAACCACAGCTTGGACGTGGCAGGGGAACCAACGTGGCAGGGGAACCATGGCCTGGACATGGCAGGGAAACCAACATGGGAGGGGAACCATGGCCTGGGCATGGCAGGGGAACCAACATGGGAGGGGAACCATGGCCTGGGCATGGGAGGGGAACCAACATGGCAGGGAAACCAACATGGGAGGGGAACCACAGCTTGGAAATGGCACAGAAACCACAGCCTGGACATGGCAGGGGAACCAAGGGGGCAGGGGAACCAACATGGCAGGGGAACCAGCATGGGAGGGGAACCAACGTGGCAGGGGAACCACAGCCTGGACATGGCAGGGGAAACAACATGGCAGGGGAACCAACATGGGAGGGGAACCAACGTGGCAGGGGAGCCATGGCCTGGGCATGGCAGGGGAACCCAAGCCTGGACACGACAAGGAAACCCAGCTCCTCCTGCCATGGGCTACCATGGGCAGTGCTGCCCAGATCCCATTTTTGGAGCAGGAATGGGATGGCTTCATCAGCCATCACCCACCAGACCTTCCCTACGGAGCAGCCGGGTGCTTCTCTTCCTCCAGCGTTGGGTTTTCCGGCTGAGCAGCCACGGTTTTGGCTGGCAGGGATTCTGCTCCCGTTGCAGGCAGGCCATGCATCATTTCCAAGTGCTTCCAACCAACCTTTCCAGCATCCAAATGATTTAAATTGTCCTCCCCGTGTTCCTGGCTTGCAGATTTTGAGGGAACATCACCAAAAACTTCTTCCCCTCTGACAGCAGTTCTGGCAAAAATAAAAAAAGAGGCGCCATTGTGTTTTGGTTTTAACCAAAGCAGCAGCTCTGTCCTTGCTCTTCAGGCCACTTCTGCTTTCAAACATTCACCTCTCAAGTGTTTTCTTGGGAAAATAATTAACCCAGGAACTCTGTGTCTCCTTCCACCAACCTGCACTGGGCTAAAATGAATGGATCAAAACTAATGGGGACAGTCAAAACAAGCATTTTTCACCATTTTCCTGAGGCCCAACCTCCTTGCAGGAGTTGTTTGCAGGGAGGTTCCTCACTTAAAACACATCTGAGGTGAAGCAATAACTCGAAGGTGTAAAAAAACCCCATTCCAAGTGAAAAAATGGTGCTGTTTTCTGGTCTAAAGCAGCGTTTCGAGTTGAATTTGAACACCATCATCGACTGAAGGGCCTTCAAACACCGTGACAAGCACAGACACGGTGCTGTAAGAGAAAGGAGTTTGCAGGCCAAGTTTAGCAACCTCCAACCCTACTAATGGGTGTATTTTACATTCTGGCTCCAATCAAATGAGCCCAGTAGTGATTTATTATTGATATCAAATAAAAACCCACTTGATAATCTCGAAGTGTTGCCTCCAGGAGAATATTTCCTTTCCTTTTGGGAGATACCAGCCAACATTTTATTATCCCAGCCTGGGAGAAGGCTGAAACTATAAATGGAATATTACAGGAATTCAATGGAGGACTCTGCTCCACTCCATTTCATGGTTATTTGTTTGGAGTAACTCAGAAATTGTCATGTGAGCCCCTTTTCCTCTTGGAAGGGGCAGTGTCTCCCCGTGGCTGTGCCAGCTGCTCCCTCCAGCCCAGCCTGGATTGGCTTTCAAACTAAACAAATAATTTTATTTAAAGGAGAGAGAGAAGAAGAAAACGTTCACCAATCCCCTCCCAAATCCCCCCAGCTCTGTTTGCTCTGGTTTTGTGACAAAAGCTCTGTACAAGCAGCTCTCTGGCAAAAGCCATGGATGATGTCTCACTGAAAAGCTCAATTTTTAAAAAGTAAAGTGTTTTTTTTTTTTATTTTTAACACCAGCTCATGAGTTTTGATTTCAATCTGCCATGATTTCATGATTTCCTGGCTGAATTGAATGATTTCTTTATTGAATTTCATTGATTTCAATCGTGGTTCAACAACTCTGGGGAACTGCTGTGAACAGGGTTCTGCTGATAGGGCAAAGGTGATCCCACTTCATTGGAATCAATTCTGATGAAGATGAAGATGAAGATGAAGATGAAGATGAAGATGAAGATGAAGATGGAGAGAGATTCCCAGAGATGAAGATGGAGAGAGATTCTGGATCAGAACAACATCCACCTTCCAAGTGCCTTGTCCTGGCAGAGCCCAGCTGTCCATGGGGAAGCACAGGATGCAAGGAGAGAGCAAAGGCAGAGGACAGGGCAGCAAAATCCTCCAGATCCTTCCGGATCCACCCTTTCCATGAGGAAACTCCTCCTGATTTCCAGCCTGAACCTCCCTTCTGCCCCTTCCTTCCAGTGGAAGCCTCCAGATAATCGTTACCCAAGCCAATATCCCAGCCCTGAGGAGCTCCCTGTTGTACTTTTCCATCTGCACCCCCTGACTCCCATTTCCAGCTGGGATGGGGTTGGATTCCCAGGCCAGGGGCTCAGCAACCACATTCATTTTCAGCAACTCGAACAGCCAGGAAAGACTCTTGACCAAACAAATGGCTCCCCATAAACATGTCCAAGGAAATTAAGATGCTACAACTGATCTGCTTTAATAAAATTACACGCTCGGCTCCGATTCCAGTGTTGCTCCCTGTATTTTCTGCATCGTGCCATGCAATTAATCCTTCCTAAAATAAACGGGCTGATTAAAATTCCATTATCCTGACAGTTCACAATAAACCATGGGACCAATGATCCCCTTCTCTTTTTAACCTTTTAAGCAGTTATAATTAATTCTGGATTTATGTCATTTGCTGGCAAATGTTCCGATCACCTTCCTAACTACTTCAGCAATTCCAAACAGTTGCACTCTTCCAGCGTGTAAACAATGGACAATAATTGAACTCTTTAACCTGATTCCCATTTCATGGAGTTTCCTTCAGACACAAAGCTTGGTATTGAATTGCTCACGATTGAGTTGTTTGCCTTTTTTATTTTTGTTCAGTCTCTAATGAAGTGCTCATTAAAAATAAAATAATAACGCTTTGGAAAAAGGCTGAATTTGATTATTTTGGTCTCATATGCAACTTGTGAGGGAAGAGAGATCTGCTGAAGAACATTATTTGATGTTATTGTTTCAATCATTTTAAAAATCCCAATATTTTCCTTCCCAAATTTTCTGCAATTCCCTGTTGCCCAAAGCCAACCTTCCTCAGCACGCCCTGGGCTTTAGGATGACAACCACTACACCCATAAAAACACATAAAATCATTTCTTTTTCCCCAGTGAAATCACTTTTTGTCCAAATGCCTCTGGTTTTCACAACAAACACGTCATGGAAATGAGCCTAATCTTCCAACTGAGCTTATTCCAGGTGAAATATCAGGATTGAGGGGCTGCAAGGACATCCCTGCCCCAACCTGTGGCAAAAGTACCAAGAAATTGAATTTATATTCTCTCAAAATCATGCCAAGTGATTTTTAAAGACGGCTCAGCCAGCTCGAGGGAGGTGGATTTACTAAACCAAGCACTCCTTTGCCTGCGTTTTGTGGGTATTTTTATTTCTCTGGATTACAATTTCCCAAAGAGAACCCAAATAACAAATGAGGTGATCCGGTGCTATAAAAGTTGCCACTTAAATGAAATTTGTCTTGGTTTGGGGGGAAAAGAGCGTCAAAATGTCAGCTGCTCAAAAAAACAGAGATCCAATCTCCAAATTTTTCAGAAGGTGGAAAATCCATTTCCTAACCAGCCCTACTTACAACTGGGTACATGGGTTACTTATCCAAACTCACCCTGACCTTCAGAAATGTTTGGGTTGATGTCAGTGTTTGGGCTGAGGTTTGGTTTGGCCGGTTCTGCTTTTTCCACAGCAGTGCACCCATCCCTAGAAGAGATGGAATAAAAAGAAGAATTCTAAGCACACATAGGCCCAACTATTTAATAGAAATGATAAAAAAATCCCCTTTCCCTCATCTTTATCTGCTCGTGAACAGCAGCTGATCGCGCCGCGAAACCCATCGGCCCCAACAGCAACACGCGATGAAAAGGAGCAAGGAAAACAGATTTATTAACCAGCTAAACTGTGTTTACATTGATAAATGAGCTTTCTAGAGACCCCCAAGTCCATTCCAAACCCCCTTGTTTTTTTTTTTAGCAGCCCTTTCCCCAGCCAGCTGCAGCATCCCCCGGGGGCCTCCCCAGTGCCACTGGCAGCAACCTCCCCTCTAAGGTTCTGCCGAGGTCTCGGCAGCGGTGCCCAGGTGTTGAGATTTAAGGATGTGCTGCTGCTCCCATCAGCTGCACAGGATGGACTCTGGCCCATCCTGTCAGCACCCTGGGAACGAGCAAAGGCCGCCTTTGTGCGCGCCCCGGGCCCATCTCGCTCTGGTTCGAATTAAGAGCGGCGGCGATTTCCGCTGCCGGGGCTTTGGAGAAAGCTCCCAATGTTCTGCGGCCGTGCTCCGGTTGCAGCACCATGGGAGGCTCCAGGCAGATGCCAGCGGTGCTGTCTCGCTTTGCTCCCGTGGTTTTGCTTTCCGAGGAGGCTGGGAAGGGAAGAGGGCGGGGGTTTGGTGGTAGAGAGAGAACGGGAAGATGGGGTTGAGGATGAAGATGTGGATGGTTATTTGGAGTGCAGGATTCCTGATTTCCTCCAAATTGCGATGGAATGGTGGAGAATGTTCCTCAGCACCCATATGGTTTGGGTTGGGAGGGACCCTAAAGATCATCCCATTCTACCCACACCTCCCACTGCCCCCAGGCTGCTCCAAGCCCTGTCCAGCCTGGCCTTGGACACTTCCAGGGATCCAGGGGCAGCCACAGCTTCTCTGGGCACCCTGTGCCAGGGCCTCCCCACTCTCCCAGGAGAGAATTCCTTCCCAATATCCCTCCTAACCCTGCTCTCTGAAATCCCTCAGTCAGAGGTAGGAAATCTGCAGGCCAGGGTACCAAACCCCCTTAGAACCCAGAGCAGGAGCTGCAGGCAGTGTTAGATCACAACACAGATGAGATGTTAGTCTGAACCCAACAGAGAGTGTTTAGAACAGCAGCTCCCTGCTCTGATCCTGGCACTGCCAAGTGCCCCCAGCTCCCAGGGAAGGCGCAGATGGAGTGGCAGCAGCAGTGAAGGGTGATTTTCTTCAGCACAGCCTCACAGACAATGTCCTTGGGGCTGTGCAGACTCCCAGGGATGATGAACACTCGCTGCTGATTAATTGCATGTTTATTCCAAGGAGTGACTCAAGAATTACATGAAATTTTTATCTGATCCTTTGCCAGATTTTATTCCTTTCCAGCACCCTGTGCTGCAGATACATCCTGAGATAGGGAGCAAAGCAAGGGGCAGAGAGAAGCTGTGGCTGCTCCATCCCTTGAAGTGTCCAAGGTCAGGCTGGACGGTGCTTGGAGCACCCTGGGATGGTGGAAGGTGTCCCTGGTCATGGCAGGGAATGGAATGGGATGGGCTTTAAGGTCCCTCCCATCCCAAGCCATTCCCTGACTCTGTGAAATCCATGCTCCTGAGGTCGTACCTGACCCTGGCCACAGAAATCCTCTCCTCACTTTTGCCTCAGGCTCCTGGGCTGGGAAAACCTCGTGGGGGCTGAGCTGACAGCGCTGAAAGTACAAAAAGTCTTGTCCATCCATAAATAGATAAAGCTGGGAGGAAACCAGATTCCCAAAGGGAAATCTATTGTACCCAAATGGTGCCCACAGGCCCGGAATAGCCGGGTGGTTTTGCAGGAGCAGACAGGACACTCAGCCTGTTGATGTCCTGCTTTAAACAGCAGGGCTCAAAGTCAACAGCAGCGTGGTGAAAATATCTCTTCAGATTTATTTATTTATCTGCATTCAGCCCAGCTTGCCCTTTCTTCCTAAGAACCCCGTGAACAAACCAAAAAAAAAAGGGGGAGGGTGAGTGGCCAGCACGTTCCAGCCTGGCCGGGCAGGTTGACCCCTCTTCCCTCTCGTGGCTGGGGGAATCGATACTGGAAGACAATTATTGTGTGTCCCATGTTTTTCAGGCTTGGATGTGACAGCTCCATGGAGCTGGGAGGGTTTGAGCCCGAGCAGGATTCCTCATGGATCCCAGCAGCACTGGGGCAAGTGGGAAAAACTGGGAAAGGAAACCATTCCAGACAGCCCTGTAGTGGCACCATCCCTCTATAGGTGCTCCCACCCACAGCCTCACACAATTTTCCTCATTAATTTTCCTTTTCCCCTCCTTCCTTTTCCTTTTCCCTCCTTCCTTTTCCTTTTCTCTCCTTCCTTTTCCTTTTTCCCTTCTTCCTTTCCCTTTTTCCTCCTTCCTTTTCCTTTTTCCTCTTTCCTTTTCTTTTTCCTTTTCCCTCCTTCCTTTCCCTTTTTCCTGCTTCCTTTTCCTTTTCCCTCTCCTTTTCAGCCCTGAATCCTTGCAGGGCAGTGCCTTTTGGAAAATATCTTTTACAAGCAAAAAAATCTTTGCAAACACCACAATTACAGATAGTAGAATTCACCCTCTGCTGTTCAGAGAGGTTGCAAGATGTGGAATCTGGAGAATTATAGCAGAAGGTATATTTTATTTTTGTTTTGTAATACCCACTTATGAATGAAATTTTTAAAAGCAAAGAACATTAAAAATTTTGCTGTTTGTCTTTCATATGACTTGAAAACTTTTCCTTCATTCTGGATTCTTTCACCATTGAAAACAGTTTTCTCAGTGTCACTTTTCCCCCTCAGACTGTTTATTAGAAAGTTTATTGATTTTTTTTATCACAAAACATCACTTTTATAGGAAGAGCCATCCAAGACCTCAGAGCTGCCAGACCCTCAGATGGATAAATCTGACAGTTTTCTCCTGATTTTTTCGGTGCTGGGCTTTGCATCAGTTTAAACCACACAACTCAAGCTGCACCAATATGCTAGGAGGAAAAAAAATCCTGGGGTGGTTTTATTTCCTCTACGTAGGGGACAATTTACAGTGTGAAATTCCCAATTTTTCCTTTAAATTTGCCTTGCTGACTTCTTTCAAATATCACAAACTATTGCCTTTTAATTGCCACTGTTTTGCCTGTAATTATTATCATCCTTTTAAGGCTTTCCTTCTTCCCTCTTTTCCTTTTAGAGAGAACCATATTTTGCTGGATTTTTTGGGTTGGATGTTGCAAGAAATTGATGTCTCTGGATGGGTTTTCTCGTGCTGTATTTCTTTTTTATGGGGTATTTAGAAGTAAAACCAGCCTCAACCCCTCCTATTTCACAGTCAGCCAGTGGATGTATCCAGGTTCAGTCCATAAAGTTTTGCATAAATCAGGAGCAAGGAGGACACTTTTGGATGGACTGGTCCATGCTGGAGAGAATTTCCTCCATCCAGCCTTGAATGTGACACCATTTTAAAGAATTCCACTGGGATAAATCACCAGACAAATCCATAAATCATTTTATCTCCCTTGGGACATCTTCCATTCTCCACAGTCTCTTCCAAAAACAATTTCAACTTTCTGTGTGAGCACCTTACAGGAGATTTGGGAATATTCAGAATATCCAGGCTTTTTTTTTTTTTT
>VXAC01007375.1:188378-208297 GCA_013399225.1 Rhipidura dahli
ATTAATTATATAATAATAGTATTAATTTAATATAAATTATTAAAGAAATATGAAGAAAACCATTTGTTGCTAAGAACCTGTTTCTAGCTGACAATAAACCTGCATTGTTAAATTTTATTTTAAACTGATGGAGGCTCTAAAAAAAAAGAAATAGAAATAGAAATGTCACTCTATGGCCAATATTGCAGGATTTTTGGGAGGCTGGATCTGGTTTATCCGAGCCCTGGTGTTCAGTTCTGCTCTGCTGAGGAATCTCCTTCCCCTTTGTCACCCATCAGCGGTGAGAAACTCTTCCTAGAGTTTTTCTGAGCCAGCACCAACCTCGCTGTGGTTTGGGAAGTGGCAGTTCCTGTCCTCAGGTGCTCCCAAACCCAGCAGCAGAGAGGCAGAACCAGAGATTCGAGGGACGAGCTCTGTGCTGGGCCCCAGACACCCAAACTTTGGGATTTCTTTTTTTATTTCCAGTACAGCCTGGGATGCTCCGTTATCACTCCGGGTCTGGCTTTGCTGTTTTGATCCACGTTAAAGGAGAAGAATCCAAAGCAACTGGAATTATTCAGGTATAAAAATGGAAATGTGTTGGATTCCTGCACCCTTCAAGGACCAGTGGTGCTTTTTGGGATTAAATCTGGCACTTTTAGGCCGAGCTCTCACAGACCCCAACCTCTGCTTCATGTTAAGTGCTGATTTCCAGGATTTTGGCTGAGCACAGCCAGGAGATGGGATTCATTTCCAACGGAACAGACCTAGCTCTGAGCTCTGCTTTCAAAGAAACCTGAGGGTGTCTGGGCTCAGAAAACATCTTCAAACCCAAACCATTCTCCCTGGCTTGGCCAAAACCCAAAACCCAACTGCAGTTTGCTCAGTTTGCAGGACAGAGGGGAAGAAACCGAGAGGAATCCCGAGCTCTCGGTTTCCAGCTTTGAAATCTCTGCAGACATTGCCTTTTCATGGGGATATTTAATGCCACCAAGTGATTTGAGGGGGTATTAAATGAGGAGCAGATATTCAATCCGATGGCTACGGGGCAGTTTTTCAGCTCTGACATCGAGCACCTCTCTCTGCACTAAAGCAGCGAGCTCCAGGGCACATGGCTGGGGTATCAACGCTATTCAGAGCCCCAGGTTTAGAGCTGGAGGGGTTAAGGGCTTAAAATGAACCAAAAATCGAGTGAAATCAAATCAAACCCTGCCTTCTGTGCCAAGGCAGTGGTGCTAAAAGGTTAACTTCCCAAAATGGGCCCGTTCTCGAGCCGATCCTGTGGTGGCTCTGTGGTTTCCGCCTGTATAAATTTGATAATATTTTACAAATGCACTATATGAAATATATTCCTAACATGTGTTTAATACATTTACAATCTATTAAAATGAAAAGCAGAATACGCTTCGAACGCTGCTCGGGGTCTTTGCTTTAATGCCCTCTGTCTGGAACACGTTAAACATTATTTTAGAGGTAATTGAAACATTTCACACACATTCGCCCCGCGTGCCGCGTGCGCCGGGGCCGAGCCCGGCCTCGAGAGCACGGGATGGGCATCCAGGCTGAGCATGGAGAGCTTCTGGCAGCACAAATGTCCCTGGAAGCACAAATCCCCTGCACCTTCACCCCCTCCTGGCGTGGGTCCCTCTGCATCTCTCGGCTCGGGATGAATGAGCTCCAAGTTTACCCCGGGCAGGCAGCTCCCGAGTCGTGGGGTATTATTTCAGCTCGTTTCAGCACATAGCCTGTCAAAGCAGCCATTAAATCCCTCTCAAATGAATATTTCTGTAAATACACCCGGGCAGGGAGTATTCCTGTGCAAGTATTTGCTTAGTTTCACAACATGTTCCTCTCACTTGTGCCAATGTTCCCAAAAAATGAACAAGGTGTGGGGAATAATGATGGTGTGGAGTCCTTGCTGCTGCCCAAATAAATGGCCACAAAGGCTGGATTATGGTCTTTTTTGTGTTGATTGCAGCCTTTTCCTCATTATCTCTGTGGCACCATTTCAGGTTCCTGTGATGCCTTGAGAGGCCTCCTAAAAACAGAGCCCAGCCAGGAGTAAAGGGAATAAAGGTGGGGATTTATTGGAAAGGCCTCCAAAGGTACCCCTGGGGAGCCAGAGGTGCTGCCCAAATGGGCCCCGAGATGGACCCTGAGAGGCCACGAGTTCTTCCCACTTTTATAGCTTTGGGTCATTTGCATCTCAGGGTTCATTCTCCAATTAAAGCTGCAGTTAATGATGGAATTGCCCTCAGCTTGCCCCCCTCTCAGAGGCTTTTGGTTGATACTTTTTGGGCCCAGTTTGGGCTGGGTGTCCTTGGAGAGCAGCCCCGGAGAGGCTTTGCTGTGTGTGCCCAGCACAGAGAGCAGCACTGAACAGGGAACAGGAAACTCCAGAGTTACACACTGGGCACTGCAGGGGTTGGAAATATAAAAGTTAAACCCTAAGGCATCACCTGGACAAGGCAGGGTGATTAATAAATTAAATATCCCTCTTTAAGGTGATAAGAGTGGCTATCACTGCTCCATTGAAAAATGGGGGATTTCCCTGTGTCCCACACTCCCTGCCATTTCCTTCTCCACCAGCTCCCACTTTTGGGATGAGGAGCCCACACTTAACTTGCCATGGAGGTTTAATTCCCACTCCTCCAACCTGAAGCAGCAAATTGTGTCCTAAATGCTGGGGGAGGTGGGAGCTGCACTGGGGGCTGGCGCTCTGTGCCCAGGGATTTGCAGCTTGGAAAGAAGCCGTTTGTGTCCCCTTTAAAATCCTACAGCAAAATAAAAATCCGGCTTCTCTTCGCTCACACGGGGGATGTTCTGTTTTGTGTTTGGAATCCAATCTTTCCTGGAGATAGGAGAGCAAATTTATTCAGGGATGAGAAGGAGTAAGAACTCTGTGCTTGTGAAGAGAGCAGTGCTCGGAGGGTTTCTGTCTCAGCCTCGGACAATGTGGACCTTGATGTCTCAACTCCTTGTTCCCAGCGGAGCCTTTCCTCCATCCACGGCCTCCTCCCAGCTTTTTTCATCCTTCTAAAATCCTCTCCCTTTGCCAAGTAACGTGGGCAGCCATAAATTTGCCCTGGTGGTGGTGGGGACTACGAAGCATTCGTCATTTCAGTGTTGCTTCGGACACTGGGAGCCATTAGAGGCAAAAACACAATTAATCAACAGACTCAATTAGGTCTCATTAGAGGGGTTTGAGGGGATTTAATAATTTCTGTGTTATCCTTTCTCTGTAGCTCCTTCAGGGAGTTATCTCAGCACGCACCTTCTGAATGATTATTAAATTATTAATATTATTTATTATTAAAACTGAATTATTTTGGAATTCCTTGATGGGAGAGAAGATCAATAATTTTCCAAGGGCAGCTCCAGCATTTCAAGGCATCCTTTTCCTGTCCCCCTCCACATTTCATCTGCATCCCAGGCAAGCAGCTGATGCAGAGACTGTGCTTTATATTCCACTTATTTCAACAGGAATCACCTCATTTCCCAGTGCGAGCTTGGGCTGTGCGATTATTTTCAAAATTAAGAATGATTCCCCGCTGTTTATTTATAATAATTATTAATTACAATAAATCTTGATGCATTTATAAATTTAAAATCCCTCTCCTTTCCCATTTGTGTTCCTGTGCTCTGTTCCTGCTTTAAGACACCTTGCAGACAAATGGGATGTGCTATGAAAGGGTTTTGCTAAAAATAAAGTCAATTTTAGCCATTAATGTTCCATGTTCCTCACCAAGACATCTCTGAATGACCTCTTAAAGCTCTTCCTTAAAGAAATCTTTGAAGTTCATGGCAGATCTGAAATGTAAATGTAAATATGTAAATGTAAATGTAAATATGCAAATGGAAACTTAAATTTAAATGTAAATTTACAGGGATTGACTCTGCATTTTGTACAGGTTTGAGCTGAGCTCTGAAATGCCACCAGCTGCTTTCTAGAAAGTTCAGGAATCATTTCCAGCCCCCTGGATAATGCCCATTATTGCTTTTTTACTGCCTGCTTTTGTAATTCCTGATTCCCTGAAGAGTTTTCTCGAGGGGCAGAGAAGCCCCAAAATCTCCCCAATTTCGTTTGGTTCTCGTTTCAAGTCCCTGAATTTTCACACCTCTGGGAAATGGAGACACAACCAGCACAGAAATTGGGTTTCTGGACTGAACATTTCTGGCACCACAGGTCTGATTCCTCTCCTCCTGCCTTTCCTTTCATCTCCTCCTCCTCCCATCCCACCCCATCCAAACCCAAGGTGCCCTTTCCAGCCCTGGAGCCCAAAGGAAAGTTTGGAGATTACAAATTGGAATAAACTTCATTTCAACAGTAAACAAGCAAAAAGTGACCACATTGGTGTCAGGTTCTTGATAAATATTAGGCCTGACGTAGGTTGGGGTTTTTCCTTGGATTTCTGTTGGCTCTTGGCGTTCCAGGAATCCTTTTTTTTAAATTTTTTTTCATAGTCCACCTTTTTTTCTTTTTTTTTTTTTTTTTAAATGAGCTGAAGTTGTTTTCCAGCCCCTGAGCATGGAGTGCATTGTATTCACTATTAAGTGACAGGGTCACAAGCAGAAAACTGCCTGAAATCGAGTCTTGAACAGACAAATTCAGCTGCAGATATTTGTTTTTCATGATAGAAGGAGAGGTGTTAACCAAGGGCCGTGTTTGGTGGGTCAGAGTGGCAGCTAATTTTACAGAGAAAAATCTACATGATCATTAATTCAATTTAACTTACTCTAATTTCATTTGATTCTCTTTTATTTGACTTTTTCAACACTTGTCCTGTGGAGTCCTCAAACCCTAAACTTTGCACCCGAAGAAAAACCCCACAGGCACTGACTTTGCAAAGCAAGGAGGAAATTTCCACATGAAAAGTCCTGAAAGCTGCCAGGGCAGGAATTCTGTGGCTGAAGCAGAACTTATTAACCACAAGACATTGCTGAAATATCAACCAGATGCTTTGCCCCATCCTAGGCTGAGTTTAACTCTGTGCATGAATCAGCTCAGGCAATTTTTTAATCAAGGACTGGCAGAAGAGCAGAGTCATCGTGTGATAAAAACGGGGGAAAATCTGATTTTATATAAAATAAGAGACCCAGAGAAAATGAGAGCTCTTCAAAAAAAAAAAAAAAAAGGGGTGAGATTATGACAAATTGAACTTTCCAGGTCTATGAAGCCTCGAGGGTTTTTTTTGGTTTTTTTTTTTTTTTTTTTTCAGAGCAGTGTTTCAAATATAGGAGTGGCTGAACCGCAGAGAAATCCGACTGCCCACATTTTCCAGTGAGTGTCCCTTGGAAAACAGGTGACTTTGCTGGTGTGGAATGAGAGGGCTGAAAAATCTGTGCAGTACATGAATGTAAAGTTTAATCAGATCATGGCAGCCCTGAGTGCCTCCCTCTGCTCAGAGATCTGGAAATTTTTACAGAACTAATTGAATTTCAGCAGACCCTGAACAGAACTGGGATGGCAGAATCCAAAGAAATTGGGATTTATGAGGGTGATTCTCCATATTCCAATATTTGCTTGGGCCAGTGGTCCCATCCACTGCTGGAGAGATTCTGCCTCGTGGGTCTTCCAGAGCTCACACAAAAGTAGAAAAAATTTTTAACTTGGTGGGCACAGGATCCATGTGGAGAGGGATTAAAGCCCCTGAAAGGAGTGAAAGAAGAGCTGGGAATTCTCTGTTTTGTGGGACCAGCTGAAGGCAACAGCAGTGCTGAGGGGAAGAGCTGCCCCTTCCACCCTGACACATCAGAACTGGGTTATTAAAAAATCCTGGCTAATTCCTGCGAAAGATGTGCCTATTCAGCTGGATTTCAGTGATCACACAGTGCCAAACAGGGATCAAGCTGATGGTGTTGCTTCCACAGCACTCAGATCTTGTTGGTGGATGTTCTGACAGTGTTCAGGAGTTGGATTCCTGATGGTGCCCACATTCCTGCTCTGATAAATTCCAGCAGGCTGGATGAGCACTGCAGTCACTCTGCTGGGCAGCAAATGCCTTCATTCCACCCCTGGCCAGCAAAACCAAACAATTCTGAGTTTCACACCCTTCATCCACTCATCAAAGCCAACACCACAGGGTTTGCTCCTCCCGTTCCTCCCAGATATCTGCCTGCTGCTTTTATTTCCCTGTCCCTCCCCAGCATCATCTCTCAGAACTCTGCAGCTGCCCCACCTCAGGCTGTGGCCTAGGCTGGGCTGGCTTTGTTTATTTGTGCTCAGGCTGGAAACCTCCAAAAATAAATGCAGAAGCAGGTGTGGAGCAGCGATGCTGAGTGACTCAGAGGTGGCGTCAGGAGTCACTGCTGCACCCGTGACCGGGGCGAGGACACAGCAGCTCCAGGCTGGAGCCTGAGCAAGACAAGGCTTGAACCTTCCAGCTGGTCATTTTTGATACAGAATCTTGATTTCTCCACTTCTCTTTTGTGCCACCTGTGAAAATGGGACAAAAAATCTGTGTAGCCCTTCCCTGTGAGTTACTCAAAGCTTTGCCAGAGAGCCCAAGGATGTGGCAGTGCTGGGACATCTCCACCTGGGCATTGCCTACTTCCAGGCAGCCTTAAATCTTGGATTTTTAAGCTTGGATTGGCTCTTTCCTGATGAACAGCAGCGGGAATGGGCTCTGCTACATTTCCCTCACAGCATCCCAGCCCTTGCTGGTGGAGGGATCAGGAATCAGGGACGTTCTGCAGCTCCCAGGATGAGTCACGGCTCCTCCCGGGGTGTTTTTCCTCCAAACATTGCTCAGACAAAACAAACAAAACAATTGGCGGCTGGCAGCCTCCCTCGGGCACGACAGAGATGGAAGTGTCCTCTGCCTTGGTGGCCAAGGAGTGACCTCAGCTGAGGCTGGCATTGCCAGGGACACCACGGGCTCAGCATGGGCTCAGGCTGGCACTGGGTTGCACCCAAACCCCAAAGGGCTTTGGCGCTGGTGGTCCCGGCCTCTCCAGGTGGTCCCTGCCACCCAGGGACACGGTGACAGTCATGGACAGTCCCTGCCGTGTCCCAAACACCTCCCTGGCAGCCCAGCCACACCTCCATGGACCCCCAGGTGTGGCTTTGCCACCACAGGGGTCCCACCGGCACCAACCCCGCTGTGCTCATGGATCCAGTTTGGTTGGCAGGGTCCTCATCCTCTCCCAGCTTCATGGCGAGTTAGCCCCATATTCCTTCCCAAAATGCTCCCATCTTTCCACTTTTAGAAAACACCCACTGCTCCTAAAGTTTCCAGCCTTTCTCCAAAAAACTTTATCCTTTTTTATTTTCTTATTTTTTCCTTTTTTTTTCCCTGTAAGAAAGTGAAATCTGTGTGCTTCCTTATTAAGCCACTTTATTCTTGGCAGGCTTTGAAAAAAAGCCCTACTTCAGCAATTTAAGCTTTTCTTCCTGCAGGCACAATACTCAGACACGAGGAAAAGTAAGTCGAGAAGACAAAATAAACATATTTTTTTCAGGAAGACTCCAAGCCAAGCGGAACTTCCAATGAATGATTTGAGGGACTTGCTGCTTTTGATATGCACAAATAGATCCCAGCACTGCAGGCACACACCACATCCCAGGATTCCGTGGAGCTGGACAGGGAGAGGGGGAGAAAATTAGAATAGATATTGCAGTTTGTGCCTCACAATGGCTTTGAAATGCAAGCGCAGCTCAGCAAAGGTTGTGCAAGTTCAGGAATGATGAATTTGTGGTGCCCAGATTAAAAGGAGGAAGGGAAAGTGTCTCCATTTTTCACTCAGCCATAAAATGTTCCAGAAAATCCAGGAATCTAGAATACAGTACCCTAAAGCTTGCATTTGCTTCCTACTCTGCAGTTATTTGCTTAAATAAGAGGAGATGTGGATGGCTGGATTTATATTTTGGTCTTATTTGCACCAGATTTATTAAAAATTATGGCAGATTCATTGTTGGGCTGAATTTCCATTCTCCCAGGAGGTTAAAGGTGCTGGCTGAGCACCAACTAGATCCATAATATCCTGGACAATAATTAGGGTTTTATCTGTAACTTTTAATTGGTATTTTCAGGATATTTATTAGTGTATTTTACCCTCATACCTTCTTCAAATGGAAGCATTTTTATCCAGCAAAAAGAATCTAAATATTTCCTATTGGGAACATGAAAAAAATGGTGAGAAATCAGTGGGGAAGTGATTCACACAGATAAATACAGAAAATAATATAACAAATCTTGCCAGAGGGTTCTGGGCATGTAAGAAGTTGCTGCCATGAGATGTCCTCGGGCACCTTGAGCTGAGGACACTCAAATCTGTCACATGTCCCAGAGCTGGAGCACAAATGGACTCAGGAATTTTCTCATGGAGCTTCTTGCTCCTCATTCAGTCTCTTTCTGAGGTCAAAGAGGCAAAACCTCCCACACAGGAGGGGGAAAATGGGTTTGATCCCCAGCTCTGCCTGGCTGTACGAGGTTTGTGTGTCCACCTCAGCTTCAGGGTTTTGCTCGAGGTGACCAGGGAGGACACTCTGGAAAATGGGAATTCTGGATCCTCTCCAGGCAACTTCAGCCAGGTTCTGTTCATGGTGATGAAGAAAAACAGGGGATGAAATGAATTCCAAAGTCTTGGACCCTTCAGGACCAACTCAGTGCCAACAGTCCCTCCTCCTCATCAGCCCAGTTTGAGTCACAACAGAACCACGCTGGGCAAGAACACAAACTGGGATAAGCTGGAATGGAAACCTGTGCCAGCGATGTTAATTTGATTGCAAATATCCCCTCAAATCTCCCCTTTTGTGTATTTAATATCCTTGAAGCTGGTTCCACGATCAAGGGTTTAATATGGGAGAGAAAAACCCAGGTCAAACCCAGTTTAACACCCCCCATGACACATTTTTCATTCAGATGGCTTCAGAAATGAGCAGAGAAAAGGTGAATGAGCAGAGGAAAAAGCACCAGAGCTCTGCATCACTTGTGCTCCACTCCAGCTGAAGCTGAATTTGAAATTTGGGTTATGCAACAACATGGCATTGTCTCCTTTTATTAAGGCCACCAGCTCCTGGAGGTCCTGGGCGTGTTATTGTTCTCAATTAACACACTTCTCCTCTTTCTCCCTGGAATCCTTCCCGCTGGTTTGCATTGTAACAATACCTCCAACGCACAGGCTCCAAGCTGGATTTCCATTTGTGAGGCCACTTTCACTCCATAACCCACTACAGGAGATTCAGCCTCCATTCCAACATGTCACAGTTATTAAATTCCCAGAAACAAACAAACAAACAAACAATTTCTTCGCTTTTTTTTTCTCGCTGAGTTGCTTTTGTGTGAGGAATAAATCTTTTATGTTAGTGCAAACCCCTCAGCAAACGAAGCCAGACAGTAGCTGTGTCTCTTGGCAATGAGAATAATCTAATAAAACATCACCTTTCAGAGACAAAAAAAAGTTCCTCTGGACACTCAGTAACGTCACCTCGGCACGAAATATATTCCACTCTCGGTTTGTGTTTTTTGGACCAGTTCAGCTTAGGATGGTTGTTATCCCAAGACCATGCCACCAGAGTTGGAATTAATAATATAAACGGTGAGCCCAAGCCCTGATTGACAGCTCTGATTCTGTTAATACCTCCTAGTTGGGCTTCCACCACGGTCAGAAGTTAAAATTTATTTTGACAAGCTTTCTGCTGGTTATGGAGGCTGGGAGCTTTATACCGGGGTATCCAGTGATTAAATATCTGGCTTGGATTATCAAAAACCAGAGGGGGAAGGCATGGAAGGCCTCTTGATGACAAACTGGATCCCGCGGCGCGGCCAACTTGGTTTTAATTAAGTTATTACCGCCCTTAATGGGAAGGGGCTGTTCCTTTGTTCTTTGGCAAGGCAGCAGACAGGGACGGAGCGGGGAATGTCAGCAACTCAATTAAGGCAGGGCTGCCTCGAGGATGCTCCCAGGGACACGGAGGTGGCCCCGGGAAGGAGCTGTCGGGGTTCCCAGGAGAACGGCCGTGGAGTCGCAAACCCCACCAGGGTCAACAGGAGCAGTTCAGGATTAAGGGGAGAGCTCCTGGCCTTAATCAGTGGGTTCAGAGTAATTAAAGGCAGAATTGCTGGGAGTTTGTTTCCCAAGGCAGGGGCAGGATTGTCCCCATGGTTCGTTTTCCAAGGTGCCTCAGTGCGCTCCGTATTTCAGAGAATTTTGTAAAACAAACTTTTTATTTTATTTTCGATCACTTGCACCAAACCCCTTCGATATCAATAAAAGAGAAGCTTTTCTTATTTTATTTCAAAACCTACAACCTTATTTTTATCTTATTTAAAAGCCCCAGCTCAAAGTATCATGGCTGACTCCCACTGAGGTTTCTGGGGCAATTTCAGCTCAGAGAAGTTTGGTAACATCAACATGAAGAGGAAAACCAGCTTTAATTTTATAAAAACTACTGTTGTTGAACAAGGAAATATCTGAGCCTGCAAGTCAGGAGAGAACTGCACATCTTACAGAGGAATGTCTGAAAAAGAACCCCATTTTTTAATCTTTTACTCTTCCGGAACACATAACCCAAGAATTAAATATTCTCTGTGGAGTCATCCAGTCTCACCTTATAGAGCAATATTACTTGGTGTGGGGTAAGATTGTAAAACCCACAGAATACCCAAAAAAAACCCTCCTGTGCAGAGCAATCCTTGTACAAAACCAACCAGCAGCAACAAACAGCCCACATCCCACCCCACACCCCGCTGGGCAGGGTTTGTGTGAAGTGCAGTCAAGCACGGATGCTCCATATGGTCACGAGAATCCCTGGGATACAGGGAGTAGCCACCCAAAACCGAGCTCAGACTATACACTTTACAAAGAGGCAATCCCCGTGAAGGGTTTAGGAGCAGGGGAGGAAAAAAAAAAGAGACAGAGGTAAAAAATAAATTAGAGAAAAAAAGCCGTTTTTTTCCAAAGTCTAAACTTTCCTGGTCAGGGGGACGTGTGGGGCTGTCGGTGGCTCTTGCTAGGTGGGGGTGAAAGCACCACTGTTGCAATGTTTAAGCCGTGGATATTTGTTGTTTTTAATGGTAAAATTCACGTGGATTTTTGTATTTGTATTCACTGTATTTGCAGCAAAGGGATGGTGAGGAATTGCACATTTCTCCCACAAATGATAAAGAACTGACATCTCCCTTTGGACAAGAACTGCTGCAAAGACTCTGGGGTGCCCAGGGGATATCCCAGAGAAAAGTGGGAAAATTACTAGAAGGCCAAGGGGAGGAAAAATGACACATTTTAATTGTTGTGAGGCAGTGGGGATAATTAATGCATTCAAACTGTGATTTAAATAAAATGTTACTACAGCCATAATAATAATTATTATTATATTCCATTCTAACAGCACTAATCACTGTAAGAGCTGATGTAGGCAAGATGAACAAAGTGCAAATATTTTACTTAGAAGAAAGGTATTCTGAAATAATTTGATTCTAATCAGTACCTGAAGGATGAGGGATTTTTTTTTTTTTTCAGTGAAATTGTCAGAATTTTGGGGACCTGAACTGTTCAGCCCAAAGTATTTTCACTCTGGAATAAAGATCCCATTTTATTTAGGAGCTCACCTGGAGGAGAAGTGACAGAAAATCAGATCAGGGAGGGAGGATTTTGGGGAAGTGTCTGCAGTGTTGGGGTCCCCACGGAATGTTTTAGTCAATAAAAGAGAAAGGATTCCAGGCAATAAAGGGAAAGGAGCTGCTCTTGGGATAAGGGAGCCTCTTCCCAAATTGAGATATGGGAGATGTGATTGCATAAAACGCCAGCTGCACATAAACCAGGGGTGCTTCTGGGAGGGAAATAAATCAAATACCAAGTGCCACATCAAATATCACCAGAGAAAAAGCTGATTTCGTGCTGGGGGTGACCTGGCTGGACAATCTTGAATGGCACAGAATATTTTACATTTTCATTGCAATTTTTTTTTGTGGGTTCAGCACAAAACTCCAACTTCTTCTGGTGCCTTCTGAGAGTTCCTGCTCCAGAAACATCGACCCTCACCAGCAGCTCCTCCTGATGGGCTCCTAGCCAGCATCCAACTGCTCTGGTGTGAGGAATTAACCCTGGGAATCACAAAGGACGGGGAGAAGTCTGGGACAGGACACGGGTCCAGCAGGAACTTTCCCAGAAGAAACTTCTTGCAGGCTCAAATTCATCAAACCAGAGTTTCTCTGCCCAGTTTCCTCTCCTCACTGCTCTGGTTTCTCCTCAGATCCCACAGATCTTTTGGCTTTCACAAACAACACCCATGGCGAGAAACTTTTCACTGCTCGCAGGTACAGAACTCCCAGTGCAGGTAACACAGAGTGAAATTATTCTTTTTTTTTCCCCCCCCCATTTTTTTCAGACACTGCTTGATGTTTCACTTGGAGCTGGTTCAGATCCAGGCATCCTTTAGACAATTATGGAGCTTTTGTATAGGAAATGAACACCTAATCCCCCGATCCCACGAGACTCTGCACCCTTCTAGAGGGGAATACGCTTTTTAAGAAAATCCTTTGCCCTTTGCTTGAAGAAAATCCTCGGCCCTAAATCTCATAAAACAAAGCAGCTTAGGGATCCTTGCAATAGCAGAGCTGAACTAAACACGCTTAACAAAGTTTCCCTTTGTCAACAGCATCTCCCTCCTGCGGGATGAGTGTCAGGCTTCGGGCTAATCTCGGTAATTCTTTAACCAGAGATTTGCACGTTATTAAGCGGTCGTTTCTCGGTGGGTGGAAAGCGATCAGGCAGGGCAAGGTTCCTCCTGGAGCGGAGCTCAAACGCTCCATTCTTCCCTGAAAATCCCGGCGAGGTGTGTCCGGCCTGGGGGACATTAAATGGCGAATGAAATCAGAATGAAACGCCCTTTGAGGGTTATTCACCAGCTCTGCCCACGGGCAGAGGCTCCTGTGCAGCCTCCAGGTCTTTGCAGGTGATGGCAGATGCCAAAGCTCCGTGGTGGCACCGGGCAGGGCTCCGTGGTGGTGTCACTCCAGGCAGGAATTACCCAAGGGCTTGGCAAAGCTCGGAGCCTTCAGCATCCTCAACATCCTGTCATTTCAGCTGAATCCTGATCCTCCTCTGCTGGGAGACACCACACAGCCTTTGAAATGTTGTAAATATGAATCTAAAAATCCAGCACAGCTGGTTCCATCAGGGATCTCTGAGGGTTTGGTGTTTCTGTCCTCTGTGAGGGTTTGGTGTTCCTGTCCTCTGAGGATGTGGTGTTTCTGTCCTCCTCTAGAGAGTGAGAAAAATAAATTCGCTTTTTGCCCGGGGTACCAGACACCTGAAGGAGCGATTTCAGAGCTCCCACCCTACAGCAAACCAGGTCCGAGCCTGACCAGCACTGCCCAGGACATTCAGTGGAGGGTTGGACTGGGTCATCTCCACAGGTCCCTTCCAACCCTAAAAATTCCGTGGTGCCGCGATTCTGTGACAAGTGACAAATGCAGGGAGTGGCACGTGAAGCCCCAGGGGAGTTTCCAAGGTGGGAGATCAGAAGGAAACTGGAAAATGGAATTCTCCATGAAAAATGAAATTTTCCATGGAAAATGGAGTTCTCCATGGCTTGGTGGAGTTCTTTTGGTTCAGCAAAGCAGGGACAATCCTCGGCAACAATCAACCCCATTGTCATTTATCTCCAGGATCCCTTCCACATCCAACTCCCACCTCCTTCCCTTCACAAACACAGCCCCGACCTCCTCCGAGGTTCCACGGGGGCTTTGCGGGGTCCCTGGGCAGGCAAAGCCCCGTTGGCACCGGGATTGCTCCTCGAGCTTCATCTTGAACCCATTTGCATGCTGATGTCCCTGCATCCCTAATGGTTCGATTTCAAAGCACATCTCCTTCCCTTTTATCTCCAGCTGAATGAGATGTCTCAATAAGCGCCAGATAAAGACGGAAGTCTTTTGTCTGGAACCGGCCAGGCAGGGCCAGCTGTGAGCAGAACTGGCTGAGGTTTCACTCCAAACTGGAGCTCCAGCTCCTTTCAGGCTGCAGGAGCAGGGCAGGGGGAAGAGGCCTGCCTTGCACACATGGCTGAGTGTCTTCCAGTGTTTATTTTTCCTCCCCGAAGTTATTTTTGATAAAGGAGTTGCGGGGAGCGAAAGAGAAGAGATCAAGAGGGAAGCAAGAAAGGAAGAAAAAAGAGGGTGGGCACAGCAGCAGTTAAATCTCTGATTTGCATCCAATGGGGTTTTTGGATGGTAGATCAGCTTTATATCAGGGTAGACTTTGGCATCTGAGCCTCTGGGCCAGACATTATTCAGTTGTTGAACAGTGGGAGACCCCTGAGAAAGTGCTTGGCTCTGATTTTAAAGGGACTTTGCTTTTGTGCTCTTGGGTTAGGTGACCTGCTGAATAGAAACCAGCCTGGCACTGAAAATTAAAGGCTGTTTTCTCAGCCAGCTAATAGTGAACAAAATTCTGCCTGTCTTAAAAAGATTGTCAGTCTTAGAAAAAGGTCAGTGTTCAAAAACTGTCAGTCTTAAAATGATTGTCAGTCTTAAATTGTCAGTGTTAAAAATCTGTCTGCCTTAAAATTGCCTGCCTTAGAAAATTATCCATCTTAAGAAATTATCCATCTTAAAAAAACTAAATGTCATTAAAAAATGCCAGCAGGCCTACAAGATGTGCTAATTAAGGAAGGATTATGACAAAATCAAGGAGTAATCAGCAGGTAGACAATTTTGAGAATCACCTTTCAGGGCTGCAATAGATCCACCAAGGATGAAACCTCCAGCCAGGTGCTCCACACTGGTCACACCCCAACCAGATTTGCACCTGAAATGCCCCAAAAATCCAGCTGCTGGGTTTGTTCCTCGGCTGCTGTGCCCTTCTGGTAACACGAGCTCCCAGCTTTTCATGGAATTACTGGAAACACTTCGAGTTTAAGCTAAAAAGATCTCAGAGAAGATTTAAAATCAGCAAGACCACGATGTTGTCAGGATTAAACACGATGGAGCTGAGGAGCAGCTGCTGGTTTTGGTCCCAAACCAGCCTCGAGTGAGGTTTGTGCAGAGCTTGGCTCTCCATAAAACGAGGGCTGGGAACCACCAGCACATCCTTGACCACATCTTCCACCAAAGCTTGGGTGTCACCTGCCCTCCAACAACCCTGCCCGGCCACCGCTGTCCTGTGAGGCTTCCAGGGGGATGACAAGGAGCTGGAGCTTCCCTGCAGGAGCTCCAAGGGGTTAAACTCCGGGGGAGAAAGGCGAGGCAGATGGGGGAGCCTCAACCAAGCCGCCCATCTGGGAAATGTCAAGTGTTCTCAGAGTGTTTTTCAGGGTTTGTAATGTGGCTGCTCGCTCGCATGCATGAAAACAGCATGGGAATGCAATATTTCCTCCTCCATGTGTGGTGGAGGCCTCCAGTCCAGCTGTATTTTGCTTGTCATGTTCCTGAATTCTGACACCATCTCGAACATGCCAGTTCCTACCAGAGAAAATGCGTTTTCATTCTGTTCCCTGGGTGAAAAGCACATTAAAGGCAGAAGAGAGAAAACCCAGCAGATCCTGGAGCTATCAGCGAGGCCTTTATTTATTTAATTGTAAAGAACATCTCATTTCATCAGGGAAGTTGAGTGGGTGGGGGGGTAAAACTGAGCTTGAAACCATCCCAAAAATGAGAATGTGGAAGCCTGGGCTTGATGCCACAGAGGAAGAGAGCGAACGATGACAACATTACTGTCACTGCGTTACCACAGGCTGTAAATTAAAGCCGTGGTGAGCAGTTTAAGCACCATTCCTGTCTGATTCATTAAAAAAATACAGTAGCTCTGTGGGCACAACGGTCTGGTGCTCCGAGGGGCTGATATATGATTGGAAAGTTGCAATTCTGGGCTGCCTGGAGCAGAGCTGTGAGTTCCCGGTGTCCCAAGTGGGGCGGCAGCTGTGTGGCCAACGCTGCCCCGTGGTCGGGCCTGATGTGCTGGCTCTGTCTGAGCAGAATTGTTGAAATATGGGAGCCAGATCCTCCCGAGGTGTAAACTGGCAAATCCCTATTAAAGTTAATGATTTACTGGTTTAGCCCAGCTGAGGTCTGGCGCTCGGCGGGGCGAGTGTCAAGAAGAGGAACTATTTATTCCTCGGTGAGCCATTAACTCTGGGTCCTTTCTGTTCATCCCCGCCGCTAAAATTCCTCCTGTGCTCCTTCCAAAGGAAAAGGGGTGATCCATACATGACTCACATGTGCACACCCCACCAGCACAAGCTGCAATTAGCGCTGCTCGGCAGAGCCCTAAGTAACTGGATTTTCCTCTCGCTGCCAAGCCAAGCACAGACCTTCTGGATGGGCCCATTACCGAAATATTTGAATGCAAATCCATACAGCAAAAGGTCCTTCTTGGGGATAAAACAGTGCTCAGCATTTCGGGCTTGCTCGGTTGTGTTTTAAAGAGAATTCCCGAGAAGCTTTGGGAAGCACTGGCTACATCAGGGAGAAAATCCCAAAGTGTTCAACTGCCAAATATCAAACCTGACTTTTCTGCATAGTCCCAGTGTCCACACGCATCTGGCAATCCAATGATTAATTGATCAAAATCGAGGCGAGTTCATAATCAGGAAAAATCTCTAAACCTCACGTTTTTCAGCAAAATAACTTTGATCAGACCACTTTCACCCAGCTCCACGCCTTTCTGCAGGAAGGTCTAGGAGGAAACTTTCCCTTTCCAGGCTAACCTTATCAGCACGGGGGTGTCTGTGTTCCCTTGTCTGTCCCCTGCTCCATCCATCTCTCCAGGGCTGGATTTACAGACAGCCAGGGGCAAATCCAGGTCTGCTCGGGATCACAAGGGCTCCTTTTGTGGGGCACGGTGGGTTATCCACCCACACAGGTGGCCAGGTGGATGCTCCACTCTCCCTGCAGACAACAGGACACTGTCTGAGCCTTTGACACCGGCTTTCCCCGCTGTTCCCCTCAATCTAAACCTGCCCCGTGTCTGGGTGACTGCAGCCCAGAGGAGGAATGGAGCTGTTGAAAGGCAAAGAACAGCAGAGCTGAGAGCTGCTGGCTCAGCCCTGCTGCTGCTGCTGCTGCTGTTCCCGTAATTTACGGTGCTGCTTCATTTTTACCACGCGTGGAGCAAAGATAAAGAGCAGAAAAGGAAAGCCAGCCATGGAAAACGCTGTGATTTGGCTCGCTGACTGATAAGAAATCCCTTCTGTTCGGTGGCCACTTGTAGCTGTTGAACATTTCTTGTTCTGCTCAGAGGAGAAGTCTCAGGTTGGGAAGTTCTTGGCTTTGCCCTCCAAGGGAGCAGCAGCGACTTCGTGGAACAAAAATGGCCAAAAACGCAGGAAAAAAACCCTCCCCTCTTTAATGTGACCAACAAAGCCTCACTTCTGAGCCTTGCTGAGAAGATCAAAGAGCAGGTTTGTACCCGAGGAGATAATGAGCCCAGAATTTGTCTCGCTGCCTCCTTTTGTGGCTGAGATGGGCAATTAAAAGTCACACGCGCACAATTCATTCCCCGCCAGCCTCACCCCCAGCCACTGCTCCGAGCATCATCGTGGCTCAGACAGAACAAACCCAGGCTAAAGCACCACCTCTTACTAATCCCACCGAGGATTTGTGCAATCAGGCACTTCCAAGAAACAGGACCACGTTTTCCTGAAGCGTCTCCCAGTTATCGGGGAGATTTTCCAAACACGCTCTGGCTGGAAGATTGCTCCTGGTGACTTCCAGTTCTTGGTGAGTCACCCTGAACAATCACGTCAGAACAATGGGACTGGGACAGAGCTCCGTGGGACAACATTTTTAGGGGTTTTTAATTTAATCCGAGGAGGTTTCTTTATGGAGAGGAGGCTTTGCTGCTGATTCCAGTGGCAAAGAAAATAAAAGCCTTTGCTCTTACCTTAATCAGTGCTAATGATCCAAGAATGTCTGGTGGCCTGAGCCAATATTGTTACTTAGAACTTTACTTATTAGAACTTTTCTCCAAAAAGCATCGTTTTAGGGCAGCCTTGGAGCCAGCCAGAGAGATAAAACACAATCAAAAGGCAATTTTTTTGTCTCGATGCTTAAAAATGAAATGAATTTGAAAATGTTAGGAAAAACAGAGCATATTTTTTTTTCCCCCGGATAGTGGAGCCCCTCCTGTTTCAGTTCGGTGCATTTATTGCCTTGGTGCTCAGGAGCAGAACAGATTGAGTTGTAAAAATAACCTCTGCACAAACTGGGAAACCTCCCCTCGCTTCACACCCATTTCGACATTTCCAAACGTCAGAGAGGTTCCAACTGCCCCAAAACCAAAAAGGAGATTGGGAATCATGAAAAAGATTGTTCTTTACTTCTGGAGAACTGCTGACTTTTTGCTAGGCTGGGGATCGATTTTATCCAGAGAAAACAAAGCCACTGCCACCGGATCCGATCTCTCCTCCCTTTAACGTGTGAGGACAACGATCCCTGGCCGTGCACACCACAAACCCAGCCCAGTGGCACCAGACTGAGCAGCAGCTTGCAGCAGAACATTCTGGTGAGGCTAAAATTAGAAAATGATTATTCAGACCCCGTGCAGGTTCCAGGTTTTAAACCCGACTCCCCCTAGAACCGATCTGTGACGAGAGCTCGGCCGGGATTAATAAATCAGCTATTTTTTTGTTTTTCCCTGGGATTTGATCCCATCCAAAGCCATTTGCCAGGCTCCTATGGAATGTTTAACATGACATTGCTCTTATCTGGCTGCCCAGCGTGGGGCTGCTCTCTGCAATGCTCGGATCCATTTATTAAATCCCGCAGAAGGTCGGGGGGGCTGCGAAGCAAGGTCAGCCCTAATAACGTCTGTATTTAGATGGATGAACTGCTCGGGGCTGCCCCACCTGCTGAAGGCTCTAACGAGCCAGCTGAGAGTTCCTGTCAGAGCAAACATGCCCTGCTCAGCCCCAACCTGCGCAGCGCTGAGCACACCGAGGGCTGCAGCAGTCGGTGTTCGATGGTGATGAAAGAAATAAAAACAGGCCCGGAGAGAGCAGTGAGGGGAAAAAAAAAAAATCTGCCTGGCTATGGCAAAAAGATGTAACACACCCAGCTTCTTTATGCCTGGTTTGAAGCAGATTGGTCCCCAGAGAGAGGGTTTGGTTCTCCAGGAATGGGTGCTGAGAGTGGAACCACCCCAGATGCGGAAAGGGACCTGTGAAAGCTTCCACATCCTCCTCCTCCTTCTCCTCCTCCTCCTCCTCCTCCCGGCATGGACAGCACATCCATGACCTCCTGAGACAGGGATACGGGGCTCAGGGAAGGATTCTGCTGCTCTTCCCGGGGAGAGGAGCTTAAATCCATGGAATTGGGGAATGGTTTGGGTTGGAAGGGACTGTAAAACATCATCTCATTCCAGCAGCCCTATTGTGTTCCCAGTACAGAACGCATGGGATGTACAGAATTCCGTGTGGAATTCGGGAACTGCCGGTCCAGCTCTCCCAGAGACGCTGTCTGTCCCTAACTGGGTGAGTTTGGGGAAGGATGCTCAGGATCCATCCCTGCTGTCCGTGATGAGGACACGGAGGAGCTGTGTCACCGTCACCAATCCCCACACCTTTCCGTGTCCCGCGGGGATCTCAGGTCACAGCGAAAACTCCCGACGGTGAAACAGGGGCGCAGCTTTTTGTAAAAGCAGAAAATCAGTGCCAGAGGAGAGCCTTGGCTCCAGAGCTGTTTGGGGGTGTCCAGCAGTGCTGATTCCTCCCCTACTCCCTCTGCCTTTCCCTAAGGACACCGCTCCCGGCTGTCCGGAGCCTGCTTCCCTCCCCGCTCCCCTCAAATCGAGGGATATTCTTTCGAAATTGAGCGAAAAGTTTTTATTTATGCGGAGAAAAGGTGAGCGGCGGGGACGGCCCGACGCTGCCACCTGCCGGGTACGGCGGGGAACGGAGCGGGGACCGGCCGGGATGGGATGGGATGGGATCCATGGGATGGGATGGGATGCGGTGGGATGGGATGGGATCCATGGGATGGGATGGGATGGGATGGGATGGG
>VXAC01007375.1:208386-241980 GCA_013399225.1 Rhipidura dahli
GTGGGGTGGGATGGGATGGGATGGGATGGGATGGGATGGGATCCATGGGATGGGATGGGATGGGATGGGATGGGGTGCAGCAGGGGCTGGAGGGGCATTTGGTGCCTGGAGAGCCTCCCTAGCTGTGCTAAAGCAGCCCCTGGTTGCAGCAGGACAGGCTGATGCCCTCATGATATATCCAATTGCCATGGCTGGGTGTGAATAGAACACAGAATTTATCCTAAATCTGTATTCTGGAATAAAATGCTTCAGTGGGAAGGGAGCTGAAATGTCCTTGTGGTCCAACTGGAGGGCCTTGAAGGGTGGCAGGGTGGGCCAGAGTTAAACCCCAGAGCAATGACAATCAAACTGAGACATTATTTGGATGTCTGTGACTTGTCCAGGCATCTGAGCCTCACCAATCTGAACCCAGCTGTGGGAAAGGGACAAAAACTGGGGAAAAACAGGCAAAAATTCCGGGGAAGAGAGAGAAATGGTTCAAATAGCCCAGCTGTGGGAGAGTCTAACTACAGACAGGGCTTTTGGTTGAATAATTTTTGCCTTTTCCCAGGGTGAACGGTGCAGCCTCTGCCATTTTCAGATCTGCTGGGGACGCCTGGGTTGTCCTTTCCTGTGATCAGTGGCATCCCTGCTCTGAGGGCAGTGATGTGAGGATGTGATGGGTCCAAGGCACCTTTGAAAATCAGCAAAATTGAGTGAATTTGGACCTTCTATCAAAGCCTAGATTAAAGCAGAGAAATTAATCATCTATCAGCTGCTCTCTCCTCACAGTGCAGCCATCCCTGATCATCCCAAATTACAAAAGCAAGCCAGGTATGATGTTTTGTCTTAGTGACGAGGCAGTTTCCATTTCAGGCTCCCGAAAAACACCCAGAAAGAGCTGAATTTGGGAACCAAGCAGCATGAAGTCACCCTCAGATCTATTTTATTTATCTTCTGGAGTGGCAACAAACACAAACTCCCCCCTGTGCTGAAGGTGGGCAGCCTGCGGGTCAGGCTCAGCACAAAAGCCCAATTTTAGGCAAAGATCTGTGAGTTTGGTGCCTTGGCTTTGCTGTTGTAAACCATCTGCTCAGCCTCACTCCCGAGCACCGGCGCTGGGAATCAATCATGGCTCTGCTTTTTTGGTCGATCCTTGTTTTGCTCGACTTCTCAGCTTTTAATACTTCACAGCCGCGGGCTCAGAAGTGCGTGCCAAGAACTGCATCACATTGATAGGAACAAAACCCTGGCAAATTCGAGCTGGCCCTCGAAATCCATTAGTGCCCTCGGAAATTGGGGAGTTGGAAGCGTGGCAATGGAAAAGGTAGGGCTTTGGTTTACATCTGTTGACATGAGGATCTCAGTTGCACCCGTTCTGAGGGGAGCCGCGCGCGGCGATGAGTGAGGGGGTGCTCCGAGGGGGAATGGAAAAATCAGAGCTGGACCCCGCGTGGGAGCAATGCGCCGAGGTGCTGACAGCTTAATGAATAACTTGACTGTTATGACAGTAGGACACCTTGCAGTTCCAAGAGCAAATATTTGAAATCATAGGCAATGCAGGAAATGTATAAATGCGCGGGGAGAACACGCGGCTCGCCCCTATCACCGACAGATGGGCCGTGTTTTCACTTCAGAGGTTTTCTTCTGGGCAGTCGCGAGTTCCTGGGGGTGAGAGTGAATCCACGGCTCGCAACTGATGACATAAAATGGAGCAGTGGATTAAAATCCCCTTTTTATGGTGGCCATATGGCTCAGGGGTTTTGGTAACAGTTAATTAAGATATTTGCCTCTAGGCCCCCCCCCTCCATAAACCTCCCTCTCCTCCTACTGCTGCTGCTCCAAAAGCTCTTGCCAGCCTATGTGGGGAAAGTGGGGGTTAAAGGATGGATCTTTATGGGTTATAGCTAGGCTAAAAAATAATTAAAATCTGTATTCTGCTCTTCTGCGTTGTCACTTGCATCTCCTGAAGCTTTGGTGGGTTATGGAGATAAAACCTCCTTTTAGCCCAAGCGTTTTGCCTGAAGTAAATTTTAGGGGTGGCATTAAAGTGGGGAATTTGTGAGGATCTGGCCATTCCATTTTGTGCCATCTGTTAGCTTTGGGGACCTGTTCCAGATCAAGTCCCTTGTTCTCCCTCATCTCCTGTCACAGGTAAACCCAGCAGCCCCTTCCTGGAAATGTGCAGCTGATCCCATAAAGAATTACTTTTATTCTCTCTTGCCGCTGGCTGGGAACTCTAGAAATCCACAGGGTTTGTGATTTTCCTAAATGTTCAGTGGGTGATTATTAACTTCTGCAGACAGCTCACATTCTGAACATCATTCTCTCCTTAAAAGTAACTTCTTGCTATGCAAGGAACCTGTTGGGATGTTTTCATTACGGAATCGTTCCCCTCTCCAGCATCCTGTCCTAGGAAATTCTGTTTATTTTTATTTTAGCCATTTGTACTCTGCATAAGGAACACGATATTTGCTCTGTTTCCAGTAAACAGCTCCTCAGGAGAGCTTTGTTAATATTATCTACAAAAAAAAAAACCCCAACCCCAACCAACCAAACCACAGAGTCTGGGAGCTGGAGGCAGCTGATTATTTAAAGCAGCTGAAAGAAAAGTCTGATTGACAGGAGAAGAGAAAGATGATGGAACTCCTGTGAAAGTTACAGAATTAATGGGAAGAAACAAGAAAGTGGTGATTGTAAACGAATGCTGAAGGAATTGTGTGCTGATACAACTGAAGGGAATGATTTTTGGGGAATGATTTTTGGGGAATGGATTTTCCTCATTAAGGTGGAATTCAGGAAAAAAACCTAATAATAAAGAGAAACAAATGAATAATAAATAGAAATAAACTCATAATAAATTAACAAGAAGTAGAATTAGTGCACGAAGTTTGATTAAAGCAGATATCTGCCTGTTTCAACTTCCATTTCCTGCTTGTTGCCCGCATCTCCCAGGTCATCTTTGAGGACTCCCGCTTTCCAGCCCCACATCCAGGATTTCCTTGGGGAAGGACCAGTCCAGCCCAAGCATTTCGGGGGAGCCTGGCGAGGTCGTTGTGGGCTGCAGCTGTCAGGACCAGTCACTGCATGGACTGCAGGCCACAGCAGTCGGGGTAGCCCCGGGGCAAGCGAAACATCGATGGGGCCGCAAATCGCAGCATCCTCCTGGCCCGTGGGTGGATCAGGGAAGTGAGAGGAGCAATTCAAGCGCTGAGTCAACACGGGCTGTGTAAAGAGTGCTTTGGGAAGTTTGGATTGCAGCGATTTGGTGCACAAAAGGCGGCTGAAAAGGAGGAAGAGAGCACGGGGATGTCGGGCTAATTCACCCTGGCTAAACAGCCACGGTTCCGGCGCCTGTACAGGAATTCCAGCTCAGAGTTGGATCTTCTTTGGTTGGAAAAAGGTGTCAATTTTTTAAATAAAAGCCCTCATTTTTGTTCATCTAGTCCCAGATCTGAAGCAGGATGTAATATTCTAGATGCCACCTGAACTCGGTTTTATTCAAACTTTTGTTTTGCTGTGCACACAGATTGATTTACAGACCGAAGAACCTGGGACCAGCTTTGCAGGGAAGAGCTCTCCCAGCAGGAAAATCTCTGTGACAATAAGCTGACAGATGAAACTTAGCTTTTTTGCCTGATTTTTTTACCCTTCCACCCCAAATTCACATTTCAGAGCGTGAATCCAAGGCGGAAGAAAGTTGTGAGGTATAATCCTGGGAATTCTAACAGCAGAAAGGTGGGGAGTTGTGTGAACTTCCCTCACTTCCCTGCTCACTCCGAGGGCTCTAATCCTGTTGGAGGGATAAGAGTCACAGAATTTCCAAACACAATGATCCCAACACGTTACAGTCCCTCCTGTGAGGGCTGCTGGGCACAGCTCAGCCCTGGACTCCCCATCGGGTGGGGATTTAAATCATCCAAACATCCCTGTCTTCCCAACCAAAGATGGAAAAGAGGGATTCTTCCCAACCCAGAATGATGGGAGGAATAAATGGGTTTTAGGATTGGCCCTACTCGAGATGGAGAACAGGCTCAAAACTGAGCTTTGGTCTGGAATTGTAATAAATTGATGTTTCTGGAAGGAAAGGGAAATGTTGTGGCGTTGGATTAATAAAGATATTGCCTGAGATCACTTTGGAAAGGACTCGGTCTTTAACAGCACAGGGAAGCTTCAGAGGTGACATTTTGTTGTCAGGGTGCCTAAAAATGGGCAGCCTGTTCCAGGACCTCATCACCCTCACAGGGAAAAAACAGGAAAAGTTTTTAGTATGTACTTTATTGAGAATAAAAAAATCATTATTTCCAATGGATTTTTTTTTTTTTAAATTCACGTTGTTGATTTTTTATTATTTCATTTTTTGTTCCTTCATTTTTTATTCCTTCATTGCTCTTGCCTTTGCAGGGAGATTGACCAGAGTGTCTAACTGTTTGAAATGCATTTCCAAACCCAAGGATTTAATGTGGAAAAGAGCATTCTGGTGATGCTTCCCATGAGATGGGTTCACACCCACTCCATTGTGAAACAGAGGGCACCTCGAAAGAAAGAAAAGAAAGAAAGAAAGAAAGAAAGAAAGAAAGAAAGAAAGAAAGAAAGAAAGAAAGAAAGAAAGAAAGAAAGAAAGAAAGAAAGAAGGAAGACAATGTGTGCTCGGAATGATCCACACAAATCCCTCTGGAGATCCACTGGCGGCTCTTGGAAAGCCAAACCTGGCGTGAGTTATCAGCCTCAGGCTGGGATGGAAGAAGATGTCAAGCAAAGCTCAGCTGTATCAGAGGCGAGGGGAGCCACGAGGTTATTCCGAGCTCTGGGAAAGGGGGAAGCCGGATATCTGTGCCCCCTTCCCTCGCTCCTCGACCAGACCGACCCTTATCGCTGCCAGTGTCCCTCTCAAGATGCCCACACACGCTCCCCACGGGGCAGGCAGAGGGGGGCAGAGCCCGTTTTTGTCTGGCCAGGTATCAGTTTGGGGCTTGTCTTATCTGCCACCCGCCCCAGGTCCCCGCGAGGAGCGCGGGGCTGTCCCTGCGGAGCGCTGATAACGGGATTCATGAATCGCCCTTTTCAGCCCCGCTCGCCGTGGGCAGCCAAGCTTTATCTGCAGCCCTGAGGAAGGAAAAGCAGAGAGCAGCTAAAAGCCTTTCTTTCCCCCCCTGTTCTCTGATGTTCTGGAAGGCACTTTGGGAGATTAATATTGCAGCGGGGCCCTCCTCCTCCTTCCCCTATCCCCAAAAATCCCTGTTGCGACCGAGCGCTCTGATAAACTTCAAAATAAAAACAGATGTGGCAGGAAGAATGATTTATGGACTCCCCCACACGCTCCTGTTTCTACGTAATGCCAGGGTTTGGGGCTTTTTTTTTTGGTTTGTTGTCCACTTGGAATTATTCATCCTATTCTTGCTTCTAAGTATGAACAGGAAGAGGGGTGGGAGCAGCACCCAGAGCTAAAAACATGAGCATGAGGAGAGTGGAGCGCTGCTGAAATGGGATGGGAAGGGCCAGGAATCCAAAGGGGTGGCTGCAGATCACAGATGTGAAAAAAGGAGGGAAAGAAGTTACATGGAAAGAAAGGAAGAGAAAGAGGAAAAAAATCAGGAAGTTGTTGGAAGATCAATTAAATTCAAAAATTGCAAAAAATTAACTTCGTGTTGGTCAATAAGCAGCAAGTGAATGGAACTGGGACAAGAGGGAGCAAGGGGCAAAATGTTGTGAAAAAAAATAAATTGCAGATGTGAAGATAAGAACTGCTCAAATATCATCTGAAGAACCATGAAAGCCTCTGAGATGCATTCCAGGGGCTTCCAGCTCTTCCCAGTCATGGGTGAAGATGTAAAAGTGTGCTTGGAGAAGCTGGAGCTTGAACTGAGCAGGGAAATGGGGTTTGGGAGCATCAGTTTGCTTCTATGAGCAATCTTGGGACAGCTGTAATTTGGAAAGCTNTGTTGATTTTTTATTATTTCATTTTTTGTTCCTTCATTTTTTATTCCTTCATTGCTCTTGCCTTTGCAGGGAGATTGACCAGAGTGTCTAACTGTTTGAAATGCATTTCCAAACCCAAGGATTTAATGTGGAAAAGAGCATTCTGGTGATGCTTCCCATGAGATGGGTTCACACCCACTCCATTGTGAAACAGAGGGCACCTCGAAAGAAAGAAAAGAAAGAAAGAAAGAAAGAAAGAAAGAAAGAAAGAAAGAAAGAAAGAAAGAAAGAAAGAAAGAAAGAAGGAAGACAATGTGTGCTCGGAATGATCCACACAAATCCCTCTGGAGATCCACTGGCGGCTCTTGGAAAGCCAAACCTGGCGTGAGTTATCAGCCTCAGGCTGGGATGGAAGAAGATGTCAAGCAAAGCTCAGCTGTATCAGAGGCGAGGGGAGCCACGAGGTTATTCCGAGCTCTGGGAAAGGGGGAAGCCGGATATCTGTGCCCCCTTCCCTCGCTCCTCGACCAGACCGACCCTTATCGCTGCCAGTGTCCCTCTCAAGATGCCCACACACGCTCCCCACGGGGCAGGCAGAGGGGGGCAGAGCCCGTTTTTGTCTGGCCAGGTATCAGTTTGGGGCTTGTCTTATCTGCCACCCGCCCCAGGTCCCCGCGAGGAGCGCGGGGCTGTCCCTGCGGAGCGCTGATAACGGGATTCATGAATCGCCCTTTTCAGCCCCGCTCGCCGTGGGCAGCCAAGCTTTATCTGCAGCCCTGAGGAAGGAAAAGCAGAGAGCAGCTAAAAGCCTTTCTTTCCCCCCCTGTTCTCTGATGTTCTGGAAGGCACTTTGGGAGATTAATATTGCAGCGGGGCCCTCCTCCTCCTTCCCCTATCCCCAAAAATCCCTGTTGCGACCGAGCGCTCTGATAAACTTCAAAATAAAAACAGATGTGGCAGGAAGAATGATTTATGGACTCCCCCACACGCTCCTTTTTCTACGTAATGCCAGGGTTTGGGGCTTTTTTTTTTGGTTTGTTGTCCACTTGGAATTATTCATCCTATTCTTGCTTCTAAGTATGAACAGGAAGAGGGGTGGGAGCAGCACCCAGAGCTAAAAACATGAGCATGAGGAGAGTGGAGCGCTGCTGAAATGGGATGGGAAGGGCCAGGAATCCAAAGGGGTGGCTGCAGATCACAGATGTGAAAAAAGGAGGGAAAGAAGTTACATGGAAAGAAAGGAAGAGAAAGAGGAAAAAAATCAGGAAGTTGTTGGAAGATCAATTAAATTCAAAAATTGCAAAAAATTAACTTCGTGTTGGTCAATAAGCAGCAAGTGAATGGAACTGGGACAAGAGGGAGCAAGGGGCAAAATGTTGTGAAAAAAAATAAATTGCAGATGTGAAGATAAGAACTGCTCAAATATCATCTGAAGAACCATGAAAGCCTCTGAGATGCATTCCAGGGGCTTCCAGCTCTTCCCAGTCATGGGTGAAGATGTAAAAGTGTGCTTGGAGAAGCTGGAGCTTGAACTGAGCAGGGAAATGGGGTTTGGGAGCATCAGTTTGCTTCTATGAGCAATCTTGGGACAGCTGTAATTTGGAAAGCTTCTCTTCAGATGCCTTAAATGGGAGCTGATAACACTAATTACTGATATGGGGTCATTAAAATCTGCATTGAGGACATGGGAATTGTCTTACTGCCTGCAAGGCCTTGTGGTAACAGAGATGTTGAATGAAAAACTAATTTAAAATTATTTTATCTCATATTAAACATCCTCAAAGACCAACACAAGTGTCTCTATCGGTGCCCAGGTAAATCATCAATAAATTAAGTGAACAAAAAGAGATTTTGGTGGAGAAAAGGGGCTTGAACTTGGGGAATTTCTTGTCCCGAGCCGTGGTCGCGGTGCTGGAGCAGCCCCCGTGCATTTCAGCCTTTCTAGCATTTCATGCCTGTTTTCACTCAAGTGTTTATTTCTATAAACAGACCTAACCTTAGAAAACAATATAATGACATCCTTCCTGGGGGAGCAGGGAGGGCAGGAGTTTCCTCCCGTTCCTCCGCGGCGTTTCCGCCGGGTTTTGATTTTCAATAATCCGAGGGGTAAACGGCCGCTTTTGAACTCTGCCCTCTGCCCTTTTTATTTGGCAACCTGGGCAAAGATCAAGCCCAGAGTCAAAAGTGTCAGCAAAAATGGCTGGGATATGAGAGGGCTTCCCTTTAGGAAAGGCCTCGTGATTATGTTTACAGAATTCATTACAAACTCGGGGCCCGGATTAAAAGCAAATGTCTAAGTGTCCTGTGGGGAATTGCAGGCTCGGGGATGCAGCTTCCAAGGGATGTGTGGGATCTGCAGGAGCCTGGGAGAACCCCCAGAAAAAAGGGGTGATAAAGGTGAAGTGTGGACAGAGCACTGGAGGTAAAAGTGGGGAAAAATACAGGCAAAAAAAAAAAAAGGATTTCAATGCTTCAAAACCAAGACTGGGAATGCAGGATGGGGCAGCTCAAAGTGGAGACACGGTTCTGGAAGTATCTGATGGTGGAGGAATCCCTGGTGAAGGGAAATCAATCCTGTTGAAACCAGCACTTTATCCAAACCTGCACTTGTGAAACAGAGAGATTTCACTGGAAAACGTTGAAAACAGGACTCTGTTAAAATCTGTACCTCCAAAGACTGATAAATTCCACCAGATCATTTTGAAAACAGCATTTTACCAAAATCTGTACCTCTAAAGACAGAGCCATTTCACCAGACCAAGAATTTAGCAACTTCAGCGTTGCCTGCACAGCCTTGAAAAGATTTGATTTCATTTAAGCAAAATGGGCCATGGCAGAGCCCCAGGAGAGCCTTTAATGGGTCACTCATCCATCAGGTTCCTGGGCCAAGGGCTGCCTGGCCTTTGGGGGCTGTTTGTGCTCACACAACGTTCCTGCCGCTCTCCCCAGAGAGATTTTCCAACATTTTCCAACATTTTCCAAGGATATCTTCGGGTTTCACTTCGGCCCGGCTGTCAAACTCTGTGTATTTTTCCAACGTCAAACAGGTTTTAAGATGGAGGAAGGAGATAATGTGATGATAAAAAGGCTGGAGCAATTTGAAGGTAGCTTTTAAAACATTATACACAGCACGGGAGAATTGACTTTTCCCCCAAATTTTCGCTGGAACACGTGTTCAGAGTGGGCCAGGAGCAGATTTTCATAAAGAAAATATTTGTGAGCATGTCCCCACTGCACATGAACAACACTCCCCCCACCATGTGCTGCTGCATTTTTGTTGGGTTTTTTTTTTTCTCTCCAAGGCATATTTTCAACTTTCTTTTCTATCAGCTTGTAAAACATGATTTTTATTCTTCCTTTAATGGCCTGGGCTAATTACTCCCGGTGACCTTTGACCTTCAAGTGCCTTCATTTATGGTAGCACATTCCTTTCAACAGAAACATATTGGGTTTTTTTACAGGGTGCTGATGTCTGGCCTGGCAGCCCAAAGCTCCAAATCCAACAGGATCCAGGGAGCAGCCTCGTCTGGGAGCCAAAACATCACCCAACTTTCTCCTAAACAGCGTGGAAGTTTCACCTGAGCAGAAATACCCAGATTTCTTTCCAAGTTAAGATTCTGCTGCTGGAATTTGTCAGGGAAAAGGGCTAAATTTGGGGAATTGTGGAGGCACGGCAGTGGAGCAAAGATTAATTGTACTGCTAAAAAGATCCCTGGAGGTCCAGGGCCAGCTTGCAGCAGCCTGGGATAGTGGAAGATGTCTCTACCCATGGCAGGGGGTGGAAAAAAAGGAGTTTTAAGGCCCCTTCCAGCCCAAATCATTCCATGAATCCCCTGGTTTAGTGCACCAAACTTCTGAGGAGGGCTGGCTCTGTTGGTTCAGTGATAAAACACATTCTGATATCATTTAGTGAAGTATCCCAACATTATTTCCACTCATTGTCACACTGCAGGGAAGTTTTTCAGTGCTCATCCCTTCCCCAAACAGAATTCTGCTCCCCAGGATTTAAAATCCAGGCAGCAAAAAAAAAAAAAAGAAAAATCCTGTCACATCCTGAGGTTAATTCCAAAACTAGAATTCAGCAAGAATATTCTGTTGGAAACGTCACAAAAGGGTTCAGCCAAATACACAGAAGTGAAAAATAAATCCAGAGTCCTGGAGGATTGTGTACAAACCAGGAATTAGGGGTGGGCTTGTGGCTGGGAAATTGGGTGGGTTGAAAGTTGGGTTGGGTTAAAGATCTCCCTGATCTTTGACAAATTGCTCAAAATTTGCAACTGGAAATTGCTGAACCTTCTGGCCCGATTCAGAAAATCACAGAAGCCCCACGTCAACATAAAATTTAAGTTTGTTCAGGAAGAAGTTTAACCTCTCCAGTAGAGAGGAAGAGCTGATTTGGGCTTCCTGCCCCAGATTTTTTTATATAAAAACCTCGTGTGAGGAGGAGCAGGAACACAAATCACCTTAAAGCTGCTCAAACGCTGCTGCAATGACAGGAAAACACAGCCAGGGAGTTTCTAAGTGGATGTGATGCACTGCAAAAAGGAGAATTATTCTTTGTCAATCACTGTTCACCCTAAAACAGCAAAGCAAACCCCAAAAATGTTTGGGTTTTTTTTTGGAGATGCCCTTGATTGAACACTGGGGAAAGAAGAGGAAGAGTGGCCCAGAAAATGAATGTGCTCGTAGGTGATTTGCAGTAGTTACATTGTTCTCCTGATAAGCCTTTAAGCTTTTGGGTTATTTTTCTTGGGTCTTTTTGGGTTTTTCCTCCCTCCCTCCACCTCCCCTGCACTAATTCAGCCCTCTCAGAGCGAGCCCACTTACTTGCTCCGTTGTCAACGCATCTGGACATCTTGTCAAAACAATATAATTTTACTTTGTAACTTTTTGACACCGGTATTTATTGCACCTGTCTCTGCTCATGATTTATGACTTGTCTGGTGAGTATTACTCCACGGCCCCGAGTTTACAATACCAGATAAGTGAAGCATTTGAAGTCCCGAATGGGCTGCAGATTTCGAGATGGAGATTTGTCTCCCCCTCCTCCAAACGAGGGAAATTAAGATGAGCATTTTCGCCCCTTTTTTTTCTGGGTGGTAGAAACCAAAAGCATCAAAAAGTTCTTTGAAGAGAGGAAGGGGAAAAAGAAAAAAAGAGAATAATGGAGCTGTCTCTGTTAGGAGGAATAGAGTGAAATGATCTTGGCTTTGCAGAGGAGGGGGTGTTTTTAATTAATCAATATCTGATTATTGGCAGCATTTCAACCCCCGGGACTGTGTCATAGCTGAGGGCATCAGCGTTACACAAATTAAAGCATTCAGAAGCATCCGGCAGCCTGACATTCTGAATTATTATTCGTAATAAATTCTGAATTATTGTTTGCAGCACACTTTTTGGGATCAAATCCACTCCTACTTAGCACTGAAACATTGGGGCTGAATACATGAAATCCAAATTTCACCTACCTGAGCAGCCCCACTGAACAAATTGAGTTTATCCGCTCGTGAGTGAGTGAAGGAGAAGCTGCTGTAGAATGTGAGTCTAAATATTTGATAAAAGTCACAATTTTACCTTGTAAATAACCCAATTTTTCTTTCCTCCTATAATTTTTAGAAAACTTCAGTTTGGGGCCTAAATAACTTGTAAGTATCCCTAAAATATATGGATTTTTGAAGGAATTTGTTATTCTATTGCTGTTAAAGCAGGAATTTCACATTTGCCAGACTTTAAAGCAAATCTGGGTTTCCTCCCTAATCCAGGTCCTTTTCCAATCTGAATCCATTGGGGATGGAACACAAAACCCTTGGCAGAGCTTGGTTGTTTCAGTGGAAGTCATGGGAGAATCCTCCCCATTCATCTCATCCAAGCCAAAGCAACCTGCAAAGGTGGAAATGCCTGGGAAAATCGGTTTGTAAACATTTTATTTTCTCAGAATTTCCTTGGATTCAAAAGGTGCTGGGTGGGGTTTGTAATTCCAGAGCCCCTGGGGTCTTTATCACTGGAATTCCCTTTGATAGGAATTGGGTGGAAATCAGGGACTTTCAGCTCTGGAAGGAAAATTCCTGGGGATTTATATCAGTGGGATTCCCTGTACTGATCCCTTGATAGGAATTTGGGTGGAAATCAGGGACTTTAAACTCTGGAAATAAAACTCCTTGGGGTTTATATCAGTGAGAGTCCCTGCACTGATCCTTTGGGAGGAACTGGGTGGAAATCAGGGAGTGATCAGGTGATCCCTGGGCAGCTCTAGAAGCAAACCCCAGGATTTCTTTTCCAAGCATTTTTCAGTGTTCAGGATAACAACGAAGCAGAAAATCCCTCTTTTTAAAATTTTTTAAAATTAATTAATTTTTTTTTTTCAGGATTCATGGCAAACACCATTCTGCAACTCCTGCCTGCTGGAATAGCACTGAAAGGAGACAAAATCCTCCTTGCCCGAGGCTGGTGCTTCCCAAACCAAAGCCCCCCGGATCCGTGGCAGCCCAAGCCGCCTCTCCTGCCCCAAACCTCGCACGTTCCCGACTCCTTTGATGCGTTGCCAAGGAAAACACCGGGCAGGCATCAGCTCTGCTGCCGCGGTGATGGAGCACGCGGGGCAGTGGGAGCAGAGATTTCCATCAACGGGACTTTAACAAAAGCCTCGATTCAGTGGCCAGCCCGGGGCTTGGGTGCTCCTGGGCTTTAGCAGGAGCTCAAAAAAGGGGAATTCACTCCTGAGCTGGCTGAGAAATTCCAAATGTTGATTCCTTCAGGGGAGAAGGCACAGCCCTGCTTTTTTTTTTTTTTCCCCTGGTCCAAGAGTGACCTTTTTAATTCTTCCTTGCCTTTGGAAATGGGAAATACCAAGGCTGGCTCCAGAGTCAGCTGTAATTAATGGCTAATTTGGAGATATCTCTGTTATAGATTCCTGAATGCAGCATCAGGAGATCAGTTTGGATTTTCACCTCACCAAAACTGCTGCTTTAAAACACAGCAAAAATCCCTCACATGTTCTACCATTTGCCCTCTCAGAGGACAGAATCTGTCTGCACATAAAACTGATTAAATTTATATTTGTTACATATTAAATGATGTCTTTTTATCATCTGTGAGCCTTTTTTTGTGCTTGAAAGGGCTGAAATGCAGATTTTGACAGAGCAAACAGAAAAGTGAGAGATTTCCAAGATCTCCTCACTCTGGCTGTTTCACACAGAATTTTGCACTCATTTCTATTTGAATTCTGAGCAATTTGACTCAGTCTCAGAGATCTTTTCCAACAAAATGATTCCACGATTTCTGAGTCAACCTACTCAAAAACACTTTCAGATTTTTTTTCCCCCACTAACAATCAGCATTTTTGGTGGGACAACTTTTTGTGTTTGAGCTGATATGAGGCTGTCCTTGCAAGTCAGGTTTAAAAGCTGAACTTTGGAATTCCGTGGCTGAATTTTCCTGTCGAGCGATGTGCATGGGACTACTGCATTGAGAAAGAAAAACTAACATTTGATTATCTCACGAAGCCCTGAAGGCAGAATGAAAATGATGTTAAAATAAGAAACTTCCAGATTGTTTACAGATTTCCATCCAACTAGAAATACATTTTCAGCCACTTAGAGCAATTAAATTACACATCCTGATAAACAGGCAGGAATTAGGTGAAATTTTATACAAAGTTTAAATGAAACTTTCAAGCCTGGCTTGGGAGACTTTGTGAAACACCACCCACTAATGGTTCTTTATGTTCTGAAAATTAAAGTGTTCCCCTCCTAGAAGTCACAAAGAAGTTGAGTTTCTGTTTAATCACAGCAAAGATGAGACAAAAATACTGAAATTTTGTTCATTGTTGTTTGACCAAGCCCAGCTGGGTGGTGGGAGACACCTTCCCTGCCCTTCAGGGAGGAAGAACATTTGGAATAAACACATTCCCAAGAGGTCAAGGTGGTAACAACCAACAGTTGGAAGGGACAGAAACCTTCAGCCTTCAGTCCTTAAAAAAATTTTAGAGACCAGGCCAAGCTGCTCCATGGACAAGTTATTCCAAGATTCTGCACCCCATGGAAGTCCCTAATCCGTCCTTGAAACAAATACCAATGGATATTGATAGCCAGAACTCCTGGCAGATAAGCTTTGCTCCAGCTCACCCTGGTTTATCACTGGGATGGGGAAAGAATTCCAACCCAGAATGCTCATGGCATTCAAAATATATGGAATTTTGCTGTTATCCTCAGCAGGGCTGGACTTAATCCAGCATATGAAGCCTGATGGAGCTTTCACTGGAATTAAACCAGAGCATCCAGGGCCCATCTGGAACTGGCAGCTGCTCCTGGACACATCTGGCTGGCCTGAAACACCTCACCAGGCTGGCCAGTTACATCCAGCTGGTTTGAGGGCCTGGGAGTTCAGGGTGGGATCTGGGAGGGAGAACATCGGGCAAGTCCAAGACATTTTGGCTCTGGGCTCTTGATGAGCTGGCTCTGTGTGCATTCTGGTTCCATTTACACCCTCTTCCAGGTAGGATAAATTATGCAAGCCCACATCCCTTCCATTTGTCCTGGAGATAATGAGCACGAGTCAGTTCTTTCCATAAAAACTGGTGGAAAATCACATTGCGGCTCGTGCTTAACCAACTCGAGCCGTGGGTTGCCAAGCCCGTGACATCATCACTGGCAACATCCAAGGCTCCAGATTAGAAGTAGCCCAATGACATCACCCTGCCCGAGTCTATCTAACAGCTGGTTTCTGTATATTGTGTAATTTTAGATCATTATTCATGGTTTGGGTCGGTATAATTCAGGAAGTGCAAAAATTGCCAAGAAAAATTGACCTGGAACCAGTTCAAAGCGACTCAATTACTTTATTGATTAGGCTCCTTAGCTTTCATTTTGCAGCAGAGCCATCATGAATCATCGATACCCAACAATATCTGAGGCACTTCTCCTCGAGCTGAATTAAGTGCTCCAAAACAAGGTAAGCTTTGAAGGCCTCCGAGCTGTTGGAAAACAAGATAGCCCAGATGATTTTCTGGCCAGCCCTGAAAAGGGGCCAGGAGCTATTTACTGAGGCAAGTGGTTTGTTTGAACTGGAGCTTTATTTATTTTCATATTTGGCTTGTTGACTTCATCTCCGCCTTCAGCTCAAAGGCTCGGCGGGGACGTGTTTGAACCAACGGGAACGTGGGCCAGAAAGAGCCTTCTGAGAGGCCTCAGCAGCCACAGCCCCAGCACTGAGATAAAGCCCCAAAAGCCTGGTGGAGGAAGGGGGGAAAAAAATAAAAGGAAGGGGGTAAAAAATGCTGGGGAGGCTTTTTATCCCAAAGGGCAGCCGTGCAGAAAGCTCTGCGTGAGGAATCCGCGGAGGGCAGCGGGAGGGAAGCTCTGCATGGTTGGCCTTGGATAAACACATCTGCCAGAGGCTTCTGAGCACACAGGGTTACCTTTGGGATGTGCCATGGGGGAAAGTTTCCTTTTTGACCCACCCCAAAATCAGCTCAACTCGGGGATTGGAGAAAATCTTGAAAATTGGGCTTTTTCTCAAGAGAAAACTTGAGAAAAAGCACAATTTTCTCTCAAGTTACTCCAACGACAACTCCCAGGGATCTTCCACCTCCCAAACATATCCTGGGATGTCTCTGGGGATACTGGACCTGTTCCCCTGTAGTGAATCCATGAATTCCTTTAGGAACGTCCCAAACCCAGTGTTAAACAGGAATAAAGAAGAGCACAAGGATTTTGGGTGGGAAGAGAGATCAAGGCTGGATCTCAGGAGGAACTGGACACAGCTCAGCCCCTTCCTGGTTATCACAGCACAGCCAGATCCTGAACAAAGCTCAGCCTTGCAGAAACATCTGAAGAAAATATCCCAGTCTCGGCAGTGATTTTCTGTTATGGATGTGCTGATCCCAATTAACTGGGTCTGGGAAAGTGTCCTGGAAAGGAACACTCGGAATTTAGAGAAACCAAAGGAGTTTGAACCTGGTCCTGCAGCCTGCAGAGGCATCCGTGGCCATCCCATTTCTTGGGCCAGCAGAAGGAAAGCAGTTTGGAGGCCTTCTCTTTCTGAAAAGGAGTAAAATCAGAGAGTTTCTAAGCCAGGGCTTTCCCAGTTCCTCTGGGATCTGCCTTGGGTCTCTGGCCCAGCTTGCACTGAGTGTCCTGGTGGCTGTGGAGATGCCAGCTGGGGCTTGGAGAAAGCAGAAAACCAAACAACTGAAATTAAAAGATCTGAGTTCAGTTTTTAGACCTTATTCCCCACGATAAGCAATGCTTGAATTGTGCTCCTGTATGAGGGTGAAGTCCTTTGGGAAGGGAAAAAGGACCCAACAAATGCCAGGTTTGTAATTTATCTCCCTGGAATTTTCCTTTTCCTCAAAAAGGATGAGCCATTGGGTGCAAACAAGGCACCTTTACAACTTTCAAAACTAAATATTTCATACCCTTACCATCAGCAGTCAAGATCTTCTATAAACTGGAGGTATTTTTGTCCTAGATTTTTAGGAACACCAGGAAAACCTCTTACCCCGACCAAAAAACTTTTACCTGGCCAATAACTGCACTTTTCATGCCCTTGGTTATCTCATTTCATCATTCACTCGATGACCTCTTAACAAAATAGTCTGGCTTGCAATTCTAAATATTTAGGGAAAACATCCTCATAATTAAATCTTAATTAAAGTCTTAATTAAAATCTTCATCGGGGGAAAAAAAAATCTGGCCTTGCCCTTCCAGTCAGAGAAGGCTTTTCCAACCTGAAAATCAGCTTTCTTTATTCCTTCATTTTCTGGTTTTAAAACACAGAAGCCCATTTGTAGACAATTTTAAAAGTGATAATATTAAGCTTATAAGCTCAACCTTTTTCTCCAGATGATTTTGTTGTCCAAATCTTTGTGAAGATTAATCATAATATCCATAAATATGTCCTGAGAAAATATCCCCTCTTATCCTGCCTCCAAGAGGAGAAATAATGGATTCTCTAAAATTATTATTTTTATTAAGAGTTAATATTTGTTACTGGGAACAGATTTAGTCTTCTGGTTATTTTGATTATCTGGTTATTTATTTTCTATTACTTTTCCCAACTGTTCCATTAAGAAAACTCCTTTGCTCCTTTCAGATTTCAACAGCCAAACAAGAAATCTGTGGTGATCACGCTGTAATTCTGTTTTCTTTCAAAGCTTGTGCATTAAGTACTTTCCCTCACGCACTTCCAGGCTGGATCACATCCCTGTCTGAACATCCCACTTCAGGAAGGGGGGGAAAAAAATCCCACTGACATTTTCCTTATCAGTTTTGAGAGGATTTTTGCAGTATTTAACACAGTGCTCGGAGGAGACAGCCTGGATTTGGAGGAGGATGGCCACAGATAAGAAGCTTCCCTCGGCCCTCTTTGCCAAACCTCAGAACAAGCTGAGGGTTATTTGCTTAATTCCACATTTTCTCTTCGTTTTTGTGCTGTTAACAGAGAAAACCACCCTTGAAACAACGCAAAGGTGGTGTTACAGATCTTTTATGTCTCCCTGTATTTGCCATTCCTAAGGAATCTGGGGAAACGTTGGCCAGCTGGAAGAGGGAAGATGCTGTTGTCCAGTGTTCCAACAGTGACCCTTGCACTGGAGCAGAGATGGATTGGCTGGAGCCAGGAGGGAGCACTTTGTCTCCCAAATCCCCCGGTGTAAGTTGGTTTTCCCTGCCAGCCTGTGATTGACTGAGTCATCACAGGTCAGCGATGGCTGTGGGTAAATATTTCCTTGGAAGACGTCAGCCTTTGGAAAACAGCACAATAAATTCCAGTCAAATCAAGCAGGACCTCCCCAAGCCCAGCTGGGGTGAAAGGAGGGTTTGTAGCACCCAAACTGACCCCAAAACTTGGAGACAAAAGCAAAATGTGTCAGATTCATTTTCAAATATTCACCTTCCGAGGCATTTGGAATTCTGGCTGATTTTTTTCCCCCCAGCATTTCCTTATCCCCATGAACTGTTCCTCAGTGTCTGAAACATTCCAGGTTCACCTTCATCTTCTCAGGAGGGTCAAGGTGGAGACCACCAAGTTCCCACCTGGATTAATAAAGGGAAGAAAAGAGGATCCCCAACCCCTGCACTGCTCTGCATCCTCAGGCTTAATTCAAGGATTTGGCTGCAGACTGCCGACATCCAGAGGAATTTCTTGCAGCATTCCCAGTAAAAAAATCCTACTGATTTCACCAAAATAACACAATGGGCAAAGAAAAGTAGAATCTATTAATTCTGACTGAGGGAAATATTCCTGTGGAGGGAGTTGTCATTCACAGCCAGGCAGGAAGAAAAGTTTGGGAGATGATTCTCCCTTTAATTCCTCTAATTAACCCCAATATTCACTATCAAGCCTGGTTATAGAGCAAAAAATAACGTGAAATGTTGTTTTTCTAGACCTATTTATTTTGCTGGCTAATGGATTAAAATAGTTGCCAGCTGTGCAAAGTTCTCATTATGTTCATTACTCACAATGAGATGATTAATTCCACACACTTCCAAGCCCTTCAGTGAGCGCTGTTGATTAAGCAATTATGTTAATCCACTCGTGTTTGTTTTCTCACTGCTCTGATGATGGTTGGGCCCAATTTCTTCACTGAATTATTCCATGGATGGCCTCAAAGCTTTGCTGGAATTTGGAAAGGCCAAACACGCCCTCCACCAACGGCGTGAAGGTGAAAATTGCAGATTATTTGTCGCTGCTTTGGTTTGGGTTGCTAAGAAAAGTGCAGGAGTTTTTGATTCCTTCTGGTTTTGGCCAATTTCTGGGGAGGAGTAACATCAATTTTCTGTCTGCTTTAACCCTGGGAAATTCAGACCTGTTAGAATTGAATCTTTCCATTTAAATTGTGTTTTCTTGTATCGACTGCATTCAGCAGCTGGTTTGATCTTTTATTTCCATGAGATTGGTAACAACCTGAGTTTTGGAAACGTTGAAGAGATGAATATTCAAATATTGGGCCACTCAGAGTCAAAACCCTGACATTTGCAGGATGAATGACAAAACCTCAGCATGAGAAATGGCCAATTATTCCCCTGATTTTAGGTTTAATCACTAATTTGGTATAAAGCAGCAGCTGATTAGACAAGGGAAGGACTTTCTCCTGCTTTTAGATGAAATATTTTCCTCAGAAGCAAAACCAGGGAAATCCTGTGGTGGGAGAGACATGAAGTGAATTTTAGGAGTCTTTGCTCGATGGGGCAGTGGCTCTCTGAGTATATTTGTGCTTTACCTACAGAATAAATTTCCAAGGGGCCAGAAATATTTGCAAGAAGCCAGAAACCTCCTGCCTTGCTGGACCCACAGCTCCCTGGGTGTCCGAGGAAGCGGCAGCATCCTTTGGAATCCTCGTTTACGGTTCCGCCAGCGCGGCGGAACGGGAAGGGGAGGAAAGACGGATCCCAGTCCTACCCCAACAGACTAAACACAGCCCCACGGAACTGCCCAGCTCCAGGCTGGCCCAATCCTTGCCAAAACTCAGGAATAAAACACGTGGAAAAGGCCGACAGACCCAGCAGAGCGGCCAAACCCCAATTGCAAAATATCGACGAAGCCAAACCTGCACAAAAGTGGCTGCCCCAAAAGATCTCCCAAAAAAGAATTTAATAAATGAATTTTGTGTCCCTCATTAATCAAAAATATGACAAAGCAGCTTATAAATACAAAGAAATGATCTTCTCAGAGGTTTCCTACTTTCACCATTTTTCACCAAATCCCAGAATATTCTGAGCTGTTCCAAAAGCCCAAATCCTTGCCCTGGACAGATTTTCCATCCTCAAATTTGTATTTAAGTGCAGATTCATAACAACCTCCCTGATACTCTCTGAGCAGGGACCATCAGTGACCAGAGCTTTTCTTTTGGGGGGTCCTTTTCCCCCCAGATGAGCAGCAGCTCATAAAAGGCCCCAAAGGGAGCTCGGCTCTCCGCAGCCCGGGTCGATATTTTATAAATCGGTCACTGCACCGTGCTGACGGCTTGCCTGCAATGTGGCCTCTGTCTGTTTTATGATGTACATTCCTGGTGAGTGTTGGGCAGATTGATCCCATTCTGAGCTCCAGATTGGAAAACAGATGTGTGTGTGTGGGGAAAAAAAAAAAAAAAAAGCTGCAGGAAAAAGGTGCAAAAAAAAAAAAAAAAATCCTGAGAGGCTGAGAAAGAGCCTTGGAGAGGGACCTGTGGTAGGTTTGTCAGAGAGGCTGAAGTAGCACAAAAACATCACCAAAACACCTCACAAAAGGAGAGCAGCAGCTCCTAAATGAGCCCAAATCCAAGAGGGAAAGATCAGGGAGATGTACAAATTTTTAAGGCAGCAGAAAGTTCTCAAGTCCTGGTTGCCTTCAAGTCCAGAGCAGCTGTTTCAGCTAAACAGAGATTATTTCTCTTGGTAAGAGGTTGCAGAGTGGATTTTAATCTTCTTGATGTCAAACTACACAACCAAGCATCACCTTCTAGGTTTAAGTTTATCTATAAATACATCAACATAGATTTTACATTCATCTACCAAGAAAGTGACACTGACTGGGGGGTTTCATTAAAAAGGAGCAGCCTTTCCATAGGATTGCACTGAGAAGAAGAAATTTCTTCTTTTTTTTTTTTTTTTTCCATAAATATTCCTGTTGGAAATTAAAAAGAATAAATTCCAATAAAGCCTGAAGGATGGTTGGCAGCCGTAGGAAAACCTGTGACTTTGCTCTTCCCAATTTCTCCTGAAAATGGCATTTTCTGACTTTTTCCTGCGGCATCAAAACTTAAAGGACAGACCAGAATCACTTCCCTGGCATCCAATACCTTGATTTCCTTCATCTTTTCCCCCTCTCCGTGGGATGAGGATCCTGGATTTGGGATTACATTGGGTTTTTTACAACTGCTTCAAGGCACTGAAGGCCCTGAGTATTTTACAAGGCTGTTAAGCACCGAGTGGAATTTTCCCTTAATATTCATCCATGTGTTTGATGAATTCCCATATTTGAGTTGAATCCCGGATTTTAAAGCCAGACTTGTTTTAATTCATTCACATCTTAAACTCAACACCCTCTTCCCACATTCTCTTATTTTGGGAAGGCCGAGTCGAATCTCTTAGGAAAGAAGAAAACGGCTCAGAATTCCCTTTTTTTCTCCCAAAAACCCGCGCTAAAATTCTGGAGGCAGCTGTTCCTGTGAGCCCAAGCTGCCATCAAGTTCAAGGAGGAGGAGGAGGAGATTGCCATAATGTAACCTAAGAAATCCTGGAAATCCCAGCGGGCACCCCAAGGTGTTGAAGGGGGGTCAGGGAGCACGGGAGACATGAAAAGGCTTTTTTTTTTTTTTGCAGCTGGTTCCTTTCTCCTATCGACTGTACAAAGGCAGAGGGGAGGGAGAGGGGCTGGATTATGAAAGGGCCACGCTTTCCATCCATGTTCAGGAAACCAGGGAGACAAAAGGCACCCAGCAGCAGCCACAAGGCGAGAGGGCTTTGGAAAACAGCCGCCTTCCTCTGGTGTTTCCTCAGGAGCCCGGGATCCATCGCCGCGTTTGTTTTTCCAAGGAAATAATTAAAGATGTGGATAAAAAGAAAAAAAACCTGAACAAAAGACTGACCCTTCCTTTTTTTTTTTTTCTTTTTTTTTTTTTTTTTTTGGTTTTTAACCCCTTTTTTATAAAAAAAAATCTCCCTGCCTGCCCCCTGCAAGGGAAATCATTTTCATCCCCCACTTCCGCCGAGAACGCCGGGAGCAGGGATTGCTTTACGTCCCAGTAGAAGGGAATACTTAAGGAAACCTCTGGCAGTATTATGGATGGAAGTGCAAGGAGATGGTTTTATCAGGAGGCTTCAAGGCTATTATTGTCCAAATAAACACTTGCTTTGCCAGACATGATCTACAGCTGCTGCCCGGAGACCCCCGAGTTCCAGCTGAATTTCAATCTCCCTGCCTCCGTCTCCTTTTTGCTTTTCCCACTTTCTGCAGCCCTGAATAGCCCACTGTGCTGGATTACTTCACTTTTTCCATCTTAACAGGCTTCACCAGGCTCCTGACTTCCTTCCCACCACCCTGCTCCCCACCTCAGCTGTGTTTAGGAAGCTTTAACACCTTTGGGGGGTTGATTTTTTTCCACTTCCAGGGACAGGATGCTCCCCCAGATTTCACTATCAGGATGCAGGATGTCACTGCTGCCCGGAGCAGGGATCCCGTGGGATGCACATCTCATCTCCCTGGACAGGCAAACTGAGTAAAGAAAGAAGCAACTCAGACAAACTTTTTGGAAAGTTGTTAAATCTTTATCACTTTTTTACTTTCCTACACCCACGTTGCTGTCCAGGCTCACAAACTGCCCCACGAGAGACAAAGCACAGGAAATGCTCCAGCAGCATCACTCCAGGGCCAATTAAAAAACATGGACTGACAGAGTTGCACCAGTTCTGAGGATTTTTAAGGACAGACTTGCAGGAGAACAGCAAGAACAAGCACTCCTAGACAGATTTAGGTGATTTTTTTTTTTTTCCTCTATAAAGAGTATCTCAGACAGAAAACCAATCAGGATTCTAAAACTCTTCATACAACACCACAAGGAAATTAATTTCTCTTTACTCCTTTTGATTTTCCCTTCCTCCTCTTGCAGTTCCCTAGGAATCCGAACCAGAGCCCCTCCCTGAGCAGGGTTTTTTGGGGGATTCCCTCTGGAGAACAATTCCTCACTCCTGGATGCTCAGCCCCACGTGCTCACCTGGCTCTGAACCAGCTCCAACTGGGACCAGTCCTGGCATGTGCTGGTTTGGCCTGGGAGTTGGATGCTCTGGGACTTGCCTGTGGCATTGTGTGACATTCTGTTGAATTTCTATTGAATTTTTAACTGGCAGACACATAAACTTTTCTTTTTTTCCAGTAATAATCCAATAATAAACACAGGAAAAGCAGCCTTAAAATAAAGGGAATCTTTCTTTGAGCCTCCTAAGAATGAGAGTGATGATAACACAGGCACTGATATTTTATATGCACCACTAATGCTGATTTAAAGTAGATAAAATTCTCGTAGTGACCAGAGATGCAGGAAAATGTTTGATAGTTGAGCTGCCAGATTTTAATCCCTATCAGAAGTCCAGAAATTTTTATTTCTAGGATTTAATCTCGAGAGCAACCAACCTTGAATTGCAAATCTTGTATCTGCAGGTCAGGATTTCTGATCTTTGTCCCTAAATTCTGTATATTTTTACTCCAGTAAAACTCCAGTTTTACTCCACCAGGAGGGCTCAGACTTTTGCCCAAAGTAGAAACTCTCAGTGAAAGTTTGTCCCTTGTTCTTGCCCTCACTACAGAGTATTTGAGGTGCAGGTAGTGAGGTGATATTTTGGGGAGTGACTCTTGGATTACAGCAAAGAATCCAGGTTTTAAAAAGGAGAACTGAATTTGATCTGGAGCTTTCTGCTTCCTGTGCAGATAATGAGTTCATAAACTGGATTTTCAGAATTATTTTGGAGCTTTTGAAGGCCAGTTTTGGACCCCCATGACATGTGCGGGCCAGCAGTGGTTGCTGGATCTCCCCACCGGGATGCAGGGTGGGATTTTCCATAGGGATGGCGCACGGAGCCATCCCCCGTCACCCAGCTCCTGCATTTGTTCTGGCTCAGCTGCAGGAGCCAGGCAGGCTGAGTTCCCAGCTTTCCTCTGGGTTTACACCTGAAAAAAGCAGAACTTCCTCAGCTTTGCCTTAGAGCTCCACACTTCCCCCCGTGTCCTCAAAAGCAGCACTTCCAAACCACTTTGTCCTCTCCACCCCATTCCATTTGCTAAACCTAAAGGAGCCTTTCAGGATCTCCTGCTGAGGGCCAGCAGCACTGAAAGCAGCATCTGGGATCCCCTTGCTCCCAATTTCCTCGGGGCAGGACCAGCCCCATTGTCCCACACCCGGATGAGACCAGGAGACAAGAGGGGACCTTGTGCAGCTCGGCCGCCTTTGGGGCTGCCCTTCCAAAGCTGCTGCCAGCCGGGCAGGGGGAGAAATCTGGGCCATGAAAATGTTCTCCTTGATTGGTGTGGCAGGGCAGAGAGCCCTCCTTTCGTGGCAGCAGCCCCAACATCCGTGGGCAAAACAAACATGAGTTCAGTTTCTCTCTCTGCCCTGCTACGGCGAATAAACAGAGCTCTCCTTCTCTGGCAGGGTTCCTCCAGCCCTTGCTGGGTTCCTGGAGAGGCTCCTCAGCACATCCCAATCTTTTTTCCCAGGAAATTTGGCTAATTAGGGGCTCAATGGAGTGGGATCCTGCAGATGGAATAATAAAAGTGGCCAGGGTTTTTTATTTATTCTGATGCTTTTTTACAAATGTTTTCCTGGGATTCGGTGTTGTCCATGAGTTTATAACACCTTGGAAGAGCCAGTTTGCTGTCTCTTTATTAAAAATAATAACTTAGAGCACTGCAATTAATGCCAAATGCATCCGGTCCGCTTCCAACCCCAAATTCTGTTGATGTATTTGTAGGTCCCTCTCTTAGAGGGTCATAAATCCTTTGTCTTTGCTGGTTTTATGGCAGGTAGGGTTCTCCTGATGATATGAATGAATTCCTAAATTTTTGATTTCTGAGAACATAAGGGAAAATCCCCAAAGTGTTTTCATTCCTGGTTGGTTTTTCTCAGCCTCTCTGCAATAATCAGTATCTATAGATATAAAATATATCAATGTACACTTTTCCTCTTTGGAGCATCATTTGGGTGGAAATTCTCATTATTATGCCTTTTGTTGTGTTATCTCCACTCTGTTTTATCATCCTGGCTCCTCTCAGCCCATTTTGGCAGCAGAACCACGACGAAAACCTCAGGTTTGACCTGAAACCCGCAGCGAGCTCCATCTGATAAGGAACCTCCGTGTACCTGTGTGGTCTGGTGGCAGAGGAATGGCTTGGAAATGGCAAATCAGATGGAATTACACGATTCTTATCTTCTTCCCCTACAGAGGGCACGAGCTGCTGACTTCAAACTTGCTTGAAATGCAGGGAAATGGGGGGAAAAGGGATTTTTCAGCAAGTTTTCAGGAGCTGGAGAAGATATTAGCAAGAGGCCCTAAGCTGGTTATTAGCTATGCACAACTTTTGTTTATTTTTACACAGGAACTAAAGGAGAAACCATCCCTGCTTATTTTCCTTTACTTAACTAAAGAAATTGTATAGCTTTTGGAAAGGGTTAAATAATTTCCTCCTTGCCTGCACTCCTCAGGCTCTCCCTGCCCGTGTGGGAGCGTGCAGGAGGTTCCCCACTAACCACAGCTCTGTTTTCCAAAAGGAAATTAAAGTGAAATACATCAGCCAGGCTGGGACTTCACACTTCAGAGACTTGTAAAGAACATCAGCTGCTGAAATTGATGGTCACTTTAACTGCCCACAGCTTCTCCTCCAGACAGGAGCTGAAGGTTTTACTGGGCTTAATGGGACAATATCTCCTTCCCAGTGACTTCATTGAGGTCCTGCTGAAATTCCTATTAAAGCAGGGCCGTTAATGTTTCATTAAAATGCTTCTGGTGGCGGCTCCTGCTAATCCACAGCAACACCATCCCCTTCCCAGGGGGTGGATCCCACATGGGATGGGAAAAAAATGTGTGAGGAATTCCATGTTCTCCTCAGTGCTGAGTCCTTGGTCTCTGGAAGGGCTGGAAGTTTTCTTGCTGGTTCCTTGATTTTTTGGAACAATTTTTATTTTCAGGATAACAACTCAGAGATCATGGAAGAGCTGGAAACTCCAGTGTTTATTGGAGATATTGTAAATATTACAAAGGAAAATGTATCTTGGCCAGAGCAGGGAATGAAAATATGGTCGTTTCTGCAGAGGATTTACAGTTCCTTCTGGAATGCAGGAGGAAAATGGGCAGGGAAATGTGAATCCTTGAATCCCAGGATGGTTCATGTTGGAAAAGACCTCTAAGATGATCAAGTCCCTCACCAACCCATCACTGCCACCGTGGTCACCACTGAACCCTGTCCCCAGGTACCACCTTCACCCATTTTTTGAACACTTCCAAGGATGGTGACTCCACACTGCCCTGGGCAGCCTTTTCCATGCTTGACCTCCCTTTCCATGAAGGAATTTTCCCTGATTTCCAATCTAAACCTCTCCTGGCACACCCTGAAGCTGTTCCCTCTCCTCCTGTCACTGCTGAAGATCTGGAAGTGGGGACAGTGGTAACTTCAGCAGATAAACAACTCCAGCGTGTGACCATTCCGCATCCTCGGCCACAGGGAGCCTTTGGAATTCCCTGACTGCCAAATCCAAGGAGTTCTGACATTGCCCAGCACCAGAGTTTGGGTTTCCAGGGCTTAGCTTTGAAATCAGGGGGCTCTCCTGGGTAAAAGGAGAGCTCTCATTATGAGCTTAGCTAATTAAACTCTTTGTGTCTCTGAAAGGAAACGGCCCAAAGCCCCAGTGCCTGGTGGCTGATCAGGTTCCACGGGGCTCTGGCACGGGCAGCAAAACCTGCAGCAATCCATGGGATCGGAGCATAATTTGGGTTGGAAAAGACCTTTAAAGGTCACTGAGGGCAACCATAAACCAAACACTGCCGAGTGCCAACAAACCATGGCCCTGTTGTCCCAGGAGCCTGACCCAGGCTGGCAAACCAAGGTTCTCCAATCCCAGAAAGTTATTTCTCACAAATCCTGTCTCATTCGGGCAAAAATGGAGGGGAACCAACTGAAAAACCTTTTAAATGTTCATGGAATGCACTCAGCAGTCAGGTAGCTCCAGGTGGGAGCAGGATGGGTTGAGGAGGTGCCACATCCACGAGGAGATGAGGGCTGGGATGCTCCTCACACCCCACCCTTGGGGAAATAAAAGTGTTTTAACACAGAAGTTGAATGTGAGACACTCCAGGGACTTCCAAACCCCTCCAGGACCCTCAGGCAGCCCCGACAGTCGGAGTTGTGTTGTTGTGGAAGGAAATTTCCCAACGTTGGGGTTGTCAGCTTTCATTTCTGCTGCTGCCCCTGACGCACGGGTTGTCTCAGGAATTTATTTGACTGACAGATGTCCAACCCAAAGGAAGCCCCCTGGATCTCCCCAGCTGTGAGACTGTGAGCCCCTTGCAGTGCTGCATGGCAAAAATTCCATAATAAAACGAAATGAGTAAATTCCTTTCAAAAAAAAAAAAAAACCCAAAAAACCTTGAAGCGAGCATTCCCCATGTTTTAACACGAAATATTTCATCCCTTAAAACTTGTTTCTCTTGGTGTTAAGTCTGACTTTTGGGTCTAAACTTGTCTTCATTGCAGTATTAAATATAAATCAATCAGCTCCCTTTTTCTTCATAGAAATACCTGCCTTTTTATTATTAGAAATGGCATTAATAATAATAATAATAATAATAATAATAATAATTAATCACAGTTTGCTGCAATATTGCAAATTTTATTATCTCAGAGTCTCCTTCCAAAGTTTGGAAGTGCAGTTGGAGTTCCTGAGCCCAGGGCAGAGGGGAGCAGGTTATTAAGGAGGATTAATATAAATCAGAGTTAATTCAGAAACTGAGAGCAGGTTATGGGTAAGGGATTTCTGAGCTTTGAGCTTTAGAGAAATAGGAAATGATATCTATAAATAAATCTATTTATATATCTCTCCATGTAGGAGTAATTAAATGTATTCATGGAGATTCCAGAGGAATCCACTGAAATGTCAGGGAAAACCAGGGAATATTTATTTTTATCCTGCAGAAGGGAAATTTGCCATTTGAAAGGCAGCTGAGGCTCCTGTACTACTTAATTTCCATGGTCATTCCTCACTTCTCCTGGATAATCCACCCAGAAATCCAACTCCAAGGCTGCTCCCAGCACTCCAGTGGTGTTTATGGCACTTGGTCCTTGAAATTCCACTCTCTGCTGGTGAAACGAGATGGGGATTGCCCGGACAAACCCCTTAGAATAGTGGGATAAGCAGGAAGCATTTATCCCAACAGGAAACTCTCATTTTCTCCTTGTGTGGCTGCTCCTCTCATCCATCCCCAGCACATCCAGCAGCTCTGAGGCTTCCAACTCTGCCCTGCTCCATCCCAGGTTATTTTTTGGGATCTTTTTTTCTGTTGGGGAAAGGAGCTCTAAACACCCCCTGGCAAAGGTGCTGGGGCAGGGAAAAGGGGATCCAGCAGGTTTTTTGGGAGAATCCAGCAGCAAAGTCAGAGCTGGATTTCAGTCCTTCCACACTCTCAGTGCTGTGTGTTTGGAGCTGGCAGAGGATTTGCGTGGCTGTGAGCTGACAAATGACGAGCAGATCCGTGAGGATTGGGAGGGTGCAGATCTGGGGGGATGGATGGGATCCTATTTCCTTCTCTCCCTGCTGGAAGCAGCAAAAATCACTCCAGGATGATCTGTTCCTGCTTCTCAGGGCAGCAGAGGAAATGTCAGAGTTTGGAATTGTGACAGAAATCGGGGAAAACTCAAATTCACGAGGTTAGTGAGAACAGTCCTGGGGTTTTGTTGAAGTCAGGCTTAATATTGAAATTCAATTATTTAAATCAAACAACTTCCAGTGGCAATCTCCTGAGTGAGGGGATTCATCCCACTGCCTTTGGAATATTTTCATTCAAATACTTGATTTAAATTTGAAACTTAGCATGGAACAATTTTGGTTGGAAGGGACCTTAAGGATTGTCCCATCCCACCCCTGCCGTGGGCAGGGACACCTCCCACTGTCCCAGGCTGCTCCAACCTGGCCTTGGACACTTCCAGGGACCCAGGGGCAGCCACAGCTGCTCTGGGAATTCCATCCCAGCTCCTCCCCACCCTCAGGGGGAAGGAGGCAGATCCATGGAGCCATCAGGTGCCCTGGCACAACTTCTCCTGTGTCCAAGTGACTGAAGCCCAGAGGTGGCACGGGTCCCTTCTGAGCTGAGAACCTCCATGGATCAGGAATTGCCTCTGGAGCCAGAACTGCCGACAGAGAACATGGAAATGTGGCTGGAACTGCCCCAGCACATCACTGAAAATTGCATTTTCCAGCACTGAACACCTGAAAATGGAAACAAACCTCAGAACTGTGGCTTTTCTGATTTTTCTTTTTCTTTTTTTGGTGTCTTTTTCTTACATCCAAACAAGAATTTCTTCCTCTTTTTTTTTTCCCCCTTCTTCTTTTTTCCCCTTCTTTTTTCCCCCCTTTTTTTCCCTTTTTTTTTTATTTTTTCCCCCTTTTTTCCCCCACTTTTTTTTTCCCTCCTCTTTTTTAAAAGCAAGCAGGATAAAATACTGGCCTGTGCCAAAGGCCTGGCTGCTATATTTAACTCAGACAAACACATAACAAATCACTATTCTGCAGAAAGAAGGCACACCTCAGAGGCTGGGGTTGGTTTTTTTTTCTTTTTCTCCTTTTTTTTTTTTTTTTCTCTTCAAACCTGGACGTAGAGACCACAACCCTCTAAATAATCCTCCAGAAATAAACCAATGAAATGTTCCCTCTGACAACAGACACGGCATTATACCTGCAGCTGGTAAATGTTTCCACAGTCCAACCACCTTTCCTTCTCGTTTCCAGTAAAAATTTGCTCCCAGGGGATGGAGGCAGCAGTTGGATTTTAATTACTTTTCTGCAATAACGTGGAATGGAGAGTTGCAATTTTATTTTTTTTTATTTTTTAACGCTGCTGATGGATTCTCATTTTTTTTTCTCCCTCTGGAAGGGAAGGACAGAGGAGGGTTGGCAGCAAAGGCGCTGTGGAGAACCATCCCTCTCAGTCCCTCATTTTTTTAATGTTCCCTGCAGTCCAGAGACACGGAATATTGGGAATTCAGAGAGGGTTCCAGGGAATATAACAGCACTGCTGGCTCAGCCCTTCAGACCAAACTCTCAGTGATGCTCGGTGCTCACAGCCCCTTCCTTCCCAAAACTCAAATTCCCGGAGCCAGGAAACTTGGGAATACTTCCCCCATCCCTGGAAGTGTCCAAGGCCATGCTGGATGGAGCTTGGAGCACCCTGGGACTGTGTCCACGGCAGGGTTGGAATGGGATGAACTTTAAATCTCTTCCAACCCAAACCATTCCAGGATCCCACGTGGGGAAAGTTGCCCAGCCCTGAGGTGGTTTTGGGGTGTCACAGGAATTCAGTTTTTGAGGGAAAAGAAGGGTTGTGTATCCTTGAACCCACCTGGATTTCATGGAGGAAAATTCAGGGGACCCAACCAACGTTGGCTTCTCCTGATGGAAGATCCCGTCCCAGCCCTGCTGCTGCTGCCTGAAGCTGACAGCAGAATTCCTGCTTTCCTGAGGGAAACAAATCCCAATTGTTGTCCTGCAGTGGTGTTTGGAGGTGTTGTGAGAACAAAACAACTCCAAACCTCAAAATTTGGGGAATTTCCTTACATCCCTTTCTTTCCTCCTTGAACAGAGCTGGCTTCCTGCAGCTCCGAGCGGTGGCTCCTGCAGGATGGGATTCCAAAGCTCCCTGGAAATGCCCCTTCCTTGCATCATCTCCAAAGGACACCCAGCACAGAGATTTATTTTCCCTCAACGAGGCTGATTTGGCTCCCACTCGGGCTCATCCTTTTCCCTGGGCTCCTTGGATTTTGCTGGAGTTGCCCCCTTTTGGTGCCTGCCTGAGGTCCCAGCTCTGCTCTGGGCTGCCCCCAGGAGCCTCTCCCTGCCCTGAGCACTCTGTCCTTCATTCCAGAGCATCTTCCCGAGGGAATGAGGGTTTGGATCATTCCATCCCCTCACTCCTGGTGATGTTCACCAATTCCAGGTTAGAAATTCAGGGAGGTTTCATGATTCTCCTTTCTTTGTAGCCTGATTAAAATTTCCATTTTTCAGCTCTTTTTGAACGATGAGAGAAACTCCTGTCTTCCTTGAGGAGAGAAAATCTGGATTCTTACTTTGGGACATGGATAAATCGCTGAGACAGAAATGAAATTTTCGAGACAGAAATTTTCGAGATGATTAAAATTCAGAGAGCTCTGTCTGCAAGTGCTCTGCTCAGATTTTCTCTCTTGATTCATATCGAGGGTTCTTTTTTAGATTGAATTCCTCTTATCAGCTTTCACATCCTTGTTTTATCCCTGCAATGGGATAAAATGTATTAAAAAACCCCTGCTGGCTTTGGGCAGGAGGATATTTATTTAAGCAAGCTGAGTTCCATATTTTGGTTGAATAATTACAACCTTTTTCTCTTGCATCCATTTACTGAACCCTATTATTTTCTGCCACTGAAGCCCAAAAAAGTATTTACACAGCTCAGTGCTCCTCAGGCTAAACACGGATGGGATGCTCAATCATGGGAATCAGTGCAAAAATCCTTGATTTTTCCTTTTCTCAATGATTTTTGAATCAAGACTAAATAGAGTTGCAAGGGCTGAGGGAAGCAGAGAGATGTTTCTTGTCTTTAATGTGCAGAAAGTTTGGATCTCTTCCTCAATCCCGGGAAAGGACCAGAAGCAGGAACATACTTTGGTTTGCAGTTTATTTTTCTCTGCTTTCCCTTCCCTAATTCAAACAAACCCAACCTTTCCTTTGCTTGGTGCTGTTCCATCCAGGGATGGGATTTCTCTGGAATCTCCCTGCTGCTGGATGTGGGCAGTTCCCAGAACCATCAGGAGATGCTGGAGTGACACCAACTCCTGGGCCACTCATTTCTTCATCAGGGCTCTTAAACGAACAAAGCAGTGAGGCTGAAAAGTGAAAATTCAATTATCCATTTATTTCTGAAGCTGCTGTTGAATCATGAGCTGTGAAAATGGGGGTAAAATAAAACAATTAAATTGAAAAACATGGGGTATTAGTTTTGGAAGAAGGATCCCTTGATGTGGCTTGAAGGTAGCAGTGTGTGAACCCAGAGATATCCTGGCTTAATCTGGATTCCCAAACAGAATTATGGCCCCTTTCCTATTTTCTCTTCTTTTGCTGGTAGTTTTCCATAGGTTCTGTCTGCTTCCATTTGGGAATTGGAGGGCAATCCCTGACTCGAATTCCACCTGATGGGCTATAGATAGTTCTGCCCCCATCCCTCTGCAGATCAGGATGGTGTTTAATGAGGTTATTTAAGCTTTTGATTACCTTGATTACACCCTTCTGATTGTGCTGATGTCAGGAATCATGTGCTGCTGCTGCTCAAACTCTTCAAACCCTCCAAAATTGTACAAGCACCTTCCAGAAATAAAACTTTTCTTTCTTTTTTTTTGTTTTGTTTTGTTTTTCTTTTCTTTTTAACTCTTCCTGAGTCATTCCTGAATCCCTAGAAGTGCCCTCACATGGTGCTCCCTGTGCTCCTCTGGAATCAGAATCCCATACAAACACAATTACCTGACACTGGTTTCCGTGAAGTCACTGATCTGAATTTCTTTGTGTGGTTTTTTTTTATTTGTTCTTTACTAGAGATTGTTTATCAAGGCAAATTTCAGGTGGCAGCGTTTACCAAAGCCTCCAGAGGACGCTGTGCAATGGATTCCAAGTCCAAAGCTGCAGCGTGAAACTTCAATTAAACACTTCAGTGGAAAAATTAATTTCATCAGTTAAATATTTTCACCAATTCAATAATTCAGCAATTCAATATTTTTCCACTGCCTCCCATCAACACCCAGACGCAAGAGGAGTTTTCCATCCAATTTATGTCCACTCCATAAAGGGTGTGTCAGGAGCTCCCTTGGGATGTGGGCAAGGACAGCAGGAAATTTGCATCTTCGGATTCTTTTCCTCTGATTCTTATTTTTCCCTATTTTTGCACCTGACTGAGCAATGGGCCGTGGAATGTTCCCTGCCAGGGCAGGGGATGGAATGGGATGGGCTTTAGGGTCCCATCCAGCCCAAACCATACAGGGATTTTATGATTCTGGGTGTCCAGTGCATGGGCCCAGTCCCTTTCCTGGTGGGGGAGCCTCCCCCGGCACCCCAGGGGGCCGTTAATTCCCTTTGGTGTTGATCCTTTTGCTCAACAAGGATCAGAAACATCAATGGATTTATTTCACAAAAAATTCCATTATTTCAGGGGGAGAGGGAAGTGNGTGTCCCACGTTTCCATTTCCATCCGCACACGTGTTCCCAAGAATCCATAAACACATAAATAAATCTTGGGTTTGCCCAGCTCTTAAAAATGTTCTGCATCTGCTGGAGAAGCCACATTTCCCAGCAGCTGGAGAGAAAACACATTAATATGACATCAAATATTTGGCTTGTCCAAGGCAAGATGTAATTACATTCACTCGGNCAATTCAATATTTTTCCACTGCCTCCCATCAACACCCAGACGCAAGAGGAGTTTTCCATCCAATTTATGTCCACTCCATAAAGGGTGTGTCAGGAGCTCCCTTGGGATGTGGGCAAGGACAGCAGGAAATTTGCATCTTCGGATTCTTTTCCTCTGATTCTTATTTTTCCCTATTTTTGCACCTGACTGAGCAATGGGCCGTGGAATGTTCCCTGCCAGGGCAGGGGATGGAATGGGATGGGCTTTAGGGTCCCATCCAGCCCAAACCATACAGGGATTTTATGATTCTGGGTGTCCAGTGCATGGGCCCAGTCCCTTTCCTGGTGGGGGAACCTCCCCCGGCACCCCAGGGGGCCGTTAATTCCCTTTGGTGTTGATCCTTTTGCTCAACAAGGATCAGAAACATCAATGGATTTATTTCACAAAAAATTCCATTATTTCAGGGGGAGAGGGAAGTGTTCATCATCAGGGGATTTCCCCTCCATCTTCTATCGTCACCATTTCATGGAATTATGGATTGGGTTGGGTTGGAAGGGACCTTAAGGATCATCCCATCCTATCCCATCCCATCCCA
>VXAC01007375.1:242001-273762 GCA_013399225.1 Rhipidura dahli
GGGGGGGGGAAATCATTTTTCAAAGGTGTTTTCATGTTTGTCCTGGGAGGGGGGAAAAGTGCTTGGGGGAGATTTTCCCTAAATAGAACGAATCTGCTTCTTTTTATGAAGCAGATGTGAAATTTCTGATGCCGCAGCTCAGATCCTGTAATTATCAAGGAAGAAATAAGTTTTTCACCCCGTTAGCCCAACGTGGGGTTGGTGGAGCAGCTTCTTCACTCGGGATTGAGAAAACTTTTTTAGAGAAATACCCAAAAATAGAGGAGTAAAGATTCTGGCTGCTCCGTGATCCCAGGCAGACCCCACCTCGCAGTTGGGCTCATTCCTAAATCCATTTACCCACGTGGGGGATGAACCTTGCTGAGGACAGGGTGGGGGCTCTTTCCTGGGAGAGCTGAACTTGGAATGCTCAGGATGGATGGAAAGGGAGGCAGGAGCTGCTGCAGTGCCCAACCCATGAAATGAGAGCTGACCACAGCCAAAAAGTGCTCAGAGGGAGCCCAGTCCTGAATAAAATTGGTAAAAATTCCCATTATTTCTTTTTTGGGAGCCCAGTCCTGAATAAAATTGGTAAAAATTCCTATTATTGCTTTTTTGGGAGCCCAGTCTCCAAAGCTGATGAGACTCAAGTTTAGGCTGAGCAGCTGTGTGGATTTTTAATGCTGATAAACTTTCCAGCTTTCCAAAAATTAAGCTCAGGTTTAATCACCTTCCTGGGAAAGCTTGAGACAGGTGAGATGAAATAGAACAGGAAAAGCAGGAATTTGCCTTTCTGGGTTATTTCTTCTCTCCACCTCACCTTCCCTCAGAGCTCAGCATTCCAGCTCGATCCATGGCTCTCATCAGCTCTGCTACAGAGCAGGAAAGGTTTGGATTTTCCAACATTTTTTTGGGGGAGCCAAATTTTGCCACCTTAAAAGCTCCAACTTCATCCCTCGTGTAACTTCCTTCCAAGCCAAGGAGATTTGGGTCAGGACTCAGTTTTTGCCTGAAGATTCAGATAAATTTCAAGCAAGCCTTGGAGATGTGTAACTTAATCTTTTAAAAAAGAAATAATCGATTTAAAAAATTTTAACTGATTTTCTTTCAGCTTAAATAAATGATTTGCCAGAATTACCCTGATATTTTTTGCATGGCTGATTTTCTGGTGGGAATTCCAGTGTTCCTCAGAAAGGGAAATAAAGCCTGGGAATTGTCAGAGATTTCCAACTTCTTTTATTTGTTTTACAGGAAAACCCAGTTAAAACCAGTCCTAAAATTGGACTCTGCACACACTTAATTAAAGTGTATAAAACACAGAGATAAGAGAAAATTTAAGGTGATCTCCAGTTATGGGTGCCACTGATGGACAATTAACAGCCCCTCTGCTGGTATTTCTTAATTGTCTAATTACAGAATTAATTGCTCAGTCCTGTCACTGCAGTGTGGGTCTCCAAAGGCAGAGCTTCCAAGATTTCCTTGGGATGTGGCCTCTCCTCTGCTCAGGGCAATTTGTGCCACACAAAGTAAAATTCAGCCTTGCAGGGACATCCTGGATCTGGGGTTTTTTTTGGGGGGTTGGGTTTTGGTGGTGGGTTTTTGGTTTTCTTGGGTTTGGTTTGGGTTTTTTGTTTGTTTGTTTTGTTTTATTTTGGGTTTTTGGTTTGGTTTGGTTTTGGGGGGTTTTTTTTTGGTTAGTTTGTTTTGGGGTGAGGGTTTTTTTTTTTTGTTCTTTGTTTGTTTGGTGGTTGCTGTTGTCAGACCACGATGAGGTGGAAGACTTTGGTCCTAACATCATTCCCCTGCAGGCTTTGGTGCTAAAATCAGCCCCAGACTTGGTTTATTTTGTATTTCCCTATTTTCTTTTTGGGTTTTTATTTGTTATTTTCCATCTGGCAGCTCCAGCACTGAAGGTGCTTCCCCCACTTTCCATTCCTTGCTGAAGTCAGTCCCAGCTTCCAATTCCTCCTCTTTGTTTTCTTTGCATCCCGATGCTTTTGGGAAGGAGCCAAATTCCCATTAAAGCCACCCAAACCTGTGCCCTGGTCCCCCTGAGCTGGCCCAGCCCAGGCAACTCAGGCTCAGAGCCTGCCCAGGTTTTATTTTAAACCAGAACTGTCTGAGGCAGCGTTGAAAAATCCCAAAATCCCATGGACGACTCGTTTCCAAACCCTGCGAAAATAATTGCAGCTTCTTGAAAACACTAAAAAGTGGTTTCCAAAGCGAAGCTGGAGATGGGACACTCTATAATCAAGCAATGATTCAATGAAATTTGACCTCAGCCTAATATATTTTGTCAACCTTTTTCGTTTTTAAACCATGTCTGTGGCTCTTTCCCGCTGTCCAAAATACCCCGCGAGGGTGGTGGCTCCTGACAGGTCCGTGGCGCTGAGGGACGCCCGGTTTTTCTGTGCATTCCCATTCCCTGGGATGTGCAGTTGGGTTTGGTTTGTGTCCCTCCCAGCCCAGGGGGAGCCACGGTTGTTGTGTTGGGAGAGGGAATCTCCCTCACCTCGACGTGGAGGCCACGGAATTTCACACCCTGGGGCCTGTAAGGAGGCCAGGGAGTTGGGTTTAGCCAACATCCATGGGCTGACACGGGGCTTAAATTAGATCAGGGAGGGAGATTCCATAGAAAAAGTCCTTTTTTCCCCCAATTTTTAGCTTCATTTTGGCTTTGATTAGTTGGTTTTATGCCTTTCTCCAGTGGGCTAAAAAGCTTCTCTTTAGGGGACATTTCATTCCCTTTATGTGCCGTGGCAGCACAAGTGGCCTCACCTGCACTGGCTTTGATCTCCCTGCTCTGGTTAAAATGAGGAACCAGAAATCTGCTCCCCATTTCAACCTTCATCCACCTCACTCTGAGTTTTAGAGCCTGACATTGTTGTGATAGAACCAAGCCTTGAGCTTCTGCTTGGCAAATTACAGAAACCCAACGCCTCTAATTTTCTGCTGGGAACTTTTTCTTTCCCAAGTTTCAAACCTGATGCCTTTTTAGCGCTCCCCTTTCATTTCTTGACTTTTATAACCCCTCAACTTTGCTTTCAGAGCATTCCATATTCCAAGAGCGCATCCTTTGTGGGTTTTGGAGATTTCTAAATCTCTATTATGCCTTGCCAAATTGTTATTAGTTCAAAAAAAAAAACCCTCTCGACAAGAAGGGACAACAAAATATTTGGGTTTGGCAGGATCTTTGTGATGTTCACCAATTCCAGGTTAGAAATTCAGGGAGGTTTCATGATTCTCCTTTCTTTGTAGCCTGATTAAAATTTCCATTTTTCAGCTCTTTTTGAACGATGAGAGAAACTCCTGTCTTCCTTGAGGAGAGAAAATCTGGATTCTTACTTTGGGACATGGATAAATCGCTGAGACAGAAAGTGTTTGACCTTTTGAGATGATTAAAATTAAGAGAGCTCTGTCTGCAAGTGCTCTGCTCAGATTTTCTCTTCTTGATTCATTCATAGATAAATTTACTTTAAACACTTCTTAGTTTTCCTCCCTCCCCTCTCTCCCCCAGCTTTGCAAGCCTTCACTCATTCATTTTTAAACACATTTATTCAGAGCAGCCAGGCTCTCTTTTCACTCTGATCTGGCCTTTTGCTCATTTTCTCACTTGGTAATTTTTGCAGGCACAACGTGAAGTACATTTTTATAGCAAAATCATTTTATTCTCTGAATCTCCATCTGCCTCCCCAGGCTCTCCAGATTTTCCTTCTCCCCTCAAGATAAAATGCTCCTGTATTTTCTCTCTAAGGTCCTGTTCTCATGTCCCTCTTGGGGAATTATTTCCCGTCTCCGTTGTTGTGTTTCTGACCCAGTTCAGTCTCTGCAGAGGTTCTGCACTTGTGGGGCTCTTCCTGTCCCTCCCCTGTCTCCAAGCTGTCCCCATCCAATCTTTCCAACAATTCCTGAACTTCTGTGGGACTTTCACACAAAGTTTTAGATGGGGACTTTATTTTTTTTAACATATTACAAGTTTGAGATACATAACTCTACATATTTCTTTAATTTTCAAGTGTCTTGAGATGTGTCCAGACCCCTGAAAAATCTCCTAAAAATCTCCTATCTTCTAAATTCTCTTTAGAATTCCAGGGCTGACAACACCCACAGGCCAAAATTCTTTGTTTGCTTTTTGCCTTTTCCTTATTTATCACCTCCGACTTTTCCTTCCATGTTCCCACTGAAATTGCAAAGTGCATTGAGCCCAAAATCACTCCAGAACAACAACAACAACAACTTGAGTTTTGGGTAAGCTTCACTCTGCCAAATCCTCATTTCTCTTTCACTTTGAGTTCAAAGATGGGGAAAATGCTCATTGCAGCTGATCTTTCCACTGATGCCAGGAGGATTTTTGTCTTTTCTTTTATACCCCTGTTATGCCTTTTTACAATTTCTGGATTCTTTTTGCTTTTTGCCTCCATTCTTGGGCTTGTTTGCCAGGCTGGGACACTGAACATTTGAGAAGCTTCTCAGTGAGGGATCAGTGTGCCCAGAGCCCAAGGGCCTCTCCAGAACACATTTTGTAACCTGAGACAGAACCATCCAGGGGAAGGTTCCTTGGGGAGGGGGGCTCATTGGAGCCTCTCATTGGGGAATCTTTGATAGATGTGCTAATTAGTGACACCTCTAATGATCTACCCGATGGATTGTGGGGGTGCACTGTGGGGTGCAGGGAGGTGCATTCCACCTGGACGTGGTGCACCTGAGGATCCTTCAAATAAATCCCAAGGGAAAATCCCTTTTTCCCTTCCAACCATGTTTGACTCCTGATTTTAAGACCAGGAAAAGGCATCACCACCCTCAGTGGCCATTTGGGTGGTGAACACCAACAAAACGTGTCCTGCTCCTTGAGGACTTGCACAGAGGAATGCAAGGCACAAATCAAGTTGGAATATTTATTCCCCAGAGTGCATTGGCACAGTCCCTCCCCTGCTCTGTTTGGGATCCATTTCTGGAGCTGCTTTTTGTGGTGAGAAAAGCCTCACCTGGGTCTCGAGTTACAGGGACTCCTCACACTCCCAGTTTTGCCTGGGTAATCCGTATGGAATTGCAATTCATGGCACAAACGGGTTCCTCTCTTCACAGCGAGGTGGAGAGGATCCCATGGGCTGGGTGGGCTTTGCAATATTGGCAGAAAATGCAAATTATTTCCCACAATGAGACTCATCTGAGGGAGGCACTGGCAGAGAGGACAGGGTTTGGGTTGATCCCCATCGAGTCCAGCAGGATGCCATTCCGAAATCTCCTGCCCTTTCCTCGAGGCCTTTGGCTGTTGTTCTGATGCTCTGACTGCTTTGGCCTGATGCTCTGACTTTTCCCACTGCTGGCATTGGTGCTGGGGTGTAATTTGGAGCTGGAGAGCCTTGAAACCATTGAACTGGTGGAAGTAAATTGCTTGGAGCACTGTGAAAATATCATCGAGGCCGTGTGGTTTTTAAACTCCTTTTCACTGCACTGTGCTCCTGAATTATTTCCAGCTGCTTCCAGCTGCTCCTTGTTGCCTTGCAACAGGAAATGTGCGGATCCTGCCCTGGTCAGGTGCTGGTTGTGTGCTTGGAGATAAGAAAAGAGCTCCCAAAGCTCTGCTGGGAATGGTTATTAGTGGTATTCCTTGGATTAATTATCATTTTGGGTTGGGAAATGGATTTACTTTGGTTTATTTCAGAAATGCCAAGCATCAGAGCACAGATAAAGCTTTTTTTCTGCTTTATCCCTGAATCAGTGGAGGTTTCCAGGTGACTTGGATGCTTCTCCCACACAACACAGAGTTTTCCTAAAACTTCCCACGGAACAGGCAGCTGAATTTGGGGCTGATGCAAATTCCAGAGTTCTCAAAGGCAGAGCTGGGGATGCTCCATCCCTTCAGGAAGCTGCTGCCCCAAACATTAATCCTGTCCTGTCCTGGCTGCTGACAAAGCTGAACGTGGAGCCATGGAAAAGAATAAAATTCCCTCTGCTGACAGAGACCTGGGAACAGCTACAGAAACCCAACCTCGCCTTGGCTGCCACGAGCCAAACCCAGAGAGGATTCAGCCTCTGCCTCGGAGTATTTTAAGCTCAGACCAGACTTTGTTTTGATGTATTTTCGTGATAACCCAAAGGGAAAAAACACGATGAGCTGAGGGTGTGAAGTGAGGGGGGTTAAATCACTTTACTGGATGTCATCTCACCCTTTCCCCCATCCAAAACTTCCATGTGTGAACTTATTTCCAGAAAACTCCTGTCAGTAAAAGCCTAATGAGAACTCACCAGCTCTCCTTCCCTGCTGCTGTATTACCTCCAAAAATAGATTGTTTTTAACTTTTATGAGAGTTTAGCTCGTCCTGGCTGGACGCAAACGAATTGCCAATGATAATAGGAAAAGGCCTGTTAATTGATTTTAAATCCTGGTGGTCTCGAGTGGTGCCAGAATGAATGACACCCATCGTATATTTCTGCAGCCCTCTCCATCCCAGAGCTCCTCGCAGGACAACTTCCAAATTATTCCGAGAGAAGAGCAGCCAAACGTTGGGCTTCGCACACAGCAAGGCTGCAACAGAACCCCGGGATGGTTTTCCAATTGAAACAGCAGCAGGAATATTGGGAGAAGGGATTACTGGCGCTGGAATTTGTCCAGATTCCTCGGATTTACACACTTTTACAATATTTTCTGGATTTCTGACCGCAGATAACCACCGGCAGTGCCTGTCTGCTGCTCTGCTCCAGACCCAGGGTCAAAAATAGCGTGCCCAGGGTGATATTTTAGCCAGCAGAGCTAGCAGGGTATGAATAGATGGTGAAAGGCTCTGCTCTCCCCAAACCACTAAGGACAGGTTTGTAGTTGCAGGGGTTTTTAAGTGGTTGGAGTCCTCAGGACTTGTTTGTACCATGGGGAATTTCAAAGAGCCCTCCAAGACGGGCTCGGCCTCTGGCTCATCTCTTCCATTTTCTTCAGAAAAATAAAGAGGGAAGATGGCAGAGTTGCTGTTTGCTTCAGGATTTCTCAGTAATTCCCGAGGGAATCATTATCCAGGGAACATGAGCTCCTGGCTGTGCTTGTAGGGACACACAGAGGGGGCTCAGCTCCCTTCCTCCTGCTCCTGTTTTCCTGTTCTGCATTTGTGCCCTGCCTGGATGTCCCTGCTTTCCCCTGCACTGCTGGTGGGACTGAGAATTCCAGATTTCTGATCCCCCAAAGGCTGATTTTTCCTGATCCGACAGGTGAAGGTTTTACCTCTCCTCCCTCCTGGTGATGGGGTTGGTGCCCAGCAGTGTGAGGTCATTTCCCAGCCTGGGGCTGTGGCCTCAAGGTGCCCCGGGTGGGTTTGGAGAGTCCTGCTGGGGTTTGAACTCCTGAGGGTTGGATCCCCATTCTGCTCCTGCAGAGCACCAACCCCCCCAGGGATCCCTTAATTCCAGTCACACCTTGAAACTCCTGCTTCTTTTCTAGGATTAAACACAGGATAAGGGATTTAAATGCACTGGGAATCGGGTCAATAATTCAATAAGTGGGCGGCTCCAACCTGCACAAACCCCGCGTTTTCCAAAGATGATGTTCGTGAAATCCTTCCTTTTTTGCTGGATTTTCCTTTTTTGGATGGGAAAAAAATCCCAGCAATCTCCAGTGAATAACACAACAACTGGGGAAAAGGTGTGGAGTTCCACCAGACCAGGTTTTGAGCTGGTGGCAAAAGGCAGAATTCCCTTGGCTTTTCTCTTCCGACTCCCCAGTTACAGATTTTGGCCTCACAATTCCCTCCACCTCTTCAAGGATTAAAACCAAAAAGTGACAGTGAGCATGAGGCTCTTCCAAAGGGGCTGATCCTCCTCCTGCACTGCTGTTTATTTGGACAGCCCCTTATCTCCCTGAACAACTCTGCCAGGACCTGCCCCTCCCAGAGAGCAGCTGTGACCTCACCGATGGCCACTGCGCTTCCTGAGGATTTTAACCCCTGTCAGGACCTGTTATAAATTCATGGGCTTGCCCTGAAAGCTCCTGAGATGCCCCAATTTTCTCTTCATAGATGAAAAGTGGTGTTTTCCCTGCCTTGTTGGTGCTCACCAAACAAACCAGGAGCAGCCAAACGAATCTGTCTGTGAAACATTGAATTCTGCGTGCCCCAGAGGGTTTAAAATCCTGAATTTATTTGAGTTTTGCTTTTTCCCCTGCAGCTCAGGGAGGGTGAATTGGGTAGAATCACCTCGATAAGGGAATGCCCAGAGCATCCCTGGCCCAGGAATATGAAAATATCAGAGCCATCCACTCACCACTGTTTAGGAATGAGGGATCGTGGCTTGGGAATCTCCCGGTCTCTGGATTTTCCCAATCATTTCCAATGGGAATTAAACAGTTTTACATTCCCAGCTGGGCTGTGAGGAGCTGGTCCAGTGGTATTTTGCATAATTCCAATTCCAGCCCTGGGAAGCTCCTCTTGGACAATGAACACCCGAAAAATAAAGAAACAAACAAATAAATCTCAGCAGTTCACCTGGAAATTTGGAATTCCATTTCAGAAATTCCAGCCCTTTATTGTTCTGGTAACATTTCCCTTTCTATCCTACTGAAAAGATCTGTAAAACATAAAAAAAAATAGATGTTTTTTTCCCCTTATACACAAAATATCAGTTTATTTTGAACACAAATAATCAATTTTTTTGGTCTACAGAGAGTTTCCCACCAGGTAAAGAAGGGGACAGGATTTTAAGATTTTTGGGCTGATAGAGGCAAAGGAGTTTTCCCTTTGCTTGTGCTCCATGCTCTGGTAGCAATCCATGATCCCATGATCCCAGTGTATCTGTGATCCAAAGAAAGAGTTTTTTTTTTATTCTTGCATGACTCAAATAGAAATTCCAAGTGGGAAAGCTTCTGACAGTTCTCTGCAGTCACAACTCCCCCTCAGAGGACAAAATCCCAGAAGAAAATGACCGAGGTGTGTTTTTATAGAGCTTCTGTCATTCCTATAAACCCACAGGCATTGCCAGGGGACCATGGAATGGTTGGGTTGGAAGGGGCCTTAAAAATCACCTCATTCCAGCCCCCGTTTTCCCCACGTTTTATTCAGCTCCACGAATTCTTCCAGTGGATAAACCCATCCTCATCCAACCCTGCAGGGGAGCCGAAATATCCACCAGAAAATGGAACTCGGAGGCAGAAATGAGGCTCCTTAAAAGGCTTTGGGGTCAGTCAGTGGGTCCAGCTCAGCCCCACAGATGCCCCCGGCCACCCCCTGCCCCGAGCCCGCAGCTTTGCCGGCGTTCAGAGAGCCCCGAGCGAGAGGTGGGGCTGCATGTGGTGTCAATACACTTTAATTAAGTGTAATAATTCCCCTTTTCCTGAGGTGGACGTGCTAAGACAGATTTCTCGGCGGAGATTTATGCCCGGCCAAGGATTTCATGGCTGTCCCCGAGCGCTGTGCGGAGCATCAGTGCCCTCTTTGGGAACGCCGGGATTCTGCAGCGCGGGGCTCCGAGCGCTTCCACACGTCCGCTTTTCTCCGACTTTTAAGAGTTTTGCTCTCCCTGGAGCAAAGACCCTTTTCGGTTTCAGCTCCTTCACGTAAAAACAAAACAAAACAAAACAAAAACCAAAACAAAACCAAAACAAAAAACCAAAAAACACCGTAGGAAAAACTTTAGCTGGGCTTCAGTGACTCTGGGAATCCATAATCGGATCAATAATTAAAGTGTGAGACCATCCTGGGTGGGTTTTAATTCATGGTGAGTCTTCTGTCAGAGTGGGACATGCTGGGGTGGAGCAAAATCATGACCAGACCTTTTATCTGAGCCCACTTTGCTCTGTCACCTCACCTGGGACGAGTCACGAGCAGGGAACCCAACCTGGTTTCATCTGCTTTGGTCAAATTTGGGGAGGGAAAGCTGGAACAGTCAGATCCTGCCAGTTTTAATGGGATAGATTCCAAAATCCCTGTGTAGATAGGTAGGATTTGAAGCGTGGAATTTGTGCTGAAATCACCAGGTGAGGGACAGATTTTGGTTCCCCGGGGAGAATTTAAAGCAGGGAATTTGTGCTGAAATCACCAGGTGAGGGACAGATTTTGGTTCCCCGGGGAGAATTTAAAGCAGGGAATATGCCCTGGAATCACCAGGTGAGGGACAGACTTCGACTCTCCAGGTTCAGGTATTTCAAGGTTGGGCAGGGGAAGATTTACCCTTCCTTGAGATGCTGACTTTAAAAATTGTGATGTGGACTTGGCAAGCTCAGTGCTAAAATATGAGTCGGAGACAATGTGCTGGGGTTTATTTAAGTCCGGATTTAGGGGTTTTATAGGACGGCAAAGTTGCTACAAGCTTCTCCTCGGTGTTTCTGCAGTCCAAGGGAGAAGCTGGAGGTGATGAGGCTCCTCGGGAGGGAGGCACCGAGCGCTGTTAAGCCGAGCTTTGCGGGGAAAGGGAAAGGCTGAGTGGGAGGGAAGGGATTTAAAACCGATCACGAGCCGATAGCAGCGCACAAAGCTCCGGATTAAAGGCACCAGTGCCGGCTGGAGGTCACTTTTTCATCCTGCGAGATAATTCCTGCCCTGCCGCAGGCTCCGAACCGCCAGCTCGCCCCCAACATCTGCTTTAGCCATCGCTTCCAAAAACAAACCAATATTCCCCCAGCGCTGGTGGTACAACAGCAGCCTCCCCCCTGCTCCCTCCTGACACGGGGAAGTTCCCTGCCCGCCTGGAAACCCTGCCCGGGCTCCTTGGCTGAGTTACCCCGGGCCGGGCAGGGCTCGCTCACTTGCGCATGGAATAATCGGGAAGGATTCCCGGGGGATCGGGAATGAACCTCCCGCTGCAGCGAGGAGAGCTCCAGGAAAGCCCTGAGCGGGCAGGCGAGGGGCTCGGATCCTGCAGGAGGTTTTGTTTGATGCTCAGTACGCATCAGATAAGCGGGGGCTGAGTTTGAGAGCAGAGGCAGATCCCGGTGGATCCATCGGATGCTCGGTTTAACCCCAAATCCATCCTGCTGGATCCACGTGCGGCAGAGCCCGGACACAAAGCGCTGCTTTCAGCCCGGCTCCGGGCTGTTCTTGCCTTGCAAAGCGGAGCTGAGGTGCCAAAACCTCTGGCTGCAGGGGCAGCCTGGCTCCCCGCACTGGAATTTCAGTTCAGTTCTGATTCCAGCATCAGCAGGAGCTGGGAAATGTGATAAAGAACTGGGAAAAGTGCTGTTGGGAAAGGGGAGCTGGGTCAGGTGATGGAATAAGGGGAGAAAAGACGACCAACCGGGCAGGACTGACCCACAGTGGTGCTTAAAAGAGGAGAGGATTTCTCCGATATCTGCAGATCTCACCAGACAGGAATTGTCAGATCTGTGGAGGAGAGGAAGATTTTGCAGTGATAAATGTGAGGCAGTGTCAGATCCTCCTGGTGCACAGCTCCTCGGCATTGCAGCTCTCAGGGAGCTGGAGAGGACAACTCAAAGTTAAAAATCCTGGAGAAAATGGCTTTGGCAAACCAGGTTTCCAGTGCAAAAGGCAGCCCCAGAGCCAGGCTGGGAAAAGAATGAAAAGGCTCAGAAAAACCTGTCGCCAGCCTGGGATGAAGTGCAAATTCTGCTGATGGGTTCCAAAATTCAGAGTATCAATTCTCTCCTTTGCCTCGCTGTTTAGAACAAGCCCAAGGTGTTTGTCGTGGCCCCCCATGTCTGGCACGTTCCTCACCAACCGAGTACCATTTCCTTTCAAAGGACTTTCAGATACTTTTTCCTCCACTGGCATTGATCTAAATATCACATCAGCTGCAAAACAATAATAATGCCTTGTAAGGAAAGCAGTGAGCTCAGTTTGGAGCTTGAGCCCTGCCCAGCAGGCCCAGCAGATTTCTTATTTCATTTCCAACACCTCGCTGAAGTTCTGGCCAATTTAGGATGGCCGTGTCTGCATCCAGACCTTACCAGACACGCTGGAGAATTTGTTCTCCCGTCCAAAAGATTATTTCTGAGCCTAATCCAACCCAATGCACTGAAGGCAAACATCCCAGCTGAGGAGAAACCCCAGCTTTCCTTGGTGCCCTGGGAGTGGGGCAGAGGTGCTGGCAATTCGCAAATCCTGCTGCAATTTAAACTTGCTCCTCATACGGTTCATATTTTAACCATTCCGTGGCTCTTTTCCAAAATCCTGATCTCTCTCTGTGTCCTGAGGTTCTCCTGGTGCTTGGCCCAGGGGGCTGAGCTGGGTCTCTGAGCTACAGCCTCACTACAGGGCTACTGAGCAACTCTTTGTTGCTTTTTTATTTAGATTCTTTCTAAATAAACCCAAATTCCCATGCCAGGAGTTTGCAGAGCCTTTGACACCAAAAAAAAAAAAAAATCCTTCACAAGCAGCCAGGGCGCTGTGATCACACCACAACAAAAATCACGAAGGATGAGATTTCCTTGACACCTCTGTTTAAATCCGAGGATATTCTTGGAGCCCTGGGTTACCCCAGCTCCGTGCAGCAGCTCTGCTTCATTAGAAAAGCAGAGTGTTCAAATTGCCTTCCCAAAATCACCCCCAAAAATCTGCACTCTCAAGGACAGGCCCTTGAAAGAGAAAGCAATAAGCAGGAGGAAGGCAGCCAGCTCTGGCTCGGATTTTATAATGTTTTCCTGCTGTTATTTTCACCACGGGCTATTTTATATTCCCCACTTCTTTTTTTTTCCCTCCTCCCTCCATCAAGTTGCTCTTTAAGGTCACATCTGCTCGGGGCTCGTAATGATTTTTATGACAGCTTTGCAGAGAAGGGAAGCACTTGGATGCAGAGGGAGCTGCAGTGAGACAGGAACGTGTCAGGGGGGATCTCTCCATCCTGAGACGTTTGCTCAGGTCCAGCTCAGATGTTCTGCTGACCAAGAAAAGCCTAGCCTAAGATCTGGGTGTAAAACCTCACAGAACCACGGATGGCAGAGGGAAAATTCAACTGCACAGTGCCATGAATTTGCCTTCCATTGAAAATCAGCCACCTTGGAGGTGGAGAAGGTGAAGCAAGGAAAAGTAAAAATATTTTACAAATAATTCCTAGGTTTTGAACGAAAAAAAAAGGCTTTTGAGAAGGTTGTTAGCAAGCTCTGCTGTGCATTGCTTAACATCTCCAGCTGTGTGGGTGTTTTTGAGGAAGGGGGTTGCTCTTCTCTTTCTTGGTACCCAAATCTCCTTTTCCAGTGCTCAGTGCATTGCTCTGTGCTGCCTTCAATATAAATATTAACTGATCCACTCCGAGAACATTTGTTTATCACTGGATTTGGGAATTTTTATAGGGTTTTTTGATCCTGGACAAAGCACACATTGGATTTTCTTCATTATCAAGCCATTTACAGGCTCCCTGGTGAGCAGAGCCCTGCTGAGATTAAAGCTCCAGAGTAGGAACATGGGAAACTTCCACTACCATAAAATTGCTGCCTCTCCGTGAGGAGGACAATTCCATCATCTGTCCATGGAATGGTGAAGGTTGGAATGCTGGAATTCCAGTGTTCCATGGTCTGTGACATCTCAGAGCACAAGGTAATGCAGCCTCAAAGCATCCCCAGGGTAATTAGGCATTAAATTGATGTTTTTATGTGTTATCTCCTGTGCTGGAAACGCCTCTCCTTTTAGGAACACTGGGGAAATTGGATGGGGCACAAAGATGACTACAAAAAACCAAAAAAATCCATGGAAAACTAACTGTGGCATTTCAGTTCTTAAAGGGGGTTTCTATTAAAAATTTTAGCAGGGCCTAAGACAAGGAGGAATGGTTCTGAACTGAATTGGGATAGATTTAGACCGGATTTAAGGAAGAATATTTTAAAATGGGGTTGGTAAAACACAGGCACAGGTTGCTCAGAGAGGGGGTGGCTGCCCCACCCCTGGGAATGTTCAAGGCCAGGGTGGATGGAGCTCTGAGCATTCTGGTCTAGTGGAAGATGTTCTTGGGATTGGCCTAGGTGGCCTTTAAAGGCAACTTCCAACCCAAAGTGCTCCAGGAATCCATGAAAATTCTGCTGGAGAAGATTCCCTCCCAGTGTCTTTCCATCTTGTTTTGGGTACATTTTGTCTTGGGGCTCCAGAGGCCTCTCCCATCAGTTCTGAGCAGAGAGGTGCTGCCTGTCTCTCCACGAGCCCAGCTCTGCTTTTCTGTGCTTTATGCTTTTTTCATCCCCTAGGATTCCCACAGAAATTGCCACCAAACCTTAAACCTCCCATTCGAAACCCATTTTGTACCGAGGCGAACGACGTCAGAAAGAGCCAAACAAGAGATTTCCAGGTTATTCCTGTCCGGGGCAATGTGGGGAAGATCAAATTGTAGAAGTGCTGCAGGAAATTCTGGCAGCTGACTTTTGGGAGCTGCACTGGGAGCTCCATCAGTCATGTTCAGCCTCCTGCGGGTGCATTTTTCAATTGATATCCCTTAAATAACCTTAATTACGTGTACGTTCGAGTGCCTCATCCAGCAGGGAAAATTGAGGAAGACACTTATTAAAAAGAGGCACCAGCACATGTGGAATTATTTTTACAGCCATCCCGTGTGTTGATATAAAGTATTACATTTGAGTCAAACCTCATTTGGGTGAGCAGTTGAAGTGAAAGCCGAGCTGCTCCGCATCGTGGCCGCCCAATTAGCGCGGTGATTAGCCCGGGCTAATATCAACAGAGCCAGGCCTGGGGCAATGTGACAGTTACATCACCACAGGCTCCCAGCTACTTCCTGAGGCTTCCTGCCTCCAGCCCCGGAGAGCTGCAGCCTCCAAAGGATCCCCGAGGAAAAGGCGAAATTGCGTTTCAGGAAAAGCCGGCGAACAGCGTCTCGCGGAGGCCCAATATTCGTGCTGACGTTTTCCCCTCAACTTTCTGATGTTTTTTTTCCCAATTTTCCAATGTTTTCCCCCAGTTTTTGCTGCACTTCTGATCTGTTGTTCTCAGCTGCTCCCGCTGGAAAGGCTGATGAGAAGTTGTTTGTTTTCCCGGAGGTTTGGCTTGACCTTGAATGCGAGGCATTGCTCGAGCTACTGAACAGCGGTTCACGCTGATGAGAGCAGCCTTGAAGGTGCACAGGCATATTTGTTTGTTTTATTTTCCCATAAAAAAGCTGTTCAGGTTCCCAGTCATTAGCAGAACACGCGTTTTGCTTCTGTAGAGGGTTTGCAAATAAATAAGTCCTTTTCAGAGTCCTTGTCCTTGTTGATCATCTGCGGTTTGGGACTTCTCTCCTTTTTCCCTCTCAAGTATCGCCAGGAAACCAAAGCTGGCTCTGTCTTTATCTACCCCTGGACAAGAAAGGTTATTTCCTTTATTTTTTTAATGCTTTGCTGTAAGTTGATATTAATTTTGAATATTTGCACCCTCTCCTTTCATCCCATTTCAAACTTTTTTTCCTCAGCCTCCATGGCTGCCCTTCCAATGGGTTTATGAATCCAGGGGATATTCCAAAGTTTTTTGGTTTAAAACAGGAAAGAGGGAAGAATGGTGATTTTGATGTGTTTCAACATAGCTAGAAAAGTCTGATTTTAGAAAATTTGGAGCATCTGCTTTTGAAAAAATAGGTGTTTTGAAGGGAATTCCAGCTGGATGTCTGAAAGGGGGAGAAGTGCCGTTCCTCCTATGGTTTTTTCCTTATATATATTTGACTCAGTTCATATATAGAGATTAAAATATATATATGAGTGAGTTGTATAAATAACTCATATATATATAAATTATATATACATATGTGAGAGAGAGTTCCATATACAGATTTATGGAAATTTAACACTGGAGAAATTGAACACAATTATTATTGTAGCCTATAATAATTTGATCCAAATTGTTCAGTGCTCTGGACGATTTTTTCAGGATTGTGTTTGCAAATTATCCTTAAAAGCAGAGTTGGTTTGAAGAGGAATTGGTCCTTGTCCTGTCCCAGGAATAAAACCTCTCTAGATTACCATTAATGCTGCTATGGGTGTCTGAAGTTTATTCTGTGTTTTTTCCTTTCCAGGTTCCCCACCCAGATCCATCTTGGAGTCTGTAATTATTTCCCCCCAAAAAAACTTCTTCACACTATTATGTTGGTTTTTTTTGGTTTTTTTTTTTTTTTTTTTTTTTAATTAACTGGTTTAATCCTAATTTTTTGGGATTTTTTTTCCACAACTCAGACCCAGATTTGATCAACCTCCTTTTGTGGTTATTCTGTTTGCATTCACCTTGGGGATGCAGAGTGAAGCCAGAAAGGCATTGAAACACAGACTCAGAAAAGCCTGAGTTGATGAATTTTCTGCACTCAGAGAATGAGTGCAGGCACCAGTGCAACCAAACTTTAATTGACTTTAATAATATGTGATTTCTACAAATAACCAATTAAATCGAATTTACTATTTTTGTAATTTGTAAAAATGTTTTATTTATGGATCCTCATCTGTATCAATCTCAGTAGAACCTTTCCTCTTTCCCCTATGTACAAACACCTTTTATATCACAGAACATATTTCTTTTAATAAGAAATTCTTCCTTTTCTTCACCCCAAAGGCCTCCTCTGTGGGATATCCTTTGGTGAGACAGGAAGCCAAGAACTCAACCTGGATTCATGATATCGAATGGCAAAAATCACTTGAAATCCACCAAATAATTTTGTTTAGAGACTTGCTGAGTGTGTTTTATTGCCAGGCATCATTCCCCATTATCCTGGAAATGCCCAGGAGTGGAGTTTTTTTCCCCCTCCCTGCCCCAAGCTGACATTGACTGAAATCCTTCCATGAGGGGAGTTTGGAACAAGCGGAATGAGGTTGTTGCTCTCCGTTCAAACACATCCCCCCTTCATTTCCTCTAATTTTATGCAATGTAAATAAATCCTCCGTGGGGCTGGGAGGCTACTGGAAAGCTCGGAATGCTGCTCATGTGGTCTAAATAAGGCACTCCCCAAAAAAAACCAGTCGTGCCTGGAGGCTGAGGAAGGGAATTGTCAGTCGGGGAGGAGAAAGGTCGAGGGGTACAAGTGGGCTTTTTCCTGGAGTTGTCCGAGGGGATAAACAGCACTGGAAGAAATGCTCTGCTCCAATAAAACAAAGCAAAAGGAGGAAGAAAATCGATCTGGGGGGAAAATCAATCTGATGGATCCAACTGCTCCCTGAAACTGAGGGGCTTTGCTTAATGGGAGAGGGGCTTTTCTCCTGCTTTTCCTGCTCCTGCTGCCCTCCAGGAGCGCCAAACTGTGCTCTGAAGAGATTTGCTGCCCACACCAACTTGGAAATTGTTGAAAATGGAGCTGGAGCTTGCTTTCACAGTATTCAACTGGTTCCTTCCACTCCTAAATAGCTGTAAAACCTCTCCACGAACAAGAAAAGGCAGTTTAAAGTGTGCTGCTTGCAACCACACTGAAAATCAACTGCACTCAAAACAGCAAAGATGTTTTCATTCAATCTGTTTTCAATACATTTCAAGTCCAAAATTGAGCCCTTGGAGTCTCCCTTTGTCCATAGAACTGGCTCAGACTCCCAGACTTGGGGGCATGAGATATGTGCCAGTTTTCCTCAGTAATAATCTGGTCTCCAGTTGAAGGACAAAATAAGAGTAAATTCAGTGATAAAAATCGTAGAGAAGTTCCTCACAGGAATAATTCCCCTCATGCACTCAAACTGGCAAAATCAAGCTCCGAAAGATTAAAGGAATTTAAAGATGTCAAACAAAAGGTTTAACCCAGCAGAAGGGTGTCTCTTGTCTATTCCCAAATTGTTTAATATAAGGCACAGCCTGCCTTTAATTTTAGTTTCTTTGGCCGGCTGCAAGAATTTTAAAGAGATCCTAATGATCCCTAAATCACAGATAACTGAGGCTCCAAAGCCCCAGCTCTGCTCTCCTCATAATGTCATCCCTTGCCAGCTCTCTGTCGGGAGTGATTTTCAGTCAATTTGATCTTCAATAAATAACAGCCTGGGTAAACAGGTGAACTCACAGCAGAATAATCCTCCCAGCCCTGCCCCAACCCTCCCAGCCCCAGGGCCAGCAGGAGGGACACTTATCGGGTTGGCAGCCCCTCCAACGGGGTCCACTGCACTTTTTCAAGGGCTTAAATAGCCCTCAAGTGTGATTTTATCCTCTAAAACATCCTAAAATATGACCACATCCTAAATGCATTAAAGATTGTTCCAGGGCCCCTGTGGTTAAATGGAAGAACCAATATCCTCGAGTAGCTCTGAAAATAGGAAAAGAAAACGCCATCAAATGCATGTGCTGGTGAATAAAGGGATGGGGATATTTTACTTGGGTTTGAGGGAAGAATAGGGGATGTCCTGCCAATGTTCAGGTTAATTTCTTGCTGTGGTTTGGGGCAGAAAAAGGATAATGAGAGCTGATCACAATGAGCCAGAAAGGATCACGCAACACCTTAATTCCTGAGACTCTCGAGGAAAAAGACAGACAGATAATCAGGCAGACTCCTGCTTCCCTGAAGGCTGCTCTTTGTCAAATTTACACCGAGATTTTTATCTGATGAGAACTTAAATTGTCCTTAAATTTCCCCTCGCTGCAGATTCCACCCTGAGGAACATTTGCCGTGATTGCCTTGGAGAATCCCGCTGAAATAACTCATTTTTCCCCAACAGCTCTGCTAACTCGGGGTCCATCCTGTAGCACACTGCAGTTCCAGAGTCGTTCTGGTGGAGAGAGAATATTGATAGGGGCAGCTGATGCTTTCAGACAGGTTCAGCTGCCTTAAAATCAGACGCAGAGAGAAGCTTTTATGAACTCCTTCTTTTCTCTAGATACCCCTCCAGTGTAAATACATTTCACCTCGTTTTCAACTTCATGTCATTGCATTCCACTTAATGTCATTGCGCTTGACGTGAAGAGCTGGTTCTAATTAGGGCTTCATGAAACTAATCAGCCCAGCCAGGTAAAATCCAGTCCAGAGGAACAAACTAGGCCGGTCTGTCTGGAGGACTCGTTGGACTCTCTGCTCTGTCAAACCCTATAGGATGTCAAACCCTCCAGAGCCGCTGAGTGAAACCAGATGTGCTCAGAGCTTGTCCAGCGCTCCCTTCCACGTGGATGGAGCAGGTGCTTGGTGATTATCAGAGCTCAAGCTGGAAAATCTGGCCCTGTTTTGCCTTCTCAGAGCCTTCCAGACAATGTGCCTGGAGAAGCAAGCGAGGCCGGTTCCCACTCAGCACTCGAGGGCTGTAGGTCTCACTTCCCACTCGCCTTCCCACCTCATATTCCTTTCAGGACTTTTCCCCTTTTTTTGGGCTGAGGCCCAGCAATTTGCTGAGCAAGGCATCCAACCCAGCAGTGGGACACAATCCAGTGCAGCGGGTGGTTGCAGAGTGCTGGGGAGAAATTTGAACTGGCCTCGTTAATGTGAGCTTCCCAAAGCCAGTTATAAAACCATCCTTCCTTATGCACTGAAATTCATTCCCTAATTTTGTCAGAATTCTGAAATTTGCCATGGTTTTGTCAGCTCCTTAGTTTGATTTTGCTGGTCTCACCCTGTGAGTTGAAAATTTGGTTTCTTCAGTTCTTTTTGGTCGGCCCTCTAATTGCCATTCGTGAGCTGTGCAGCACATCTGAACTCCCTGGAATCCTTTTTGGCCACAGAACCAGAAGATTTGACATCCATTGGAAAAAGAAATTTGTAATTTCTTGAGTTTATCCCGGGCTGGAATTGTTCAGCAGGAGAAAACCACCAAGTTAACAAAGGTGAAATAACAGTAACAGTAATAATTCATCCCTGTATCATGAATTCAGTGTTCAAACACAATCCTTTGAAGGACTTTGTAAAAAATTTTAACCGACTTCAACTCTTTCTAGGACTTTATTTGCAGGGTATTACTCTATTTAATACTGAAATATATCTGAAGGAGGGGTTGGTGAGGCAAAATATGGTGCTGGCTATCAAATACATGATACAAAATTAATATAGGACACGATTCAAATTGGATTGGCAAAAGAATAAATCGATTTCTTTATGCAGACTTGCTCTTTCAAACCTGAGGCATTGATTTTCCCATGGTTTCACTGGAGATGGATGTAGAGGTGATAATTTTCTACTAAAAACAATCAGGGATTTTTGAAATCTCGTTGAAACTCTCTCACCACTGAGAGGTGGCTTTTCTGTAAAGAAAAAGTTTCTTTTTTGCTCCTGCTTTACAGCGTGGCATCTTCTTCTCTGACTTCAAAAAGCGACTGTTCTGGAGATGTAGAACTCCTGCCCTTCTCTGCAAAAGGAAACAATTCTGCTCTGATTTCCATCCTCCAAATGAATCCCAGATTAATTCATCCTGAGCTGCCACAACTTTGCTGGGGCTTTCAGCAAAGAGGAGGAGGAAAAGGAGTGCTTGGAGCGCGTTTGGTTCACAGCAGAGCATCCTCCCTCTGGCTGCTTTCCTTTTCATCCCTGCATTCATTACCCAGCTCCTGGATCCTGCTCCCACAGCTCCCGTGGCTGTTTCGTGGCCAGGGAATGGATTTCAATATCAGAAAGGGTAGGAACAGGCTGGAAACTCGAGCTGGACGCCAGGATTTATCTCCTTGTGCAGCTGATGAGATGTCGGGGAGGTCTGGAGCTTGGGGAGGGGGAGTTTCGTGTTGGTCACTGACAACAATGAAATACAAATTTGAATGTCACTTTTTGTTGTTTTTATTTGTTCCTTCTCTTAAGGAAGGGGTTTGTTCGAGCAGCCAGCACTGCCACAGATAAGAGAATAATCATTTGTTAACAGATATTCTACTGTGGTAAAAATAAATGGTTTTTTTTTTTGTTTTTTTTTTATTATTCCAGTAATACCTCTGCTCCCTGTTGTTCTCCAGCCTGGCTCCTTCCAGGAAAATGTAACCCAATCATCCCATGTTTCTTAATTCCTTGCCATAGCAATGAGCCCTGAGTCAGGCTCCTACTGAGCCCTTCAGAGGATGTTTAGCAGTGTCAGCTTTACTTTCTGCACAACTTCAACTCAAGAGCCTGAGTTGAGACAATCCTCCTGCAATTTGGAATACAACAAAACCCCAAAACTGATTAATCCATTAAATATCTGTAATTTCTCTCAGTGTTCCTTGTTTCTGCTGTTTCCTCTCTTGCAGCATCAGGTTGGAACCCATCCCCTTCAGCTTCCCCTCCCTCCCTGATCCCTCCCTGACTTGTGCGAGGCAAAAGGATGAGATTTTCCATCCTCAGGAGGCACAAAGCCCAGTGCTGAGCAGGCAGCTCCTCGCTCACTGGGAGCTAAATCCCCCTTTGTCCCCCAGTTGTGGATCCAGCCCCAGCTGGTGCCGTGCCCATCCATCCTGGCATCCTCGGGAGCAGGGAATGTATGTGGCCAGGGCACAGGGAACTCCGTGTCTGGCACGGGAACAGCTCCTGGGGGACCCAAAAGAGGCAGGTGCATCTCAGCTGCCCCCAAAAGCTGGGCAAAGGGGTTCCCCTTGCACCTTCACCCTCGGCCTGGCTTTTGGAATGGCTTCGCTTCCGCTGCAGCTCTGAACCTTGGCTGGTTTTTCACGAGGAACAAAAACCTCTCCTGCAGGCTCTTCATCCCCAAAACAAGAGATTTATGCTCCTTTTCACGGCTCAGGGCCCCCTACTGAGGAAATATCCATGCTGTGGGTGAGAAGTGCTGGAAATGCTGCAGGAATAATCAAAGACACCTGTCACCAGCAGAAACCATTTTCACACTACCCCAAGCCCAACTTTTGCTAATTGAGATACAGGGGATCCTCCTAAAGCTGAGGATTCATTTTCCTCCTCGTGGGCAGGGTTTGTGTTAGTTCAAAAAGAGTTCCACAGCTTTGCTGGAAGTGGGGAGAAAATTACAATTTTAAAATGTGATTGAAAAATGTGACAGCGGCTCCCTCCCCTCAGGCGTTTGCCAATATTTGCCCCTCGAATGAAAGTTTAGGAGGATTTGGAGGAAATGAAACATTCAGGAGATTTAGCCAAAGGTCTCCCTTCTCCTAAGTCATAAATCCTTTTTGTGGAAGGGCCTCCCAGCCAAATTCGCCCAATTTCTTCATTTGGAGTTACTGGATCCCCCACTCTGTTTTTGTCTCATCCCTCTGATAACAACTCAAACTCCCCACGTCCTGGTGATCCAACTAAAAACTGCATTCTGTTGTTTTCTAAGGGACTGCCTGAAAATTCCCTCTTTGCCCATCTGGATTTCCAGCAGCTCCTTGATTTGCTGCCTTGCTGCTCGCTCCTCTCCTCAGTGGCTTCACACGCTCCTGATTCTCCTCCTCCCTGCTGCAGCAATGTGCTCATCTGACTGATGGGAGCCTTCCAAAACCCTGCTCTGAGGCTTCCTCCTTCCCTTCCAACAGCCTCTAACCATCTCTTCTCTCTTTTTTTTTTTTCCTTTTTTTTTCTTAATTTTTTTCTCCTTTCCTTACATCATCCTCGTGGCTCACATCCTCTCCCCCCTGATTCATTATGTAACCATGAATCTCTCTTCAAACACGGCACATCTGGGGATGGAGGGAGAAAGGGGGTAATGGCTCTAACATATGGCAGGATTATTTTGGGATTATCATTGCAACTTCCTTCTACTTCTCCTGCTTCCCTTCTGGCACTGCACACGACAGGGACTGACAGAGGGAAATGTTTCCTCCCAGCTCTCTCCAGAGGATTAAAAGGAGCCTTTTTCCAGTGGGCAAAATGGAGGGGCCACAACCGAGGGCGTGTTGGAAACGCACAAAATATCAAATTATGATGCCATAATTTGTGGTGTTCATATCCTGGAGTTCCCTGTCCTGTACTCCCTAGGGGTGAGGAAAAGAGGTGTTCCAGTGCCACCAGCACTGCTTGGAGCCACCACCATGGAGCCAAGTCCACCAGGACCAGGTCCAAGGAAATATCATTTAATAAACGAGGGAATGCTGAGATGGAAAATCCCTAACCCTGAACTGCTGGAGAATTTGGGGTTGGATTCTGTCCTGTAAGAACAGGAACTCACCAGGTGTTCTCTATGGATCCTTTCATGCCAAACCCAGGAAAACTTTTCTGGATGGATCCTGAGGATGACTCGGATTTGGTGTCACAGCAAATCAACTTTGCTACCTAAGGAATTCTCACTGCTGACATCCAATAATTTTTCTGCTGGTGGGATCTGAGATATTCTTTAGTGCAGCTCAACCCCCAAACCTGGATGTAAGCCTGGTGTCCAATGGCCCTGGAAATCATTTGGCAATCCGAGATCACATCCAGCAGCCCAGGATGAGAAAGAAAAAGGGATAAATTCGGCATTCCCACCCTGGGCTTGCAGGGAATGCTCTGTCCTCCAATAAATGCTGTTAGAGGCAGTGCAAATTTATTTACACCCACCAGGATGGCAAAAGAGTGTGGCAGATGGGCAGGCATGAAATGCTGCTCTCAGCAGCACTAATGCTCTTCAAGATCAATAATTCCAGATTAATGAAGTCTTTTGTCCTTTATAAATTGTCAGGAATCTTGTTTGGAGATTGTTTGGAGATTGTTGTAACACAAATATGCCGAAGAAGCACTAAATGCCCTTCATTTCTTCCTCTTCTGTTTTCTCGTTGCTAATTTCATTATTTCTCAGGGACATTTGCCATAAAACCAGTGGTTACTCCCCCTCAGGGCCGCATCTTCTCCTCCCATCATGTCGATCCCACTGCAGGGATGAGTATTTTGTTGAATTTATGAGGCTGGAATCGTTTTGGGAAGAGCCCAGAGTGAGGGAGGAAAGAGTCAGCAAATGAGCATTTTCTCCTCGTCACCCACTCTCACAGGGAAGCAGAGGAGATTGAGACCCTGAGTATCCCTGGACTCTGTGTCTACATTCCCTTTTTTCCCCCAAAAACAGGAACTATGTGCCACAAGACATAAAGCTCAGTGAAGAATTCATATAGAAATTCACATTAAATGAGTTGTCTGAATTTCTGTTCATGAATTACCCATGAGCAGATGCTGATTCCCTAAATGTGCTCGTTACTAGAGAGGAATGATTAGATAATTCCTGCAAATCCTTTGGCTTTCTCCTTGTTTGGATCTCAGGTTCTTTTAGCATCTAACATTAAAAATTCAAATATTTTGACTTTGTGCAGAAATCATGATTTCCATTTGGAAGTTTTCAGTCTCCAGGAAGAATATTTAATAAGCAGGGATCCAAATTTCCAATTAAAGGATTGAATGAACGATTTCCTGTCTTATTTCCATCTGTGAGACGTTACAGTGCCATTCCTGAATCCTTTGCTGACACATCCCATGCTGCTGTCCCACAGGAGGTTCTACTCTAAATTACACCCAACTCGGAGCTATTATTGGAAGGGACATCCCATCCCATCCCATCCCATCCCGTCCCGTCCCGTCCCGTCCCGTCCCGTCCCATCCCATCCCATCCCATTCCTGCCAACCAAATGCCAAGGCAGCTTAAAACAAAAGCGCCGTTAGAAATTTCAATCCTATTCAAAATCAAAAAATTCAAAAGACCATTCAAAAGGCCCCAAAATCTATTTAAACCAACTCCCACAAAAGGTCCATAAACTCGACAGCTGGGTGGAAACTCTTCCCATCTTTCAGGTGAGTTCAGGGTTTGTCCAAGAGGGAGGAGCTCCTGCCAGCCTCTGTTAAAAAACTGTCAATAAAACCATTGCATTCATTTATTTCAAAATTCAATATTTGAAACAGAGGAAGATTTGCTTCATTTGATTGGGCCTGAAGCAGCTACGACTGGTTGATGGTGAGCTGGTTAATTAGGGGTTGTAACAGTGGGGCTTTCGGCCTCTTTGAGATCACAGAACTTGACCCACTGGGACTTTTTGGCCTCCCTGGTTAATTAATTTGCCACATGGCTTAAAAACAACAAGCAGGGCTGTCCCTTTCCCTGCAGATCACCGTTTAGAGGGAGTCTCTGTGAAGCTCTTTCAGGATGGGCAGCTAAAGGTTGACAGAAGCGCAAATTCGATTGCAAAATGATTCCAAAATTAAACCTCAAATTGTCCGCGGCGTTCCCTGCAGGCAGCGTTGCCTCCCTTGCAAAGCCTCACAAAGAGGAGTGCAGCGAAGAGAGAGGCTGATAAATTAGCCAGAGATCCATGAGGAGAAAGGCAGCCCGAGCCCAAGCCCTCCAAGACATATGTCTTTATTTACCCAAACATAAATCAAACCCAACAGGAACTCGTGCGAGTAAATCGGATCCCGTTTGTATGTTTTTCCTGACACATAAATCTGGCTGGAGCGGAATGGCATGAAAAATAGAGGAACCAAACTCCCACAGGGACTCATCTTTCATGGAATCTGGACTGATCACTTGCCCTGCTGGGCTGGGCTCTGGTGCTCCGGGGAATCCCGGGATCACCGGAGGCAGCGGGATGTGTGTTTCAGGGGTTTCTGTGCCGCAGGGAAATGGGTTGGATGTGGACTTCTGTGTGCTACCGTGCATCCAACCTTTGGGGATGTTATTTCCTATTTATATTTGGCCTCTTCCAAAGCTCTGAAGGAAAAGCCAGCAGCTGTTCAGGTGTTGAACAGTGAAACACAACGCAGGGGATCCAACGAGATCAAAGGCAACGGGTGAATTGACGACCGAACGAGGCCAAGGAGCCTGGTGGGTCAAGTTCCATGACCTCAACAGAAAAATAAACCACTTGCAGGTGGGTCTGTGCATGGGTCTCCCTGTGCTGCAGCCTAGAAGGACCCAGCATCCTCCAAGAGGTGGGAAAGCATCCCTTGGGATGGGACAGGAATGGCTTCAGTCTCCCGGGTTGCCAATTCCATCGTTTCCCACCATTCCAGCTGATGGAATTCTCCTAGGGAGCTGTGAAATGCTGAGGTGGAGCAGTTCTTTGGAGACAGTGAAGGAGTCTCCCCTGTGCTGCATCTCCATGAAATATTAACCACGGAAGGCTTTCGCAGCCAGATCCACGAGGCATTTCCAGGAGGGAAAAATTCCCTCATTCTTAGCCCTGCTTTGCTGTCCAAGCTGCTGAGACTGCAAATTTCACCATCCTAGAAGCTGAGGAGACCTCAGGTGAATCCAGCCTCCCTCTCAGGAATGTTATCTTTGCAATTTTGGCAAACACGGGGTATTTTTATAAAGATTCCTCTTGCTTGTGCTGAAATGGAGAAAGATGGACCACGAGAGAGGGTTTTGCTCCCCTGGCTGACAAAGTCTGCTTTGAATAAAAAAAAAAATATATATATGGATAGTGCAAAATATTATTAATGATCAAATGCGCAGTTTTCACTAAGCCAGAACATTACTCAAGGTCGTATCCCCTGAAATCCTCCTTTGACTGATGGAGTGGTTTCTCCCCGTTTAAATGCAGTCACAATATTATCCCTAATGGCAACTGGCAACATGGATGTTTTTGCAGTTGGTGCTGGGGAAGCATTCCCAAGAGTGGCAGATCACTTTCCACCGTGGAAAAACAAATTCCACCCGCGCCGCCATCAGCCCCGGCTCCACTCACCTTCTCCAAACAGTACATTCAGGAGGAAATCCTGGTGATGTTAAAGCTGCTTGTGCTGAAAGCCTGGCTACCTCAAATTGGTCCTGTCCCCTTGATCGATGGCATTTTCTAGGTCAGGGTTTTCCTGTGCTGAGCACCCATTAATTCTGTCTCCAGCCAGGCCCTCCTGGTGCTGTGTCAACCATATTACAACCTCTGTGGGAGGGATGGAAAATCAGGGAGCAAATTCATGGAGAGTCATAAAACCAGGGGTTCTCTGGGGTGTTTTAAGGAGTACCTGAGCAGCCTGGAAGGGCTTGGGAGTGGAGAGCAGATTTCAAACCAGGAGCAGCAGGTTGGCAGAGATCCCTGGAATGATGACACACATTAAATGTGGATGCTGAGTGTCCCATAAAGAGTGCTGGATCTCATTCTGCTTCCTGAAGGAATTTGTGTCTGCTCATTCTGGGATTTTATTCCTTTGAATCCACATGATTTCCCTGTTTCAGCCAATGACAATGTTTTAAGCTTATTTGTGGGCAACAAGAGATAAATGTCTGCCTTCAGTCACTTTTTTTGGAAACCAGGAGCGCGACAAGGAATTGTTTTCTTCCTCTGGAATTTTCTGCATCTGGAAAAGTCAGAATTCCATCCATTAAAACTTTGTCAGTAGTTTTTAAGGGCATTTTAGACAGTTTGTTGTGAGTCTGCTCCCAGACAGCTGGGAGTGTGCCACAGGAAGCCACATTGGGCTGGTTTAACAAGATAAAAGCTCTTATCAGGACAAGTTGACACTTTCACACATCCCATGGGTTGGAACTGAACTCAATCCTGTTTATCCTGTGCCGATTAAACACTTTTCTGGATTTGTCTAGCTCTTAAAAATCCATCTTTTCACCCTAGAAGTTGTTGGGGAGGCATCCTTGTCCCTGGATTCAGACATTTCCAATCCTGCCATCAGTCATCCTGGGCTCCTGTTATCAGGAGGGGAGGGAAATCCCTCTGGAGAGGGATCCATCCCGTGACAAAATCAGTGTCTGAGAAGGGGGATGGATGGATCTAGGGAAGGGGTAATTCCTCTGGTTGTCCACCCAAATTATTGCACTTGAACTCAGCTTCTCCATGTGCCAGGATCTGCTGCGCACCCACCCACCCTCCTGGTGCTGTTCTCTGGGAAAAGCGGGCATCTGTCAGGAGAGAAAGATGGAAAATCATCCAAATTCACCCATGGCCGCGAAGGACTTTCCATATTTCACTGTCTGCTTATCTCCGTTGGCTCAGATGAATTAGGTCAAGCAGGGAATGTGGCCCATGTGCTAAAACCATCAGGGGATGATGTCATGGCCCAAATGAGTCCTCTTTGAGGAGTTTAAAAGGTAATTGAAAGGTTATTTTTTTTAGAAGTTCACTGCATTTTTTTTTTTTTCTAATGGGAAGTAAATGAGATTCAGGTCATACTCAGGCAAGCTCAGGGTGAAGTCATAGGGTGAAGAGAGGGAAGATGGAGTTGAAGATTAATTTGATCAGGATTTCTTAAGATAATATTTGATTTTATGAGGGGTTTAAAAGCAGCAAGGTCCATTTACCAAATCTGAGCTCTTCATCGATGTTTTTTTCAGGCTGCACAGAAAGGTGCAGAGCTTTGCTTGGAGCGAGATGGTCACAAGTGGAGAAAAATTAACACCACTTACAATAAGAATCTGGAAAGTGTTAACAGAAAAATTGGGTTTGATTAAAGGCAGAGTCGAAGATTTTCTGATTTCCCCACAAACTCCTGAATTTTTGTAACACACAAGCTGCAAACTTTTACCTTGGGTAAAATTTTTGCTGTTTTGATCTCCTCCAATGAGTTTGAATTCCCCATCCTCTGCTGTTTGCCCATCACTGTGAATAATAATTCAATTATTAAGGAAATGTGGCTTTTTTGAAGGGGGACAGGGATATCATCTGGGAAAAGAAGAAACTCGGAGCTTTGAGTTTTAATTCTGTGGCAACAAATACATAGAAAAACCCAGAGGAAGAAAACAATTCCTTGTCGTGCTCCTGGTTTCCAAAAAAAAAAAAGTGACTGAAGGCAGAGATTTACCTCTTGTTGCTCACAAATAAACTTAAAACTTTGTCATTGTCTGAAACAGGGAAATCATGTGGATTCAAAGGAATAAAATCCCAGAATGAGCAGACACAAATTCCTTCAGGAATAACATCCAAGGAAGCAGGAAGAGATCCAGCACCCAATCCCTGACTGAGGGAAATCTTGGCCAAAAGGGAATTCTGAAATAGAGAAACTCCCCTGGGTTATTAGAGATTAATTGTCTTGATTTTGAGGATGCAGAATTCTGCAGGCTGGGTAATCCATCGGTGTCACCTGAACTTGAGGATGAGGAAAAAAAGAAGGGAAAAAACTCCCAAACTTTCTGTTTGCAGCTCCTCAGAGCACCCCCGAAGGTGGCAGGGCTGTTAAAACACCCAGCACAGCAGCACAGCAGCCCGGGGATGGGTTTGTGCAGGAATCTGGAGAGCCACAACTCCTGCCCTGCTCTCTGCCAGGGAGCCCTGGGTGCCAGGAGCGGGGATTTGCTCTGTGACAAGGGATTATCAGCTGGGGAGGAACCTGCAGGAACAAGAACTGATCCTGGCTCCAAGGACAATCCCTGCCTCCTGCAGCCCTCGAGGGCTTCCTTGAGGCAACAAAAGCAAACAAGGATTTTCCAAGGGGGATAAGTAGGGAAAATCTGGAAGGGAAAAGAAGCTGAGTGAAGCTCCCTAAATGAGATCAGCTTCTTTCCCTGCAGAGCGTTCTGAGCCAGGGTGATGCACACTCTGAGAAGGCTGAGGGGGATTTAAATCCGGTGGATTTTGTCCTCTTGTGACCATTTATTTGTGACCCCCACCCTGCTGGATGAGCTCTGACCCCCAGCCTGGGCTTGGCCCCCGTTCTCCTCCAGCAGGAATCTTCCTGGTCACTGAGCCAGCTCCTGCTCGCTGCTGTTTCCCCTGGCCCTTGGCCCCCAGCCCAGCCCAGACGTCATTCCCGAGTCACACGGATGTTATTTTCCTCCTGCTCTTCCAGGAGCTCTCCTTGCCCTGCTCCCTTATCAAAGGCTCAGTATTTAACCAGCTTAGGCTTGACCCAGCTCGTTGGGCAAGGCTTGGCCCCAGCCCATCCCTGCAGGCGGCTCTGGGGAGCTGCAAACCCCAGGCTGGGGCTGGGATCTCCTCCAGCAGTGCTGGATCTGGGAAGCTGATGTGTCCAGAGCCTACGGACAACCTCTGGAATACTGGGATTCATCCCCAAACTCTCCATGCCACGGCCCCACCACCCTCACAGGGAAGGATTTATTCCCAGTATCCCATCCAAGCCCAGTCTGTGTCAGTTTGAAGCCATTCCCCTTCTCCTGGCACTGTGTGTCCCTGACAAATCCCTCTTCCCATCCTTCTTTCAGGGCCTGGAAGGCCACAGTTGGCTCACCCCAAACCCTTCTCTTCTCCAGGCTGAACTTTTGCTGTTTGGATCTCCTTAGATGAGTTTGAATTCCCCATCCTCTGCTGTTTGCACAGCTCATCACTGTGAATAACAATTCCATCATTAGGGAAATGCTTCTTTTTTGAAGGGGGACGGGGATATCATCTGGGAAAAGAAGAAACTCGAAGCTCCATCTCCCAAACCGGGAGCTGCATTCCTGAAAAAACCAATTTGTGTTAATTCTCCCTCATTCAGAGCACCAAGGAGCACCTGGATGTGGAGGGAACAGCACTTTTCTCTCAGTAACAGGCAAGAAAAAATCCCCTAAAAATTAATTTACAGCATATTTTTCTTCAATCCATGATGGTCCAAGTAGGCTTGGTCCTAATTTCACTTCAGGCTGGGAAGGGAGTTCAGGAAAACAGCTGGATCCCTCCAGATTAAACATGGGTGGAAGTCTGTGCAACGAACTGGGTTGGCCGTGGGATGATTTTGCTCATCCTCACTTCTGTGAAAATATTTGCAGTGTGACTCTGGGGCCAAGGGAGAGCTGCCCGTGTTTGTCAAGGGCCGTGAGGAATGTTTGGAGGAGAATCTTGGAGAAGGTCTCTGAGTGATGTGGATTAGCGGCTGCCTGTGTCATCTCAGCCCTGCCCTAATTAAATACCAGCAGCAATTAGCAAACAGCAACCAGAGAGTGAACTCTGATTAAAAATGCCTTTAGAGACAGAGCAGCTGCCACGGGGATTTATAACATTGGGAAAGTGCAAATTGTCCTGAGGGCTTTCACCTCTTTCCCTCCACCTCCAAAGTCCTGGAAAGCTCCTGGCCTCCCAGGATTTCTCCTGTGGTGGAAAATGGGACTGATCAGGTCTAAACTTCTGCTTGAGCAACCTGAATCCTCTCTTGAGGTGCTCAGGAAGCCCAAAAACTGTTTGGTGGCTGTTGTCACTGAGAGAACCCCTGGAGCATCTGCTGCCCAAGGAATCGGGATGCTCAGGGGATCTTTTCCCACCTGGAATTTGGCTCCCAGGAGAGCTGCAGGCAGCACTGAAGGATTTATTGTTGTGCCTGGGCAAGGCTGTTCTTGCTGCTGTTGTCGTTCTTTGAAGGCAGAAACGCAGGGCCACGGGGGAATCAAACCAGCCAACAAAAGGAGGAAGGTGGAATGGAAAAGGGAAAAACAACTGGAATCCAGGATTTGTGAAACAGCCCAGTGAGAGGCAGAAATAAAGGGCCTGGAGCGCTGTAAGGTTGTCTGAACTCAGTGGAGGAGGGACACAAAGCTTTGTGGCTCTGGACACGACATTCCCTCAGCGTTTGATGTCCATTCCAGGGCCTGGAGCGTGGATTTGTCAGGCTGGCAGCGCTGGCAGCCTTGGCAGAGGGATTCTTTTATCCGCAAGCCAGGTAGGGCACAGGCAAATGCCCAACTCTGGAGCGGTCCCCTGCCAAGGTTTTCACTTCCCAGCCCAAGGCACCGCGGGCAGAGGGTGCGGGGAGCTCTCCCTTTGTGTTTGTTCCGCCCCGTGGCACAGCCACACAAAGGTGCCGGTGATGTGTGAGGATTACGGGAAAGTCTCAGCCTTTGTCTGCTGCAGGAGGAGCCCAGGAGATCCAAGGAAGGGCATTAAAGCAGCCCGGGGCTGGGAAATCAGAGTGCAGGGAACGTCTGGGGAGGGTTTTGTGCTGGCTCCTCATCCCAGACACCCACCTGGAACAGGAAAATGTCTGGAATTGGAAATAAAGTCTCTGCCTGGACTCTTTAGTGGGATATGTTCTGCGCTGTCTTTACCAGCCGGGAGGCCAGACCCGCCCAAAGGGGCACCTCGAGCCTTCCATCAGTGGGGAGTGAGGAAAAGAGGAGAGGAGAGGAGAGGAGAGGAGAGGAGAGGAGAGGAGAGGAGAGAAGAGAAGAGAAGAGAAGAGAAGAGAAGAGAAGAGAAGAGAAGAGAAGAGAAGAGAAGAGAAGAGAAGAGAAGAGAAGAGAAGAGAAGAGAAGAG
>VXAC01007375.1:277548-298934 GCA_013399225.1 Rhipidura dahli
AAAAAAAAAAAAAAAAAAGGTTTTGGTGCAAATCTGGATGAAACCATCCAGGTCTTGTCACCAGCACCCTGTTGGAAGCAGGAGTGGAGATTACATTACCTTGTCCAGCTGGCTGATTGCCACTGACCTCCCTGACTTATCCATGAATTCGCTGGATCCAAGACAAGAAGGCTCCTACAGAATTTTCCTGCTTTTCAAGTGCAAAAAACCTACTTCCCTGAGGGAAAGCCCCCAGCACCCTCCTGTCCTGCAGCCCCATCCCCTCCTCTCTTAACCTGGAGTGACACAAATGTTCGTGGAAGTCAACCTGGGGGTCGCAGGATGGTCTGAATGTGAAGATTTCCCTGCCAAAACCCTTTGGGAATTCAGCCAAGGGATGGGAAAAAAAAAAACCCAACCCAGCCAAGGGATGGAAAAAAACCCCAACCCAGCAAGACCTGTGTGGGCAAACAGAGCCAGCAAAGCCCTCTTGGCTGTGGGGTGGGAAAGCTCCCCATGGTCTGGTGCAGTTCTGGGGGGAGAAGATGTTCCCTGTGCCCAGAACTTCCATGTTCACATTCCATGTGAGCTGGGGATGAGCCCTGCTCTGATCTGGAGCTGCCCACGGATCCCACCGAGCCTGAGGAGCTGCTCGTGGCTGGGAATGTCTGGCTGGAGAGGGAAGCTGCCAGCCAGAGCCCAGCAGACCCCAGGGTGAGAGGGAGATGGGCTCAGATCCCACGGGGAGGCTGCTCCTGGGGATCACCACCAGCTCCCAGCTCCCTCCCTTTGGGGCTGAAAACGCCTTTTCTTTCTCAATTTTACATCAAAGCCACCATGAGCCCAACTCAAACCTGTCCCCAAACCTGGCTGAAACTCGTGACTCCCATCTGCATCCCCTCCCAGGGGAGGGCTGCTTTTTAAAGGGAATTGTGCAGCTCCCAAAGCCCTGGCAGCACAAATTTGGGGTGGCCAAGAACTGGCCGGGCTCCCAGGAACCCAAACATCTCACTGGGACACCTTGGTGTCTGCAGCCTCTCCTGGGATCCTCAATTCCCTCGGGGAATGGAAGGGCCTGGATAATTAAACACATAACATTATAAACATATTATAAACACATAGAAACACATATTATAAACATATTTATAAATAAACAGAAGGGATCTGGACAAGGCTTTGGGATCAGCTGGGAGAAATCAGATTAATTTAATTGACAAAGCTTCACCTTTCTGAGGTGTATCCGTGGCTCTGTCAGGATTTTTTTTGCACCCTTTGGTGGTTTCTTTGGGTCCACACTTCAGGCTCAAGCCCACGGGGTGGGTTCCCAGTGGAACCATAGCAGGGAAAGGAAGAAGTTATTATTTGGGCCACTTCCTCCAGGAGAGAAACTCCAAGGAGAGCAACCCCACTGCAGCCCTGGCCATGTAACTGGGCAGCAGGCAGAGCTCTTAGCCACACTGGATTTCTAATCCAGGCCTGGATACCCAGGGAAAACAGGCTGACTCTGCAGATTCCCGGAGAGGAGCCGGTGGGATAAATCCTGAATGTCCTTGCAGGAAAAGGCATCCCGTGCTCCCTGAAGAGGCAGAGTTTGCCCATCGTGCTGGGCTCAGGCTGCAATCTGAGAACAAACCCAGCTCCCATCGAGGCTTTTCAGATCTTTATTTCTTGGAGGGTTTGAATTTGGCTCATTCCAAGCACTGAAATCCAGTTTTTAATCAGCGTGTCAGGCGGGGAAGCTCATCAGAACAGGGGCTCCCGTGAGATTTCCAATTCCTGATGGCAGAAAATCCCACAAGAGAGGAGCTGCCCTATCCCAGCCAAACCCAGGCATTTCAGAGCCACACAAAACCAAGCAGTGAAACACCCCCAGGGTTTTGGGACACAGGGAAGGTTTTCCCAGGGTTCCAGATCCCTTTGTGGTCCCTCTGTTTCAGCCACGACAACCTGATGAGAAATTGCCCTTTCTCAGCAGCTCAGGCTGATTCCTCATCTGAAGAATGAGATTTCCCTGCCCTGAACTGATCCTGCCTTGCCAAAATCTCTGCTGGGAGAGGGCTCCACACAACTCCCCCATCCTCAGCAGTGGAAGAAAGGAACCCCAAATGCAAGCAGAGCTCAGCTCAGGCTGTTGGTGGTGGTGAAAAGGGGACCAGCTGCAATGTTGGAGTCTGATGTGGTCCCACTTGCTGCTGAAGAGGGTTAAATTTATATATATATTTTTTACAAAAAAAATTTTTTTTTTTAATAGTGAAGTGCAAAAAGCAACTCGGAGCTTTCGCTTCTTCCCGAGAAATCCCAAAGATCTTTAGTGCCCTCTACAGCCTCTCCGGATCCGTTCTCACCCTCGGGTTTTGCGTTCCTGCTCCTCTCTCTGCTTCTCGAGCAGCCCTTTTAAAGGAGCTTTCAGCACTGCATTAATCACGAGCCTTAATGGGCAATCCCAGCCTTTTCCCTGCGAATAGATTTGCATGTTCTCTGCGTAAGGGAACGCTCCAAAGTACAGCCTGTGCAGCTGGAGAACCACGGGCTCCTTTCATCCCCACCCCAGCTCTGCGGAGCTGCCTCTGCATCCCCAGAAAATGAACACAAGGAACAATTTTCCTCCCTGGGCACCGACACCTCATCTCTTCTGCCCGGAGCCAGCAGCTCCTGATGGGGGGAGAACTCACGGAAAAGTCCTGAAAAGCCCAGATTGGTTTGGGGATTTCAGGATTGCAGCTCCGGGTGCAGTCAGGGGAGGGTTGGGGTTGGAAGGGACCTGCGGGATGAGCTCCTTCCAGCCCCCAGGTTGGGGTGAGGGACACGGGAATGGTTTGGGAAGCAGGGATGGAAGCACCGGGCAGCGTCCATAGCCAGAGGGCTGGAAGCTCTTTGCAGATTGCGAGGCTGATAAAGCTCTTGGGTCAGGGAAAATCGGGATAGGGCTGTGCTGGGAGGTGGGATGTGCTGAGCCTGCTATGGCTAAAACATCATTTCTTCCCCATTCTCCTGAGCTTTCCAGGCCTAAAATATTATTTCATCCCCATTTTCCTGGCTTGCCATAACTAAAATATTTCAGCCACATTCTCCTGAGCTTTCCAGAGCTAAAATATAATTTCATCTCCATTCTCTGGAGATTTCCAGAGCCAAAATATCATTTCAGCCACCTTCTCCTGACCTGCCATGGCTCAAATATTTCACCCACATTCTCCTGAGGTTTCCAGAGCTAAAACATCATTTCAGCCAGTGTTTCATCCAGTTCCTCTTGACGTGCCAAGGCTAAAACATCATTTCAGCCCCGTTCTCCTGAGATTTCCAGAGCTAAAACACCATTTCAGCCCTGTTCTCCTGAGATTTCCAGAGCTAAAATATCGTTTCAGCCACCTTCTCTTGATCTGCTGTAGCTAAAACATTTCCCCCACATTCTCCTGACCTGCCATAGCTGGGACAACATTCCATCCACATTCTCCTGAGATTTCCAGAGCTAAAATACCATTTCTTCCCCGTTTTCCTGACCTGCCATAGCTGGCACACCATTTCTCCCAGCATTTCCTTCCCATTCCTGCAGCAAAGCAGCCTCCTCTCCATAGGTGGCTTCGGGCACAGGACTGGGATTTACGGATTTACCTTCCCCAGGGCCAGCTGTGCCCCTTCCCACCCAGAGCAGCTGCCACACGTCCTGCAAAGGCACAGCCACATCTGCTTTTCCAGGCTGCTGTGCCATCCTGGGAATCCCAGCACTGCAATCCCAGAATCCCAGAATCCCCAGGTTGGAAGAGACCTCCAAGATCCCAGAGTCCAACCCCTGCCCCAACACCCCAACCAAACCCTGGCACCCAGTGCCACATCCAGTCTTGATTTAAACACCTCCAGGGATGGGGACTCCACCACCTCCCCGGGCAGACCATTCCAATATTTTATCACTCTTTCTGTAAAAATCTTTTTCCTAATATCCAACCTGTATTTCCCCTGGCACAGCTCAAGTCTGTGTCCTCTCGTTCTGTCAGCTGCTGCCTGGAGAAAGAGCCCAAGCCCCACCTGGCTGCAGCCACCCTGCAGGGAGCTGTAGGGAGTGACCAGGTCACCTCTGAGCCTCCTTTTCTCCAGGCTGAACACCCCCAGCTCCCTCAGCCCGAGGGATGAGCTGAGCTTTCTGCTGGTAAAGGAGCTCCAGACTTGGAGGTGCCTTTCAGCCATTCCTTCTTCCCCGTGCTCTGTCCTCACCTTCAAATCAGCTCAGGGCCAGGCTTTTTTTGGAGCTCAGGTGCATTTCTGGCTGATGGAGAAGACAAAAATCCCTGGAACAAACAGCAGGAGCTCAATGCCGCCCTGACCACACCAGTTTGCCCAGCCTATGGAAACTGGGAGCTGCCCCATTCCCAAGGAACACCTGGATTAAGGGGGAGTTTTCCATTTGTTCACGGGGGAACCTCATCCTTTGGCTGCTCTGCTGCTGGAACAGAATCCCCAAAAATTCCCATGGAGGAGAAGTTCACAGATAGGAGCTGAGCCACCTCTCCAGCTAAAACCCTAAATAATTCCAAATATTTTATTTACAGCTGGTGAATGACCCCCAGATGTTTGGGAGCAGCCCCTTCCATGTCAGAAATAATCCCGGGGAACTCCAAGATATTTCAGCAAACCCTGGTGCTCCAAATGGAAAAACCCCTTTTGTCCCATTACGTTTCACCCTCCATTGTCACTTTTACAGTTTCCTGGGAAACCAAATTATTTATTTATTGGAGGAGGGAGAGGCAAAAAAAAAAAAAAAATTAAAACATTTGGATTGAAAATAATATTTTCCCTGTGGTGTTTTCATTTCAAAACCCAGTTTGATTTTGTGAGTGTGGATATGAAATGAAGCCTTGAAATGAAAACCTGTGTTTCATTTTGAAACGTCAGCCTGGGCAACATTTTCAATCCAGGGACAAGGTTTTATTCCTGGATTTAAAAATATAAAAATTAAATTCCCCTGCTTCATTTTAAGCATTTCAATTTTTTATCACCTTGTTTCCTTCACTGCCAACTGTTCCCTCCTCCTCTTCCCTCTGCTCATCTTTTCTATGCAGGAAAAGGCACAAAACTGGCAAAAATGTGGTAGAAATAATTCCACTCCTGTTTTATTTTTTTTCCCCAGGCAGCACAATATTGAATAATTTTTCCATTTGTGAAAGAGTGACAAATGGGAAAAGGGGAATAATTTAACTTTTTTTCTTGTTTTCTCACTTTTTCACTTTCTATTCTCCAGAACGATGAACTTTGCATTGAAAAAAATATCAGGGGCAAGGGAGGCATTCCTAAAATCAGGATATTTCCAGTTGGCAGCTGGAATGTAACCAGTCCCTATTCCCAGCTTTACACCAGGTTTACTCCAGGATATTTCCAGTTGGGAGGCAGAACATAACTGATTCCTATTCCTAGGTTTTCACCAGGTTTACTCCAGGATGTTTCCAATTGGGATCCTGAACATATCCAGTCCCTATTCCCAGGTTTTCACCAGGTTTACTCCAGAATATTTCCAGCTGGGAGATGGAAAATAACCAATCCACATTCCCAGGTTTACTCCAGGATGTTTCCAATTGGGATCCTGAAAATATCCAGTCCCTTTCCCAGTTTTTCACCAGGATATTTCCAGTTGGGAACTGGAACAGAACCAATCCCTCTTCCCAGGTTTTTACCAGGTTTACTCCAGGATATTTCCAATTGGGATGCTGAACATATCCAGTCCTTTTTCCCAGTTTTTCCCCAGGAAATTTTCCAGTTGGGAACTGGAACAGAACCAGTCCCCATTCCCAGGTTTCCACCCCACACACACGAGTTGTGATGGAGGAGACAAGTGTGGAGGAGCTGGTGGCAATAAAATGGGATTAAACTGGAGCCTTGTCTTCACTTGGTGCTGGCAAAGGAAAATCCCATGGAAGACAAGGGAAATCCAGCTGGGAAACATTTCAGGGGCCTTGGGTTCGTATCAGGTACCAAGGAAAGGAGAACAGAGACCATAGACCTTCACCAGGCACCTCTGGGTGGGTGCAGAGCCCCTCCATTATTGAGGGATGATGGGCAGAGTTCCCATTCCTGTTATTCCACTTGGTCCCTGAAAGCCAGTGGTGAATCCAGCGTGATTTGGGAAGAGCTGGAGCTGGGAGGGAAGGCATGTCAGACCCCAGATTGATTTTCTCCCCTACAAATTAATTCCTTCCACACTCCTGTCCTTTGTGCAGCCCCTGCTCATGGGAATAAAGAGCTCTTTGCTCCTGGTGGGGCCGATTTTCCAGCCAGCTCCTAGAAAATAAATGGATTTTCTGTTTTGCATAATTGGTCAGCTGGCTCGGGAGCTGGTTTGGTGCCACAGGAGCAGCTGGCTCAGGGTTCACTTTGGGCTTCTCACAGGAGTTAAACCCAGGTCCAAGCTGTGCCCCTGGATCCCTGGAAGTGTCCAAGACCAGCTTGGAGCAGCCTGGGATGGTAGAAGGTGTCCCCGCTCATGGACTGGATAATTTTTAAGTTCTGTTCCACCCCAAACCATGCCCTGGTTCTGTCATTTCACCCTGCAAACATCTGGAGAGATTTAGCCTGGAAATAATCCTCAATTTATGGATGTTTTTGAGCACTTGGCACTGGTGGGGAGCTCAGCTTATGCTCAGGTCTTTGTCCAGCTCCTCTTTTGGGATGGATGTGCTGCGTGGATCGTTGCTTTTATCTCCTCCAGTTTTACCCACAGAAACCAGACCCACCTGGAGGGGAACTGGGAGGAGAGACCACGGTGGTGCCAGACCATGGTTCATCTGCAGAGCTCTAATTTTTTTAATTAAAATTTTTTCAGTTTAACTTCTTTTCGCAGCTTTTCGATACTTCAAGAGGGGCTATAAAAAGATGGGGATGGATTTCAGCAGGAGTTGTGAGACAAAGGGGGATGGTTTTAAAGGAAAAGATGGGAGATTCAGGCTTTAGGAACAATTATTTTATGGTGAGGGTGGTGAAACACAGGAACAGAGAGGCAGGGGCTGCCCCATGCCTGGAAACATCCAAGGTCAGGCTGGACACAGCTCTGAGCAGCCTCTGGTTGAAGATGTCCCTGGTCACTACAGTGACTTTGGACTCAAAAGGTCCCTTCCAACCCAAACATTCCACAATTCCATCCTTTTGTGGGCACAAAACTCCCTCACACCCTGTCCCACCTCGGGATCGATCACTGCTTGTAGGAAGCACCGTTCCCAAACCCCATCCAAGCCATCCCTCTGTGCTGGGGAAAGCCAACAAAGCCTCAGCCAAACATTCCCAGAGCTGAGGGAAATGGGGAATTCCAGGACAGGCCCAGGGAGAGAATTTTTCTGTGGAAAACCAGGGAAAGAAAATTAAAGGAGCAACTCTGAGCTCTGAACTGGATGAACCAGGGAGTGCTTCTGTTTTAATAATCATTAGTCCCTCGTGCAGGTAGGGCAGTGACTCCAGGATCTGGGTTTTTTTGGGAATTTTCCCCAGCCCAGGGCTCTGTCTGTCCCTCTGCCTGGACCTTTTTGTTGCTGCTGCCTTGCTTTCACCAACCTTGACACTTAAAGGACGAAAATTAATCTTCCGAGGACAAGATGGCCAAGATTCCTAAATTATGGCCTCTTCATTATCTTTAGGTACCTGCTCAGGACAGATGAATTGCCTTCAAGACAGGGCAGAAAATCCTCCGGGGAGCAAGCAAAGAATAATGTGCAAACACTGCCTGAAAACATGAATGTGAGCCAAAGGGAAAAGGGAAAACCACACATCCCATCTCTTTTTTCCCCCCACTCCTTCTGTTTCCTTGATGTCCAGCAGTTGAGGGCTGCTGGTGGAAGATGGAGACATTTATTAATTCTCCGTGCAGGAAGGTAAACAGCGATCTCCATCCTCTGGGATTCCGAGTCTGCTCTCAGCTCTCCCTGAGGAATCTTCTTCCCCTGCCTAATGGGCTCTGACCACAGCAGATCCATTTAGGGGGGGACCATATCATTTTCTAAAGCCTCATTTAGGCTCACACACAAAAAAAACACGGCCCTGTCACAATGAAGAGATTTCAACCCCTTCAACCTCCTCGCTTTTTATTCCTCAGAGCTGATTTAAAATGCAGGGCTGGGTTGAAGAAAGGAGAGGAGAGGCAAAGGAAGGAAGGGAAGGAAATAGCCCAGGAGCTGATTTTCCAGAGCTGCACGAATTGATGGGTTTTAAAAGTCCATTCGAAAGAAAGCAGGGGAACTTTTTTAGAACAAGTGCCTGCCATAAACGAGGGAGAAGGGAAAAAGACATTATCTGGTCTGGTAGTTTTCAGGAAGTTGTGGTCCCAATTCCCTAAAAATAAAATTCCTCCACGATCATCGCTTTGCTTCTTACTTCTCTTGGAGCAACACCCTGAAAGCATCAGCAGAATTTGGGTTTCTATTGTAAAACCAGATTGCCCAGACCTGGTGATTGACTAAATCTGCAACGTGGTGTGAACACTAAAAAGCCTCTCCAGAAGAAGCTCAGCAGCTCCAAACTTGTTTTTAATCTCAGTTTCAGCTGAAAAACGCAAACATGATCATTGTTTGTGAACCCAAGTGTGTCAGGGAGATTTATTTTGATTTCATGGAAAAGTTCAAGCAGTGAAAAGAGCAAAATTGTGGTTTTGTTAAGGTTTTACCTCTGTCATTTCCAGCTCCACATTGTGAGAGGTGATGGTAGAACAAGAATGATTTGACAGAAGCAAGGAGAGCCTGGGAGCCATCCTGGTGAACATGGACAGGAATTTCCAGGTGGGAAACTCCCCTGGATGAAACTTTTCAGCCAAATCCAGTCCTGTTGGAAGCCACCACCAGACAGAGGAGGCTGCAGTGGAGGCTCATAAAATAAGATGAGATTAAAGGCCATTAATGAGATCTCCTCCCTCCTCATTCATGGAGGAGTTTCATGTTTAATATCCATGGATTTATTCCCGAGCTCCCTGTACAGGACACCTCCCAGCTGCCAGCCTGGGCAGGAAAATCAGCCCATCTTTCTAGCAAAAGGCTGATTTTCTGGTAATGCCATTAAAGAGGAGATTTTTTGGAACAATAAGTGAGCTGTTCTCCTGGATATTTGCACACTGCAATTCCTTTTCCCTTCCCTGATTTCTTTTTTTTCATAATAGAGAAAACTAAATTTCTACAGATAATCTAAAGCTGACCTGGCTGATTTATGGGAGATAAAATGATTGGTGTGGAGCCCATCCCAGGGAGTTTTATCATTTTGAGGTCAGAATTTTAACAGGGAGAATTTAGTGCAGCTCTGAAATGAGCAGAGCAAAGATCTGATCCTATAAATTTAAGGACACCGCAATATTCCATAATATTTCAAACCCTTTTGGAGCCCTCAGCAGAAAGGGATGGAGCTGATTTGGGAGCCCCTGGGAAATGATGGAATGATCCCAACTGGGGCTCAGCACAGATCACAATCAGGAATGGATCAGAGGAAGGAAACCTCTGCTGGTGGGATCTGCCTGGGATGGGACATCAGGGTCCTGTTTGTCCCCACATCAGCACCAAGGGATGTGGAATGAGGTGTCCCAGCTCCTCTCTCCCACCCCAAAGCGGGTGAGCAGAATCCCATAATTCCCGTCACCTCTCCTGGGAAAAACAGAACTTTTCACCCAAATTTCAGGAGCCTGGAGGTTACTCCAGCTGGGAATTTCTGAGTGGGGGAAGCTGGGTTTTGCCTTTTCTCCTTGTTCTCTTCACCCTTGGGGATCTGACTCTGGAGATTCACGGGCTTTGTTGTGTTTCCCCACCAGGAATTCGCTGTCATTTCCAAAATTTCCCATAAAAAGTTGAAACCATCCCTGTCGCACATCGAGCACTGAGAGTCTTTCCAAAGGTCCTTGGCCAACTCAGGGAATTCTGGAACTTGGAAGAAAAGCTGTGGAAAATCCCACCTTCATCACATCCACTCATCCGTGGGGATGTGGCTCCAGTTTGTTCCCTTTCCATCGTTTTTAACCCCATTACAACCTCTGAGCAGCCTGGGCTTTCCCCATGAATCCAAACCCATCTTCTCCTCTTTCTTTTTTTTTCCCCTCCTCAGCCAAGATTCCACAAAAAAGGGAAAAATTCCTGGTTTTGAAGACCTGAGGCAGCCCTGCTGCTGGCTGAGCCTTTAGAGCTGTGAGGAACAAGAATTGAAATCGAGATGAAAATGAAATTCCTCTTTTTCTCAGGCAGCCCGCACCTAAATATCCAACCCAGCATCCCAGGAGCAGCTCCAAGGGATTTTTGTGATCCTCAGCTGGACTGGGGACAAGAATAATCCTCGCAGAGACAGCAGCATCTCTGCACAGGACTTTTGTGAGGAGCCAATTCCTTCAAATAGAAACACCCGGAATATGAGGATTATGGAGAGATTTTTGTTTGCTTGCTTGGGGGGGGGTTTAGACACATTTTTCCCCCTTTTTCCCCCTTTTTCCCATTTTCCCCATTTTCCCATTTTTCCCCATTTTTCCCCCATTTCCCCCCAGTTTTTGGGAAATGCTGGATACCAGGCTTCCCCCTCTGTGTGCACCTATAGGACACACTCCTAACAGAGCCCTCGGAATTAATTTGAGAGGCTGGAGCAAGTGTAGATTATATTTATCTGGAAAATAACATTTATTTATCTGGTGCACTCCAAACAGACTCGAGGGCCTCAGAGGTCTTTTCCAACCTTAAAGATTCTATGAAATAAAAATGCAAAAAAAGCCTGATAAGATGGATCTACCTTAAACACTTGTCTAGATGTCAGCCTAATACTTGCTTCCCACACAAATGGGAATTCTTCAAGCCCAATATAATTCCATTTTTTAAAAAGAAGACTTGCTGAGACCCCACATTTTTGTGGAAATCAATCAACTCTGACAAAATCTTATTTTCTTTTACAGAACAATTTCTGTCTGCAGCCCAGAGGTGTTGCCAGGGTAGCCTTGGGTAGGAATTGATTTCTTGCAGCGTTTGGAATTATCAGCCTCGAGTTCCTCTCATGGAATTGTTGGGGTTGGAGAAGAGCCCTGAGATCCTCCCCTCGTCCCCCAGAGCAGAGCCCCGAGTGCCACGACACAAAGAGGGAACTTTGAGGTGTGGGGCTGATGAAATGATGGTCACCCCAACATCCTCTCAGATAGAAGGGATCCTTAAATTCAGCCTTAAATCCTCTGGATTTGTATTGGAAAAAAAAAATGCAGAGCTGGAAGAACTTCAACCTGTGTGTTCTCATCACCAAAGGGAGCAGCTCCGATCAGCGTTTGGGGGGGAAAGGGAGGTAAAAATGAGTTGCTGGCTAAGTTGTGGCAGCGACAGAGGTGGGTGGTGCCCCCAGAACGCCGCCTGGTAAAGAGTTCCTGGGAATAAAAAAGGAAAAAGGTGTTGAAGTGGCTCTAATTTGGTGTTGGAACAGCAGCTGCTGACAGGCAGGGCCCGGTGCAGAGCGTGTTTTTCATGGCTGCAATGTCCTGTCAGAGCTTCTGCAGCGGTGGAATTAAAAATCTTCCCTGCTTTGTGGTGAGGACAGACAGATGCTTTCCTGCTTTAATTCCTGAGTGGCCAGAACATGTTCGTTGACATTTCAGCTTGATGTTTTAATTGGCTGATTTGAATAAAACTCAGACAGGTTGTGTTGCCCTGGTTGATTTTGTGTCTCCCAGCCCGGCAGCCAACAAAAAGAAGACAGCGGGACAAGGAGGGGCACTGACTTTTCACCTCTCTGATTCTCTCCCTGTTTTGTTGAGCTCTTAAGACATTTAAATCCACGCCTCATTAAATTAGCCCCGTGTCCTGCAGGGACTGAAGTCACACCAAAAAAAGAAGAGGGTGCCTAAAGTTCCTCCAATTTTCCAGGAAAATGTTTCAGGGTTTTAATTGGATGTTTTGATGAATTTGTTCCTTCCTCACAGCTCTAAGAGTGTGGCATGTGGCACCCAGGGGTTCTCCTGCAACCCTGGACCACAGGAGGTGGTTCCTGAGTGTTTTCCAAAGGTTGGGCTGGACCACTCCTCCCGAGCATCCCGAGGAGAAGGGGAAAGGCTCCTCTGGAAGCTGAGCACTTCCAGCGCCTCAGGGGCTACTCCAAGATCACTTTAACCCAACGAGAGAGGGAAGAGCTCGGGGAAGCTGGAATTTTGTGGGAATCAGCCTGGACTGGGGCAATTCTCCTTCCCTGGCAGAAAGAGGAAGGGTCAGAGGGCTGGATGGAGCAAGAGGGGAACACAGGAAGTGCTCAGCACAAAGGCTGATCGAGCTGGTGCCTCTCCTTTCAGACTCGTTCAGGACGTGCCTAAAAACTCTCAGAATGCTGCAAAAATTGGAGACTGAGAGCCGCTCACTGCTTGTCGTGGTGAATAAATTCTGCCCAAACCCCACCAGCATCATTGGTTTCCCACCCACCCTTGCTTTTATCCCAGATAAATTTTTCTGTACTGATTAGGATTGCATTTTCCCCTCTGTCCATGAAAGGAGCTGCAGATTCTGCCTCCAAGCAGGACAAAGCTGAAGATCAACATCTGCAAAACCACTGCAAACCTTCCTGATGGTTATGGCTGTGGGGTTTGGTCCTGAGGAGGATGACGGAGCTCAGGAGGGCGCTGGGTGTTCCAGGATTCCCAGGGGGAAGCAGGGGCTGAGTGGGAACGAGCTGGCTCATCCCAGGTCGGGATCAATCCCGGCACGGAGTGGCCACAGCCCATTAGCAGAGCTGGGCATCCATCTCTGTCAGGGCCAGGTCAGGCCTCGCTGAGCCTGGAATCTGAATTCCTGCACCCTGGAGATGCTCTGGGTGGGATGGAGGTCACAGCCGGGGCAGCCCCGGAGCACCCCCAGCTTTGCCTCCCAAAACCAGATCTCAGCCTCACCTGGTGCAGCCACAGAGCCCCCCCAGAGGTTTTGTTGCTTTGCTGGAACTCCCAGAGCTCTCCTGCTGCCCCTCTCCCAGTCCTTCACGTGGCCATTTCCACCCCACATCGTGTTTAGTCTGCCTGGAAATCCCTGTTGGATTCCAGGAATAATCCAGCAATAACAAGCCGAGAAACTCCTCGGCTACACCATGCAGAGGTTTTTGATCCATAGGTGGCTTTGCTGGAAAAAAAAAATGAATCACAGCAAAACTCTGAGGAGAATCAATGTCCATGGATCAAACCCTGATCTGCTGCCATTCCCATCAGAGCTGTTTCTGTGGTGATCACTCACCTCAAACTCGGAATAAACTGTGCAAAAATGAGAAAAATTCCTGCGATGCTCAGATATTTCCTATGGAATAGAGGCAAGTCCGTAAGAAATGAGCCCTTCCTTCCCATCAATCATCTGCCAAATGAAGTTATTTCAGAGTTCTGGGGCTGAGCTCCTGGAATACTGCAAGAAACTCCTTTCTGAAATTCTAAATTGAAATGAAAGAGCACCCAGCAGTTGGGAGGAGTTACGGCTCAGGGGGTTTCTCAGTCCTGGATATGAGTTTTTATTTTCACCTGGGAATTTCCATCCTGGGCTGGCTTGGAGCTGATGTCCCTCCTGGAATGTGACACCCCTCGGAGGGAGAAGTGGCCCAGGGAAGGGAATTGCTCCTCTTCTGGGTGTTTTGGGAGAAATCCGACCTCAGTCAGCTCTCAGAAAATGAGTTGGTGCTCCTCAGCTTCCAGCTGGGTCCTTCCAGCCCTTCCCAGGATCCATCCCTGGGCTGGAAGGAGTGGTGGTCCCTGGAGCTGGCTGTGTCCAGGGGGATGAACCTGTTCTTGGTGTTATCCCACCAGAATGGGCCCAAAACCCAACTAAAAGAACATTTCCCACTTTACCTTTGCTTCCAATGACATGGAGCAAGCAAGAAACAGAACCAAAGCCGGGATTTTACAAACTTCAAGAGGAATTTTATTTTTGGTGTGGGTCTTACCTAGAAAACCCTTCCCTGGCTCCCATTCAATTCAAAATTCGCCCAGACAGGTACAAACCCCATGGATTTGGGGGAGAAAAGCTCCACGTGTGCCCAGGGCCAGAATTCCAGCCTGTGTGCTGCTATTTAGCAGGAAAGGGAGACTTCTTTTCTCCACGTAGCAGAAAGGAAATTGTGCTTTACTCCGTTGTTTACCCTTCCCAGTCCTTTAATTTTCCCTTTGTTTAATATTCCAGCAGAAGCCATTTATCTTCCTGGATGATCAAATAAACTGGGTGGTAAAAGAACGGATATTTAATTCCTGGGGAGGGGGAAAATGGCATTAAAGGTGGAAATAGAGAAATGTGTGATTTGCTACCTCACACTTGCCTCAGTGCCCGAGGGGGGGAGAAAAAAAGAAAAGGGGATTTTTTTCATCCCAAAGAAAGATTTGGATTATTCTTTGCCAGTCCTGCAGTGCAGGGGGTGCAGCTCTGAAAGCTGATATTTGGCTGCTTCCAAAGAGCCAAATCCTGCTCAGGGCAAGCCCATTCTCCTGGAGGAGATAAGGAGCTATCAGGATGTGGAGATAAGGGAGTACCAGAGTGGGAATTCCAGGGGTTTCCAGGATTTGGGAAGCACGAGGAGCTGTTTAGGAGAGGAGGGGCGAGGTTCAGCTGCTGGGAGGTTCCAGCACCACGAGCAAAAGACGCAGCCAGAAAAAGGGGGAATTCCATGACCTTGATCCCGGTTTTTCCACGGCTTCAGAGGGATTTCCTGGGTGGGAGACCAGGCTGGACCTGACCCCCATCAGGGCCCTGTGGCTGATGAGTTCTCTACTGGTTTAAAGCAGGAGTGGGTCTGACAGGACTCAAAAAACTGCCTGGAAAGGGGACATTTTAGAGGATTTTTCCCATTTAAGCTCCTTTTTTTGGCAGGCAGAAAGGTGGGGTTCACTTCTCTCTCCACCAAACAGCTCATGGGGTGCAAATACTTTTCTTTTTCTACTTTTTTTTTTTTTTTCCTGCTCAGCCTTTTTCTGAGTTACTTAAATAGAATGTGCTGATGTTCCTTGTGACAGCACAAATTTCTGTCAGGGTGTTCATCATCATCACCCCTTTCATCATTTTTTCCCCTCGTTTTTTAGTGGAAAAGTGGGAATTTAATACTCAAGTGGCACCAATTTGATGACAAACACACAGCAAACCCATAAATTTATCCCTTGCAGATCTGTTCCTTATTCCAGTTTTGATGGAGAGGCTTTGCCTGGCAGACCCAGAATTTAGGAATAAGATAACAAAGATAAATTATAAAGATCAAAGCTCCTGTTTCATACCCATCCCTTTCTGCAGCCGACTGCTAAAATAAAGCTCATTAAAAAATCTGCTGTGAGTATCAAAGCTCCTTTTCAAACACCTTCCCCCTTGCTCTTGATCTGAATTTTTCAGTTTGAGGAAGGATTAAGCAAATTAAGAACAGGAAAGTGCAACAACACGAGGCCTTTGAGGACCAGCATTGATTTTTCCAGCATATCTCACCTAACCACAGGAATATTTTTTCCTGTGAAGTAGCATTTAAATATTTATTTGAAAATGGTGAAGTGCCTTCCTATAAAGACACAAATCATTGTTTGAGTTGGCAGCCCCCGGATCGAATAAAAAACTGAAATGTGGTTCAGATATTGACATTTATGATTTTTTATGAGAAAAAAATGTACCCTGAGAGAAGCCCTCGAAATGCTTGATTATTTTTGGGAGCAGGCTGTGGGTAAAAAACCACTGTTGCTGGATCAAATTTTGGAGAATGAGAGATAAAATAGACCAGAATTCATGGGCTTGTGTAGATTTAAGTGCTGGATATAGAAAGTTTTAATTCTTTTTTACATTTCATAGGCTCGGAGCCTGATGTTTCTTACGTTACAATTTCAGTGGTTGAAGTTTTGGGGTTTCCTTCAATCACTGCTGTACTTTCAGTGTAGAAAATCTGATTTTCTGTGTGAAATCTCTTGAGTTTAATAAGAAAGCTGAGCTCCCATCATCATCTTGATGAAGGTTTTATGGTCAGGATCTGCTCTGAAATAAATGATGCCCACCCAGGGTCATTATGCCACGAACCTTTAATTAAGATTTTTTTCATTGAAGGATAAAGATCTATTTGGAAATTAAAAAAAAAAAAGGAAAAAAAGAATTACAGGCACATTACAGGCCACAATTTGATAATTTGAATACCTGATGTGGAAATAAAATGGGGATGCAAGGATTGGGGCAGGAAAAAGAAGGAAAAAGAAGGAAAAAGAATCCTGGCCGTGATTGATGAGGGAGAATTTGTTGACTTGTACTGGTTCTGCTCCGAGGGGAGGGGGCAAACTGAGGAATTTCTAAGCCAGAGCTTTAAAGCAGGACATTCAAACAGACATGGGGCTCAAATATACAACACACACACAGAGAAAAAATAATTACAAAAAAAAAAAAAAAAAAAAGGTTAATTTGTTTTCTTCTGCTGGTTCCAATCCAAGGGGTGAAGTTTGTTTTTCCCTCTTGCACCAGCTCGGGGAGGAGATACGCCCCATATGCCACCGGCTCTGCTGCCAGATGTTTGCCAGAGGTTTTTCCCTCCCCATTCCCATTCCCATCCCATCCCATCCCATTCCCAGCTGTTTATCTGAGTGGAGCTTCCCAGCCTGGTGCAGATGTGCTGGATGAACAGGGTTAGGAACGAGAGCCTCCTGCTGCAGGCAGGGAGAGCAGCTGCCCCGTGCCAGCCTCACAGCGGGGAGGTTTGGGGGCCAGGGGTGGCTGAAACAGCTCAGGATTTCCCTGGATTTGTTGGAGGGATCCATATTTAACAGAGGAGAGGATGCCCATGTGAGAGAGAGGGAAATTATTTCAATTTTTGGAGGTGTGTGGTGGCCAGGCCAGAGGGGCTGTGGTGGAAATGGTGCGATTGAGGTGGTGACGCTTCCCCAGGACAAAGAATCCAACCCCTGGGCTGCCCCTGGAGAGGGATTTGTGCCTCTGGCAGAGGGAGGACACTGAAACTTCAATATCCCGAGGGAAAACAGAAATCCTGGAGTGCTTTGGGTGGGAAGAACATTAAAGCCCAGCCAGTGCCATGGGCAGGGACAGCTGCCACCATCAGCTAGGACACTCCCAGGTGCCACCACACCCCAGGATCTGCAGCACCGCAGGGGCTGAGGCTCCGCAGGGGTGTCCTGGAGGGGCTGTGGTTGGTCACTCGGGAGCCCCGAGGGGGAGCCAGCTCTGCCCAGGACAATGGAGCCAGGCAGGCCTGGCTCTGTCACTCTCCATTAGTCCCTCTGTCCAATTGCTCAACTGCCCCCTGATTGCTTTGTGTTTCCTCATAATTCCCAGTCTTAATTCCACCAATAGCCAGAAAACTTCCTATCATGCCAGCCGCAGAGACAATTATATAAGAACTTTTTTTCTCTCTTTTTTTTTTCCTCCTTTTAATTTTTTTTTTTTTTTTTTTTTGGTTTTGCTTTGTTTTTGTTCTACCCCTCTTTTTTCTTCCAGTTTAGAGAAAACAAAGAGCCCCATTCATTCAATTTGCAGCTGAGTCTCTCAGGTTATGTAAATTGTTAAATCATCCATGCTCTTTCTTTTTAGCCATATTGCAAGCAGGGAATTTCCAGACCCGTTTGAAACCCCCCCAATTGATCCATCCCGACAAACACAACGATCGAGAGTTTCATCTTTTATTTTTTTTTCTTTCTTTTTTTTTTTCCCTTTTGACTTCCTTTCTCCTGCTTAACCAATATGTTATACTCCCATGGAGAATAATAAAAAGAAATCAGGGGTCTTTCATGAAAACTTAAGTGGAATAAAACCTTGTGATATAATTAGGAGATGCCTGTGGACTTCACTTGAGCTTTATTCGTTGCCAGCAAGGCAGAATTTAGTGCAGAAGCACATCCAAAGTTCCCATTTGCACTCCCTTGATTTTTATTTCTTTTTTTTTTTAATTCTTCCTATTTTTACATCACAGTTCCAATGAACCAGAAGCTCCTTGGAAGAGGAGCTCAGCTCCATTATGGATTTGGGGTTGTTGTGGGGTTTCTCTGCGGTGGGAAACGGCAGCATTGCTGGGGTTACTTTTGCTCGCTTAATGATGCACATTAATAGAAGAATTTGGGTTTACTTTGTGCTCATCTCGCTTTCCCTGCCCCTTTCTGGGGCTCATTTGGAGAGAGAAAAAGGACATTACAAAACCTGGCTTAGGCTTGGTCACTTGGGGACACTCGGAGTGAGGTTTTGGCCGGCGAGTGTCACTTTTTGCAAAGGATGGATAAATTCTCCTGTCTTTGCAGAAAATCAAGTCCCCTGCATGACTGTCCCTGCTGAAAGGACATCCCTTGTTTTCCCAGGCCTTGGAACAAGGAGCTCTGCTCAGAGATGTCCCTCCAGGAAAGTGTGGCCACCCATTTTGGGGTAATAAAAGGATATTTTACACACTCAGAGCCGGGTGTTTCTTACGTTACAATGACAGTGGTTGAAGCTTTGGGGTTTCATTCAATCATTGCTGTACTCCCCATTTAGAAAATCTGATTTTCTGTGTGAAATCCCTGTGGTATCCCTGCAATCAGTAAACACCTCCAGATCCTTGGTAGATCAAGGCTTGCAGATTCCTTTCAAAATGATCTTTGCCAGGATTTGTTTATTTGTTTCCAATGCAAAATCAACATCTTGTGCAGCCTTCAGTTCTGCTGTAGAATTCATTCTGGTTATGAACACTTTGCCTACCCAGTCCCCTGCGATGGCCTTAAGGTGAAGGAGAGGAGTTTGAGATGGGATTTTGGGGATAAATTGTTCCCTGTGAGGGTGGGGAGTTCCTGGCAGAGGTTCCCAGAGAAGCTGTGGCTGTCCCTGGATCCCTGGCAGTGCCCAAGGCCAGGTTTGGAGCAGCCTGGGACAGTGGGAGGTGTCCCTGCCCATGGCAAGGGTGGCATTGGATGGATTTAAGGTCTTCCAACCCAAACCATTCCATGGTTCTCCACAGCACTGGAAAATGCAATAACAGAGCAAGACATGGAGCTGGGTGCAAACTCGGGCAGTTTATAACACCCACACTAAAGCCCAGCCTAGCAAAGCTCCGCTCAGAGCCCACAGGAGCTTCACCTTTGCAGGACAGGAGCACAGAGCCCAAAGGTGTCCAACCCAGGCTCTGGCACTGGGTGGGCTCCCAGGGTCTGGAATCCATTAGAGCCCAACATTCTCCTGAACCCGGGGATTAATTCTCCTGCAGGAACCTGAGCAAAGCAGGAGCAGCACAAAGTTAATCAAGCACTGATCCTCCCAATCCACTTAATCACAGCCAGCTGCTACTTAAAGCCTGAGAAGAGCAACATCCCCAGGGCAGCCCTTCTGGAGGAGGGGAGGAGCCATTCTGAGCACCCTGGATGGGAGAAGGGCATTAAAAAGTTAATAAAATAAAAGTTAATTCCCTCAATCAAGGAGGGAGGGAATGGTTCTGGGAAGTTCTAAAGCTCCCAATATTAATTTCTTCCCGCCTTCCCAGCTGCTTATCCCTGGAAGGCATTTGATTTGTACTAAAATATTTGCTCATAACCCAAGTTTCCTCCTGCAGTGTACACAGGCTGTGAGGTGCCCGAGACTTGGCTGTGGGATTTTTTTCCCCTCTTTCATTCCAAGTGTCTCTAAAAAATCTTAAAAACCCTGACCACGCCACACCGGTTTACATTGGCTGGATCATCTCATCCTCATTTTTTTAAACTGATTTTATTTTATTTTATTTTATTTTATTTTATTTTATTTTATTTTATTTTATTTTANGGCCATGTCATCCTCTCGACAGAAAGTTGTGCCTCTTTTAACAAATGTGTTATTCCCCATTTGAACTTTATTGGGCTGGAACGTTTGGAGGGGTTCTGACAGGATTCGAGGTGTTTCGGCTTCCACAGAGGAAATCCCTAAGTACATCACAGAGGCCTCTTTGCAAAACACTTCATGGGATGGAGGAAAACGCTTTTCTTCCTGAATTCTGGATCCTGATGGATTAAGTGACTCGATAAAATCACTTGGGGGGCCGTTGGGGAGCTCAGGTTTAAATCAGGTTTAAATCCAAGATGAAACTGCGTTCCCCAGTTTGCCAGCCCTCAGTGCTGGGCTGGAGTCACTGCACAGATGAGGGGTTTTGGGGGCTTAGGTGTGGGGTTCACAGAGGATCTGGTAGAAAGACATTTAATTATCAATAAAATTGCATTGAGACCTCAGCCCGGTGCCTCAGGAATTTAGGAATGCTCTGAAACCAGCGTTTGGAAATAATCAGTGAGATCTGATTGGGAGGGAGTAAAAAGGTGAAAGATTGGCAGTGGAAAAGCTGATTTAAATCGGTGTCCCTGATGCCTTGAGAGGCCACCTGAAAACAGAGCCCAGACAGGAGTAAAGGGAATAAAGGTGGGGATTTCTTGGAAAGGCCTCCAAAGGTACCCCTGGGGAGCCAGAGGTGCTGCCCAGATGGGCCCCGAGATGGACCCTGAGAGGCCACGAGTTCTTCCCACTTTTATAGCTTTGGGTCATTTGCATCTCAGGGTTCATTCTCCAATTAAAGCTGCAGTTAATGATGGAATTGCCCTCAGCTTGCCCCCCTCTCAGAGGCTTTTGGTTGATACTTTTTGGGCCCAGTTTGGGCTGGGTGTCCTTGGAGAGCAGCCCCGGAGAGGCTTTGCTGTGTGTGCCCAGCACAGAGAGCAGCACTGAACAGGGAACAGGCAACTCCAGAGTCACACACTGGGCAGCACAGGATTTTGAAAAATACAAAAGTTAAAACCTAAGGCATCCTCCCTTTGTCCCAGCAGCATCCCTGAGCTCTCCCCAGCAGGGCTGTGCTGCCTGCCCATGGGGATGCAGACCCTGCTCCAGCCTGAAGCAGATTTCCCACTCGAGTTACAACATCATGACACAAAACTCCTCTTAGTCCATCCCTTCAACTCCAGGCTGCCACAAAGTTGTTTTTCAAAGGAAAAGAAAGTTGTCAGCAGCAGCAGCAGCAGCAGCTCCCTCTCCTGCTGCATTCCCACTTTTCCATGAATCTGCAAACATTTTTAAAATGCGCAGCAGTGCTCAGCAGTTCCCCGTTGCTGATTTTACCTTTGCCAAACACATTCCACAATCCTTCCCCTAATATTTGGTTTTCTGCAAACTTTTCCACCGGAGAAATATCCCTGCATGTTAAAAAAGCAGCATTTTGGACATACCACAGCCTTGCACTTTTTTTTTTTTCTCCTTAGAACAGAAACTACCAACATTTTAAACAAATATTTATGTTTCTGCACTCTCCCACACCCCCACCTGCACCCTTATGCATTCTCAAGGTGCCACGAGGTGGAAAAACACCCTGGAATCACCAGAATTCTGCTAAAAATTCACAGTTCTTTTGAAGGGACCTTGCAAAAATCAGCTGGGCTCTGGTTTGTGTTCTGTTTTGAAGGCATTTGCATAATTTCAGGAATTTTTGGTGGCAGAAATTGCCACTCTCCTGCTGACTAAACACCTTAATTAGGGCAGGCTTTGGGGGGGGGGGGG